>JAWNZC010000457.1:0-330000 GCA_035771165.1 Paragorgia papillata | reverse complement strand
CAAACTTTCAATGACATTCTTTTTTCTCTTACTTGTTTGCAGGCAATTGTCATGATTACATCTACATGATTGCAGTACCTGTGTCTCTTGCATTGTGCAGAGGATTTTGGCCTTGCTGTGTTGACAAAGTAGTTGATTGTTGATCTAAACAACAGAAGAGTTGGTTTTCAGTACGCTGGTTAAGTCTTTGTTAATTTGAGAATTAAAGGTGAGACAGAACATTTCTCTCGGTTTGTTCTACCTCTCTCTAACTTATTTAATATCTAACTCTCATTCCGTCATAAAACTTGGCCTTAACGGTGCAACAAGTGTGTTATGACGAGTTTTTCCTGTCAAAATGGATACAGTGGAATGCGCAGTTGCAAACTCGAAGTCGAACTAGAACTCGCATTGGATCTGAACCTCCCTATTGTTTAATAGGGTGACTGAAGAATTGACTGGGTGATTTACTCAGTACAGTAATTACAATATTTAATAGCCTCATGCTGCTGTACGATAACCACTTGACAACCAGATAAGTGCTAATATTCCCTTCGTCCCTGTCATTTTAAAACTCATTAGGCACAACGAAAAACAATAGAAATATATACCTGTGTCATTAGAATTGGGCAGATCATGATTCTGACCATTTTTCTGAGCCAAAGTATTGCATGTTTGATCTAAACAAATAGACATATACATAATAATAATAATCATTTTATTTAGGCAAGGTAGCATCACTCAGCCAATATGCTGCTTTCCAGGATGGCCTTGCACATAATTGCAGTACCTGTGTCTCTTGCATTTTGCAGAGGATTTTGGCCTTGCTGCGCTGACAAAGTGGTTGATTGTTGAGTTGGTTTTTAGTACGCTGGTTAAGTCTTTGTTAACTTGAGAATATTTTAAGCACTCGCTGCTCTTGGATCACAAAAAGGTGATACAGAATATTTCTTTCGGTTTGCTCTAACTCTTTCTAACATATTTAGCTCTCATTCCGTCATTAGCGAGGTTTACATCCAGTGCGAGTTCAAGTACGAGTTTGACTTTCCCTCCTCTGTGAGGTAAACAATGAGAATAGAGAAGAATTACATCCGTTTGTTGCAATTTTACACATCTTCAACGACTTAACTGATGAACTTGAGTGCACAGTACTTGTTGACGAAAGTGAGAAGACAGCTTTGGTTTTTATGCGTATACCTGTACTGAAAATACAAACACTTTACCCCTGAATCACTAATGCGGTATAACAACTAATAGTTTTTGCCTAAAATAACATTCTTCGTCTGACTTTCTAAAAAGAAAATTACCTTGGCACATGCTCTGAGACATTTAGTTTAACGTTTGCTGCACCGTACCATAAGTTATGGACCGTGTTTCTTTCCTTCGATTTATGGCCCGAGAGCGAAGCTCGAGAGGCCATAAATCGAAGGAAACAAACGAGGATCCGTAACTTACTGTACGGTCGTAGATAACAAGGTTAGTGAGATGTTTATTATATGGCTTTTTTTCTTTTAAAAACAGAAGCGGTTCGTACCGTGAGTTACGTACGAACCGCAAATTGACCAATCACTGAATGCGAAATTCCTTTACAAGTTAGTAAATATTTACCCAAATCATGCTGTTATGTAATCACAAACTTTCAATGACGTTCTTTTTTTCTCTCATTTGTTTGCAGCCAATTGCATGATTACATCTACATAATTGCACTACCTGTGTCTCTAATTGCATAGCGCCGAGGATTTTGGCCTTGGCCTTGCTGCGCTGACAAAGTGGTTGATTGTTGATCTAAACAACAGAAGAGTTGGTTTTTAGTACGCTGGTTAAGTCTTTGTTAACTTGAGAATATTTTAAGCACTCCCTGCTCTTGGATCACAAAAAGGTGATACAGAATATTTCTTTCGGTTTGCTCTAACTCTTTCTAACATATTTAGCTCTCATTCCATCATTAGCGAGGTTTACATCCAGCGCGAGTTCAAGTACGAGTTTGACTTTCCCTCCTCTGTGAGGTAAACAATGAGAATAGAGAAGAATTACATCCATTTGCAATTTTATACATCTTCAAGGACTTAACTGACGAACTTGAGCATATATTTCTACGAACAGCTGTGCTGTCTCTGTTGACCTGATTAATTTTATCTCCATATAAATGGGTCTGACCAGCTGAAGATTCATCTAAAGATATTTAAGAAATATTTTTCTGCCATTCATGCTGGCCATATTGCTTCAAAAGTATGCTGTACCTGTACATACAGTAATTACAATATTTATTATTAGCCTCGTGCTGCTGTACAATAACCATGCACTTGACAACCAGATAAGTGCTAATATTCCCTTCGTCCCTGTCATTTTAAAACTGATTAGGCACAACGAAAACAATAGAAATATATACCTGTGTCATTAGAATTAGGCAGATCATGATTCTGACCATTTTTCTGAGTCAAAGTATTGCATATTTGATCTAAAGAAATAGAGCAGGGCATTGAGCAGGGTGTTTTGCTCATGTACCTGCACTTTAGCAAATGATGATTGATTTCAAGAAATGCAATTAATTTACTAGTTAGGTGTGACTTATTCCACGCTTTACAAGTTAGGAAATATTTTACCCAAATCATGCTGTTAGATAATCACAAACTTTCAATGACTATATATACAATCTACATAATTGCAGTACCTGTGTCTCTTGCATTGTGCAGAGGATTTTGGCCTTGCTGTGTTGACAAAGTGGTTGATTGTTGATCTAAACAACAGAAGATTTGGTTTTCAGTATGCTGGTTCAGTCTTTGTTAATTTGAGAATATTTTAAGCACGCCCTGCTCTTGGACGTGAAATATCGATGTGAAACGGATTATCCCAGAGCCTTTCATCACCCGCGCGCTGGGCAAGGGGAACGTGGGCTCTGGGAACGAGATTGGGTATGTATCGCAAGTAATACAATAATTGATAGTATACATTCAAACTCAAAATTCTCGAGTTAATTCTCAGTGTCCGATAGCTGTGGCGTCATTTCCGTCTTTTACACTTAAAGAGTGAGTGTCAACCGTGACGCATTGCGCGCTCAATCGGTCATTTTTTGAAACACGAAATTCATTTCGAATGATTCAGTGAAGTCATTCATAAATATCTTATCAATCCTTTGTGTAAATGATTCATTTTTTTGTCTTGTTATTGAAAGAAGACAAACTTTATTAAGTAGTTATTGCTATTTTTTTTTCAAAACTCGACGTTTCGCTGAGTGCCTTGACTAGACTAGAAGACGAAGGAGCGACGTTCAAACAAAACAAATCATCTTGCGAGTGGACGTGTTTGACTTGTGGATGGATAAAGAATCCTCTCTCGTGTTTTTTTGAGAAGACGCACGGCAAGTTCGCAGAGTATTTACTGCGAATCAGTCTGCATGTGAATAAATGATGAATCAACAAGTCGAAATAGAATAGGACACCTCTTGCGGCGAGTATCGCGAGTTCCTAAATTAGCGACGTATTTCTCCGTTTGCTTTGATATTTTTATCGACTTGGTTCGGTTCCATGTATAGTATATTTCATTCTGTTTCATTTGTAATTAAAGTGCCACTAACCCCAAAAATGTTATGGTTTAGGTTACAAGCACTAAAATTAGGAGGGAAGTTCTTTTAAATTTTGGCGATAGCTGTTTTTGTTCTTAAGTTATTCAACTAATTCAAGTTTTTGTAATATGCAAATAAGGCATGTGATGACGTAAGATAAGGAAAACAGAATTGTGGAAGATTTTATATCGATTTTATATCACATGCCTTATTTGCATATTACAAAAACTTGAATAACTTAAGAACAAAAACAGCTATCGCCAAAATTTAAAAGAAGATCCCTCCTAATTTAGGAGTGCTTGTAATCTAAACCAAAAAAAATTGGGGTTAGGCTAGGGGCACTTTAAGTGTTCAAGCTCTTTCGCACTCAACGCCAGTCGGTAAACTGAAAAGAAAACCCCAAAGTAAACATAAACACAAGCCCGCAACGCCGCACGGTTGACACTCACTCTTTAATGTCTGGTCGCGAGGGAAACGGTTAGTCTTGTTGTCCCGAGAGTCTAAATGTTTCCCGAGACGAAGTCGAGGGAAACATCGAGACTCGACGGAAAACAAAACTGTTTCCCGAGGGATCACCATTATATCTATGAAAACCCCAGCTATATAACAATGAAAATTATTGGACGGAAGCAGTCCAAAAAATTAATTATTGAACGCTGACGACGTCACAACGTCGAAGCTGTAAACATTCAAAATGGCTGCCAGATTTGTCTTCCCCAAGCGTGAACATACGGAATGTTCTTGTCAGCGGAAAACGGAGTGTTTTCATTCGTATTTTTAAAGCACAATTAAATAATTATTGGAGTCAGCTTACGTTTAATATGTAGAGTTACTCAGATAGGGATTATTGTCCTGCCAAAGCCGACCCAAACATGAACGAAAATATGCCCTTGCCACATCGAACGAAAATATGCCCGGTCACAAAAACATGAACGAAAATATGCCCGGTCACAGCTCGCAGGTGAGAATGAAATGCCTTCGTTTTTGTTTTGAATGTATAATAAAACAATTATTGCATTCGGTTTTCGCAAGATATCAAGAATTATCCAGACCTCGGTCAATGTTAACATTGACCTCGGTCTGGATAGTTCTTGATATCTTGCTCAACCTTATACAATAATTGTTTATTGGTCGATGTGCATATGAAAGTATGTCGGATATTTGTGATTAGATTTAGGGACAGTGATGACTGGTAGGATTGAGGAAAGGCAAATATAGTTGCGGGAACGACGGACGACCGCAAGATAACGTTTGCGCTTGTTCCAAAGTATTTGGTCTGAGGACTCTTTGGACTAAGCAAGCAGGGATGTTTTTGTTACAGCAAAAATAAACGGTTATCGGTGAAAATAGCTGACGTCTCAAGATAATTTTGTAAAATGATCTCATTTACTTTTTCTGGGTAGCTGTGATTGTTCCATCTTGTCCTACAAATTCAAATAAAAATATGTTATGAGAAGTAGAGTTGTTCTTTGTCGTTTCAGTGTGTTGACAGTTTGAGGTTTTTCTAGTCTTGAGTCGGAAGAGTTTTATTTTCGCGACGTTTCGGAAGAAACTTCTTCCATGTTCAGACGTGGTGAAATGAGATTGCATGATATAGGCTCGTCCACGAGATATTCGCGAAGTTCAGATCACACTTCCACAATCACTACAGTACATACGAGTAAGGATACTTAATATTACTAGTGTTTTACGGTTCTAGGGCCCTGTTTACATACATGAGACGGGCACGAAGTCAGACCCGCGGCGAAAATCGAAATTGTCGTAATGTTTACACGAGACCGGGACGAACCACTTAGGAGATTCTTACGGACATGTTTCGCTTATGCAACATGGTGAGCATTTATAAACATGTGTGGCATGTGCTTCGTTCAGCTACTGACCGGTCTGAAAATAATCTGCGTTTACATGAAGAAAATCTCGTTCCGGTCCATGTTCGTGCCGATTTGAAGATAGTCGTTTTGGTTCAACTACCGGAATGACTTTGGACCGGTCTGAGCGCTTTTTCATCCCGGTGTCCCAGTAAATTTGCCCCCCCCCAAAAAAAATATGTCCCCCAGGGACACATTTCCTAGGAAATATGTCCCCCTCTCCGGAAATTTGTCCCCCCCCTCAGAATGATTCCTTACAGGATAATTGATATACGTGTGTGGACACAAAACTTTTTAAAAGTAAAGAAATATATATATTTCTGAATGATAAATTATAACAGCTAAATATATATTTAGATAAGAAACTATTTTTTGCTTTCTAAAGAGCGTGTTGGCTCGAGGTTAATGAAGGGCTCCGCGTGAAACGTCAGTATTTTGTTGTCGAAATTCTCGGCAGCTCACCATTTTCTTGCTTTGTTATTAATATAATAGTGTAGTTTGCCGTTTTTCAAAAAAAACCGGTATATACGGAAGTATTTATTATGCATGGTAGTCATGATTCGCAAACGCAGTAGACCCCTTTTTTCAATGAGTGATGACTGATGACTCTCAAAAGCGATCCGTATTGGTCATACTGGTGTAGTAGCTGGGGGATAGGTGATGCTGCTGTTCGCCTAGGGTGAATTTTCGTCGACAAATAGTAACTTTTAGCTAACTAAACACTAATTTGCGGGGTAAAACTGGCACAGGTAATTAAGATACGTCAGTTTTAAGATACGTCGTTTTTGTAAATAGATATTTAGCTGTTATAATTTATCATTCAGAAATATATATTTCTTTACTTTTAAAACGTTTTGTCCACATTACACGTATATCAATTATCCTGTAAGGAATCATTCTGAGGGGGGGGGGAATTTCCGAAGGCGGGGGGCACATTTCCTAGGAAATCTGTCCCTGGGGGGGGACACATTTCCTAGGAAATCTGTCCCGGGGGGGCACATTTCTGGGGGGGCATATTTCCTGTAACACCGGTCTTGTCTAAACATGTATTAACGATAACACTGGCTACAACACTGTCAACAGAATCGAAATAATCGTGGTCCAACTTTTCCCGGTCTCATGTAAACAGGGCCTAGGACGATAATCTACTACAACTACATAACATTTACACCTCGCAATGGACAATTCCCGCTAAACAATGCTGTCAATGCATGCTGGGAGTTGTGGTAGGAGTTTCACTTTCTAAAGCAGAAAAAGTGTTAAGAGATATTCATAACAGTTTCCGCTCATATAATACATAATATGAATTAATACCACTTCAACACGTCAGGATGGAAACACCGACAAAACTTATGGTTTCCCCTCGCAAATGACATTCATTTGCTCTTATTTTTATTATTTATGTTTCGTGTATCGGTTTAGTCTTTTCCACATTATTCATTAGACGAGTTTTACTCCATCAACAAGTACTATTTGCCTTGGCTATTGTATATACTTCTTATACAGCTTTTTATCGAGCATATTTTCATTTCCGACCCACGATTTTTAATCTACAGCATTTGAGGTGTGGGCTTCGTTGTATCACAGGCAGACACCATGCCGTATAAAACTACCATATAAAAAACCTGTTCGTTTATAAGAATGAGAGCACTGATAAAGATTAAAAACCAGCCGGGAGAAAAAGCTGCAAAAGTTATTCGAGTTTGTTGTTCCAGGGAGAACTACGGAAATACTATTAAAAAAAACCCCCCAAAAAAAAAACACAACTCCGACAAAATCCCGACATTTCGTCAGTCCGCCGGGAGAAATACCCCGGTTAAAAACACACCACGAATAACTCTGTCGCCATTCCGCTAGTCTGTCTGGAGTAAATTTCCTTGAATTCTACCGGCAATAAAACCCCGGTTAAAAATACTCGCCAGTCCGCGCCCGCCTTTTATCTACACCCCATGAGAACGTGATAAACTCAAGAAAAAGTTTAATGAAACACAAAACACGGAAGACTGGAATAACTACCGAATAAAACGTAATAGAGTAGTCGGCATGCGAAGACGAGCTGTACAAAAACATTTTCAAAATCTTTGTGCGGACAAAAAAGTTGATCAACGGAAATTTTGGAACACGATAAAACCTTATATAAATTCGCGAAAAAAACACGAACGAGGGAAATAATGAATTGTACTAAAAGAAAACGATAAAATCATTAGGGACCAACAAGAAGTAGCAGAGTGTTTAAACACATATTTCTCAAGTTCAACCAAACCTAACGATCTCACCCGGGTTTATCCAAACGCAAATATGTCAGAAATACAAACGAATCTAGGTGATATAGAAACGTTGACCTTAGAAAAATCATAACCGGAAGAGGTGTTCGAAATTATGAAAGACATTATTAAACCAAGAAAAGCGACGGGGTGCGACATAATTCTCCCACGCGCAATAAAAGAATCAGCAGAAGTCCTGTGCACACCTTTTAGCACTTTGTTTAATTCCATATTAGATACCAGTACAATACCTAGCCAGTGGAAACTTTGAGAAATCACACCGGCTTACAAAAAATCATCCCAGTTAGACAAAATAAATTATCGACCACTAATTATGGACGTAGAATAAATTAAATACTTCACATTATTTCTTAATAGAACAAATTTCTGAAAATTTATAATAGATTAGTATTTTATAGTTTATAGTAGTTTATATATTTTGATCTAAACAGTGACATGCCTGTAAACTAGCTGCTGGATTAGCTAAGCGCATTTGACCACTTTAAATAAAATAAAATTGTATTGTATGGTATGGTATGGTATGGTATGGTATGGTATGGTATGGTATGCTATGCTATGCTATGCTATGCTATGCTATGGTATGGTATCGTATCGTATCGTATCGTATCAAGTTGAGAATTAGGCGTTGCATCAACATTTGAATTTTTGTTTGATTTGTGAGATTGTTGGGCTACTAGAGCTCCTCAACACTCCCAGTCGCAACAATGAATTGTGGGCGTGTCAAAAGCTAAATGGCTTTATCACGTTCACAACCTAAATCGTACATAATAAATTAAAAAAGAGTTACCTTTTTAAGCCACGGATACGATTTCTGTCCGTAATCATATACAATCTCCTGCCCTGGTAAGATATCTTTCATCGCAAAGAGACAGAGAGATGGCGTGTCCTTCACTGTAATCAACCTCATTCTTGCGTTGATGTTTTTTGAAGTACCATGGTTGACTAGCCTTCCTAATTTGCATCCGTCTTTTGGTTCCTGTGTTGCATCATAACTACAGAAAAGTACAGTTGGCGTTCAAAGTCGTATATAGAGGATAGTACATTTTATACAAGTACTGAGATCTCCGCGCGATGCCGCGATGCATGAGACAAATAAAACTTGTACGTTTCAAATTTTTGAAACTCTCACTGGTTATACGATTTTAGTATAAACCTACTAGTCGACTATTACAAATCCTGCATTCTGATTGGCTGAGTTACTCACTGCCTATTGGTGATAGACCACTAGTTGCGAAATGAGTCGCGTTTTAAAGAGTTTTGCAGAGGTTTCAGATGAGATTTTGGATAATTTGTTTTAGATATTGTTTTGTCCAACTAGTAGGTTCATACTAAAACAACAGTGAACCTGCACAATCCAACGAGAACGAACGAATAACCTTATTAACTGAACGACTCAGTCGTCCAGACTCGTATGGACTCGCTTTCCTATTGGTTGAGACGACAAATTCTTATGATATTCGTCAGTACTGAGACGCGTGATAATTGACTGGTCATAATTGACTGGTCATGCAGTCGCCTCCGCAGTCACATTGAAGTATTTAACGCCACGCAAATCGAAACTCGTTTGTTGAGAGATAACCCGTAATACTCTTTGTAACAACGCTGTCGTTGCATATTTACACATGCATGTAAACTGTGTGGAAATATGTTTTAATATTTATCATGCAGGACTAAGTTTTGAGCTCGATTGATGGCGCGATAACATATTTGATCATTGTGGTATTGTTTGACAAAAACTCAACCGCGATACTGGTAAACAAATAAACAATATAAACAAGGACGACGAGGGCAGTTAAAAGCAATATAACATTTTCAATTTAACACCCCAGTAACGCCCTAGTACTGCTAAAACGATTGCGCTGTAGTTAGAATCTGTATTGGAGTCAAAGCAACAATCCTCATCTTTTGGTTAAGAAGTATATTCATTCGCTATTTTTTGCAAGAATAGTTCTTTTGTTTGAAGGACGTCAAGTCAAATACGTTGACGTTTTTGGGGCCTATATTATATATAACATTGTTATATATCAAGTGTCAAAGTCCGTTTTTCTAGCTCTCTGATTGGGCGAGCGGTCCTCGCGTGGCGGTCCGAAAATCGTGATGTTTCCCGCGCAACCCATGGCAGCGGGTATCATTACATTTATTTTTCTCTAGGGAAAAATATCAAAACCGGAAGTAGATGGTCAGGTTCAGTTTGTCTTTGTTTTCTCCAATTTTCTTTCATTAAAAACAATGTCTGAAGATTTTACTCAACATTTTTGTTGTCATTTGACACTTGATATATAACAAAACACTTATTTACTGGCACCTCGGGAAAACAGTGTATTTTGTGGCCCCTCAACTGCTCGTTGTTGCCCTCGGCTTCGCGTCGGGAAACAACGGCAGTCTCGGGGCCACAAAACACACTGTTTCCCTCGGCACCAGTAAATAAGTGTTTAATGACTTATTATAATTGTTCGTTAAACAGTGAGTTTTTACCATGCAAAAGTTCCCAATAAAAATTGTGAAACAATTGCTGCATTTTGTATATTACTCTTGGGAGTGTTCGCTGATCAAAAAGTTCAAACCTTTGTTGGTAAACGATTTTAAAATATTACGACAATTAGACGCGTGCATGCTGGACAATTAGATTATAATCCCCGTGATACTCGGCAAATTCTTCGTTAAAATACCTGCAGGAAAAGCGATAAGAGATTAAGGGATTTGGAGAAAAAACACACTAATTCTTGCTTATTGACCACAGGAATGCAGGGGCGGATTTAGGATTTTGAAAACGTCGGTCAAACTTATGATTCCACAGATCTAGGGGGGTGCGGGGGCATGCCCCCCGGAAATTTTTTGAAATTGGGGTCTCTAAAATGGCATTTCCCGCGATCTGACAGCACATTCGAGCAAAATTTTGAAACTTTTAAAACATATTTTTAATGGCACATTTTATCATTATTGCAAAATATTTTGTCCAAATTGGATGTTTCTTAAACTTTATTGAGAAAATTATACAGAATTATATATTTACAAAGCTAACTATAATATTAGTTAGCTAAACGAGACAGGAGCGAACACCCATGCAATTATTCATTGTCTCAAAGATTAATTTAATAAATTATATGTCATCTACCGACAACCTGATTACCTGAGATCATATTTCACGAACACGCCGTTAAAATATATCTCATCAATGCACAGCAAGATAGCGAGACTAACAATACTTTGAAAACAGTATTCATTTAAAAATCATGAAAAGAAAGATCCAATTTAACGTTGAACTAAACCTGGGCTTAAGGATCAATTGATCCTTTGAGTTTCAAATTCATACAAAAGCTCCCGGCAAGCGTGAAATATGCTAATGCCGCCTGCTGAATAAATATATGTCTGAACTCTGAACTCAGACTTCACTAGGACGCAAAATGATAAATAATACGATACTGAGACTGGACAAAACACATATATTCGACACTAGACTGTTTGTAGATTTGAAATGAAAGAAGACGACCTTCACTTACCAGTCTTACTCTTACCTCACAGCAGTGGGGGAATAAATGACTCCGCGCCAAAATTGAGAAGCTCGAAATGCTTCCAATCGCGTCTATTAAATGTTACTCGGTTGAAACAAATCGATGACTGCGTAAGCAGCTAAAACCCATTCGAAAACGCTTACAGAACTCATGACTGAAACACAGCTGTGAGAAGTGAGAAGCTTCGATGACGATGAATATAAATCTAATTACTCAGTATCTCAGCTGACTCAGCAATCCAATTTTCAGCAAGCCATGGTGCAGATCCAGCAAAACGCTTGAAATCAACGCGAGAGCCAATCAGGTTTGAGGCAAATCCAGCAAAAAGTGGTTGCCATGGTGCAGATCCAGCAAAACGCTTGAAATCAACGCGAGAGCCAATCAGGTTTGAGGCAAATCCAGCAAAAAAGTGGTTGCCATGGTGCAGATCCAGCAAAACTCTCAAAGCAAACGCTGACCACCTGTCATCTCTGCCCGGTGTTTGCTGACTCGCAAACTAAGATAAAACCCAATCTCTGTGATCACTGAAGGCCAAGCCAAAGCAGTCGCACCATAACATTTTCTAGAAGACTCTTGAGATTAAAATATTGTCTTATTGCGCAATTATTCTTGTGATTTTTTACGTCAGTCGCGTGACTGGTCTGATGTATGCTAAATCCGCCCCTGGAATGTAGCTCGTCGAAATGTTTTGTGAAAGGCGGTTCGAGAGTATATATTCGTATTTCTCGTTGATACTCGTGACTGGCTGAATCAGTCTTCTGAGACTTTTTTACGCCAGACGATTTTATGTACTTGTCAATGTGGTCAAGGCCGAGTGAGCACCCAGTCACCAATGGGTTAATGACAATTTGGAGTTGACATAATTAAACTGTGAAGCGGTGGCTGTGGCAAGTAAGAGAACATTTTCGTAACAGAATTTCTGTGTGCCAGTATCATTAAAATGGTTTTATGAATAGCATGCATGGTTTCTCGATTGGGTTCTGCTGGCGTGAAAGTAGACGGCTATACGCGTTTTGGTCGTTCTTATATACTGAATGTTGATGACTATTAATTACATTCCGGCAACAGCCAATGAACATCTAAGATTTTGCTTGCTATATAATTAGTAGATAATTAGCATAACTGTATATTCATCCATTCTCGTTGGATTGTGCAGGTTCACTAATTTATTAGACCCCGTTTACACTAGAGCAAAAGTTTCTGGATTCACATTGTTTTTTATTCCCATGAGGATGAAAAACAATGTGAATCCGGATACTTTTGCTCTACAGTGTGTATCAAAAAAACCTGAACCCTTAGAAAACAACCTATTGTAGTAGTTTGAAAGCCCTAAAAGCGATGCGTTATAAATTGATCAGCACAATAAGTTAAACGAAGCGAAAAAGCTTTTAAATACTTTCACCATGCGTACACTTCAAGTTATCTTAATTTTCCAGGTGTATAAGACCGTGTGTTTTACGCATCTGTGGGTTCAGCGAAGTGCTTAGGGCTTTCAAACTACTACAATAGGTTGTTTTCTAAGGGTTCAGTTTTTTTTTATACACACTGTAGTGTAAACGGGGTCTTATTAGACAACTTGCCCTCTTTGTCCAATTGTGACAACTTGGGCGCGTGGCGCGTTGTCTAATTGTTAATTGTTCATCGGCTTTTGGAATGGCTTCAACCAAGGAGGAAGGGGTTAATTTTCGTGTCCTATGTGTTTGACCATAGTTAATATTTGACCATCGTGATGTCATGCTAAGAGAAGCGAGACAGCAAACAATTGCGTAGATTTTGTCATAGAACCGTAAAACACTAGTATTCTACTAGAATAATAACCTGCGATGACTACTGAACGTAAAGTAAATATTAAAAATCCTTAATCGTATATACGGTTGTGAAAGTGTGATCTAAACCTCGCCCGCTGATTATATATCACCGGAAGCTTCGTGTGTCGGTGAATAAAGTGTTTTTTGAAGTGTCCAATGCGTAGATAATAACAATTCATGGCTGAAAGATTGTTCAGTGGCAAGATGAGTCGAAAAGGTAAGTAATTCGTTGGTTAGTAATGCTTTTTTGGCGAAAACGTCACGATGGTCTGACACATTGGCCACGGCATTTTCCGAGGAAATCATTAATACAAGATAACCCTCCCTCGTGTACCAAATTAAACTCGCAAGACAGGGTACCCGATACTTTTGTGTTGCAAAAAATGTCCCCCAAATGGCCGGCTGCATCTTGGCTTTTCCAGCCTGCTGATTGGTTAAGTTCATAGACGAAGACCTAATAAGATGGCCTGTGATTGTTTAATTTTATGGTCGAGAACCTAACAAGATGACGGACAATTGGGAACATTTTCTGAGGGTGGACCCGCTGCCGTTACTTCTTGAACTTCTTTCTTATATATATATAATTAACAGTCATACCATGAGCTCGAGTTGTATATGAGATCATAGCCAACGAGGCGCTTCGCCGAGTTGGCTATTAGTTCGTATACAATGAGAGCGAATGGTATAACTGTTTTACTATAGCCAAGCACTGTACAAGAGACAAAATTACAGCGAAATGTTTGAAACAACAAACTTCCGGCATAGGCTACTAATACTTCCGCCATGCGTAATGATGCATTCACATAGAGTTTCTCACTGAGCTGTTCGGTAAACAGCTTCGAAATATTGTATAAATGTTGCTCGAGAGACAAAAAATGTGTTAAGCAGATCAACAAAAAATATTAAAAGGTACCTTTATGAAGTCAAAAGGTGGGTCAGTTGTTTATATTAGCGTTGCTGTCGTGAAAAAGGTTTTGATTTCATGCAAAAATGAAACTGAAACACATTCGGCAGTGAAACTAAATTACTTTGTTGGTTGTTTTTGAAAAAGAACATGCTTTTTACTACTCCAAATACTTATCTAAATAAAAAAAGTCTCTTTTCTGGTGATCTCCTACGAAATGTGTGTTGTAAAGTTGATTTTAACCGTGAGTTTCTTTGTTTGGCAACAAATTAATATCAACCCGTTAATTTAGTTGGGTTTTTGAAGTAAAAAGACGTAATTTTTAGCTGAATTATATCATTTAACGTGCTAAATTTTGTATTTGTTAATGTATTTTTACACAATGTTGTTTTTTTATACATTGGTTTGAGGGTATTGATGTTTTTCTGTATAAAAATCCGTCAATTTCAACTCTTTTCGGCAGTTTAAAAAAACATGCCGCCATCTTGTTTTTCCTCTACTAGCAGGATATGAGCTGATAGCCTGGTAGTAGGGAACCAATCAGATTACGCAAAAGCTCATATCCGATAGCATGCTATATAATAAATATATATATACGCCCCTAGTGTATATAATTATAATAGTTGACAGATTTTCTCGTATTCCACTTTAAATTTTGTCTATTTTGTGATTTACTCTTACCATAAATTGGAACGCTTAAAAGAAAAATAGAATCTGAATGTGATTCTTTCGTCCTCCTCTAATTCTTCTCTCTTTTCCGCTTCTTTGCTATCAATTAGTTCTCCGGGATACTGTAGGAGAAATTGACCTTTCTGAAAGTGCTTTGTCGTAAACACAGCACGCCCTGAAACGAAAATGAAAAATTGCGTATCTATCATATCCTATCTGTCCTATTTATTTTTCTAATTGAAGAAATCAAGGCAATACAATAAAACGCAAATATTTGATGACCGCCCATTGTGACGACTCCGCATGGTGCGCCACACATGGCGAAAAAATTGATATCGCAGACTTAGGTCAGCGGTGTCGTAAATACTTCATGGCATATCGTTTTTTTATTAAGGTTTCCGTGTAAAAAGCGATCATTCAGGATCATTTTAAGCCTAAGGGGGATAAATTTGGTCAAAAACTCGATAAATTATAACAAATCGAAGTCTTCAGATCACACTTCCACTACCTCAAATTCAGTTTTTTTCTTACAACTCTTAAAGTATTCATCATGTACACTTAGAATTTGATAAGTAAGTTAAAATATTCGCGGATGGCTCGCCATTGTAAATGCCCATAAAGATTGGCCGCTCATATTTTAACTACGACTTAAACATGTCAAATATTGTTTTTACGTTCAGTAATGGTCGCAAGTCTCAAACCCAGTGCAAAAAGAAAGCGTTTTACGGTACTAGGATTAAAACCAACTATAGACGGCCGGCCAACCTCGATAAAAGTGTCTCAAAAACACCATTGATAGCATTTTTTGTTACAAGCAGGCAACCATGCTAAATCGTATCGGATAGTGTATACTTTGAAGGTGAGGGGTGTTGGCAGACGTAATTATTGATTTATATACTAAAATTTAGAGTTTTTTGAAAGCACAATGTGATGGATGGGATATCTGTAAAGTGCTGTCTATTTACGTTTGTGTTTTATTTGAATTAGCTAAATTTAGAATGCTATCCAATCAGCGTGCCTCTAGTTTTGCTTAACCTAATTCGCATAACTCACAATCATAAACAAACAAGAAATATGGCGTGAATACACCTAAATATAATACTTCGAAGAAAGGCCACAAAAAGGTAAGCTTGCCAAGAATCTGAAATTTATTTAATCTGGTGGCTACAGGAAAGTCTCATATTCGTAAATTACTTCGTTTTATTTTGGTAATTTGCCGATACCGTCATCTATCTACTGTTATAAAGCTGAGCTTTTGTACTACAGTGTAGTGTTACTTATATTGTTCCTTAGACATTTAACTCACCGGTTCTGGCGGTTCAACAGTGCCATCTTGTGATACACGAAAGGCACCGGCCTAGTCATCTTGATCAATGTCTAAGCTACATTTCTATGCTGGTTGCCTGCTTGTAACAAAAAGTTTTCAGATTGTTGTGGCTGTTCTTCTAAGTGTTATATTTAGGCGAATTTGCGCCATGTTTCTTGTTTGTTTATAATTGTGAGCTATGCGAATTAGAATAATCAGAACTTCAGGCACGCTGATTGGATAGCATTCTGAATTTGTAATTCAAATAATGCACAAACGTAAATAGGCATCGCTTTACAGCTATCCCATCCATCGCATTGTGCTTTCAAAAAGCTCGAAATTTTAGTATATAAATCAATAATGTTGGCAGCCGTAATTATTGATTTATATACTAAAATTTAGAGCTTTTTGAAAGCACAACGTGATGGATGGGATATCTGTAAAGTGCTGCCTATTTACGTTTGTGTTTTATTTGAATTAGCTAAATTCAGAATGCTATCCAATCAGCGTGCCTCTAGTTTTGCTTAACCTAATTCGCATAACTCACAATCATAAACAAACAAGAAATATGGCGTGAATACACCTAAATATAGTACTTCGAAGAAAGTACACAAAAAGGTAAGCTTGCCAAGAATCAGAAATTTATTAGATCTGGTAGCTACAGGAAGGTCTCATATTCGTAAATTATTTCGTTTTATTTTGGTAATTTGCCGATACCGCCATCTTTCTGCTGTTATAAAGCTGAGCTTTTCTACTATAGTATAGTATTGCTCATAATATCCTTAGACATTTAACTCGCCGGTTCAACAGAACTATTTTGTGATACACGGAAGGCAACCGGCCTAGTCATCTTGATCAATGTCTAAGCTACATTTTCTATGCTGGTTGCCTGCTTGTAACAAAAAGTTTTCAGATTCTTGTGGCTGTTCTTCTAAGTGTTATATTTAGGCGAATTTGCGCCATGTTTCTTGTTTGTTTATAATTGTGAGCTATGCGAATTAGAATAATCAGAACGTCAGGCACGCTGATTGGATAGCATTCTGAATTTGTAATTCAAATAATACACAAACGTAAATAGGCATCGCTTTACAGATATCCCATCCATCACATTGTGCTTTCAAAAAGCTCGAAATTTTAGTATATAAATCAATAATCACGCCTACCAACACCTTTCACCTTCAAAGTATACACTATCCGATACGATTTAGCATGGTTGCCTGCTTGTAACAAAAAATGCCATCAAAAGTAATATTTTGAAGCTTTGGCCGGCCCTCTACTACGACTACAGGACGAAAAAACAAACATTACACCAGTTTAACCACATTTACGGTAGCAGTAGCAGTAGTGGAAGTGTGATCTGATCCTCGCTATTATCAGGACCGGACGACAATGAGTTATCGTTTCCGAGCGTTTTCATTTGTGTGTTCATACAAAAACGGATGAAAACGACAGAAGTGGCTGCAAATTTACATATATTGGAAACGTTTTCTTATCCTAATGACCGTGTGAACAGAGCCTCAAAACGACAAAATTGATAACGACATTTGAAAACGCTCGAAAACGACACCGTGTGCACATAATGAGGCCCTTTTAGGGGGGAGTGGTGTTTGTGTCGCTCGGTGGTCGTGTCGCAATTTTGAAAACTTGGCATGTCGCTGTTGTTTTTTCGGACGCAAAAACAAACAATGAAAAAATGCTTTGAAGATGACATCTGTCTTGTACGGTGGCCCATAAGTACAAACACGCATACAAATTGAAATACACGCATACAAAACTCAATACACGCATACAAAACTCAGTACACGCATACAAAACTCGGTACACGCATACAAAACTAGATACACGCATACAAAACTCAGTACACGCATACAAACTCAATACACGCATACAAAACTCGGTACACGCATACAAAACTAGATACACGCATACAAACTCAATACACGCATACAAAACTAGATACACGCATACAAACTCAATACACGCATACAAAACTCAGTACACGCATACAAAACTCGGTACACGCATACAAAACTAGATACACGCATACAAAACTCAGTACACGCATACAAAACTCAGTACACGTATACAAAACTCAAACATTAGAACAGTCATCCTTACATGAAGTACCGCCGGAAATGAACAAAAAGAATGCGGGCGATAGATATCATGTTGACCACGCTGCATGAGTCTGCATCCAGGATGTTTTGTTCGCATTGTGGGCACGAGAACGAAAAAAATGCAAATTTTTGCAAGAATTGTGGTGGAAACGTGTCAGAGAATAAATCTTCGACCTCGGCTACTCAACAACCGCTGAGTTTTAAAGAGTACGTAAAGATGACTGTGGCCGGTAGAGGCAGTTCCACTTCTAGTGCCGAAAATGCTCCTCATTCTGATTCTGACACGGCGTTCAAAAATATTAAAAAAAGGAAGAAAGATGAACGCTTGAAACAAATTAATAAAAAGGACAAGAAAGATGAAATCGTGAAGGTACGTATATTTATCAAGATTTTAAAATATACCACGCACCAAACAATTTAAGCTGTCAATTACTCAATAGTTTATAATGGGCTATTCCAATTTTTATCCGCACCCCCCCTGTTGAGGAACCTAATTTTTTTGACCCCCCTCCTGGAAATTCCAAGTAGTTTTAACCCCCTCCCCTGGAAATTCCACAATGTTGGAAATTCCAAGTACTTTTTACCCCCTCCCCTGGAAATTCCAGATCGTTTGTGATATATGCCCCCCCTCCCTTGGAATTTCCATGCTCAAAAACACCCCCCCCCCCTTGGAAATTCCAGGCTCAAAAGACCTCCTCCCTTGGAAATTTCCAGGGCTCAAAGCATCCCCCCTTGGAAATTCCAAGGTTCCCAAACAGGGGGGGTGCGGATAAAAATTGAATAGCCCAATATGTTCAAGCATGCACAGTGGTCAGATTTGCTCGATTTTCTCCCACTTGGCTTTATGTGGTGTTGTATTACAAGATGCAAATTTTAGCAATGGCCGGCATTATAAATTTCATGCAAGGGTGCGTATTATTTAGAATATATTATGCACGCCTTTTCGAACTTAGTTCCCCATAATTACATTGCTTTACACTTCTTTTCTACAAAAATATTAAGGGTAGTATCCCTCGGGTCATATTTTGCTCATTTCAGAGGCTCAACATTACCCTACTTTTTGGGCAAAATCGTATTTACCCGATCCCTGTGTATGCCCCAAGTCTTTGTTCTTGCTATTTTTTAGTACACAGTAGCAAAAAAACAGTTTTAAGTTTGGCACTTTAGCCTATATTGTCTGTGTTTTTGCGTAAAAACACGATATGTGTCTCAGCGTACCCTCCGTGAGGGTAAATTTAGTATTTGCAACGTCATTAACCTGAGTATCAGGCCCGCTGTAATTTGAAATAGGGCCTGACACAAAAGCCTGTTTTTGCCATGTTCAACATCCAGAATCTGGATGTGACGCTGATTGGCCAGAATACTATGGATTACATCACGTGATCCATACAGGAAGTCAAGCAGCAGGGAAATATATACTCAGGTTAAGGAAGCCAAGATGCTGTATTTGTTCATGTGTATATTAATACTATAAACTATTTATATAAAATTATATATTTGATAATATTTGACATGCAAATCGATTTAAATCACTTAAACTAACGTACCTTTTCGGATTTGTTACACTTTGAGTATATAGCGAGGCCCGTATTAACATGTCAAATATTACAGAATATATAATTTTATATAAATAGCTCTGATAAATAGTTAGGAATAACACATAAACAAATTTGTCAAAACAGCGTCTTGGCTTCCTGTGATTGACATAGCGTGCAACCTGAAGTAATTCTGATTGGCTGCTATTTTGAGAGGAGCGAAGGGGGCGGAAAGCTCCACAACAGGCTTTTGTGTCAGGCCCTACTTCAAATTACAGCGGGCCTGATACTCAGGTTACAACGTCATGATTTTGTTAAACAAAAAATCTCTAAACTTAAAATAAAGTTTAGGTTCATGGCTTCAACTAGTGGTGTCGAAAGCGATCAGAAATTGTAAGTATTCGCCGTGTAAATACGTGTTTTGATTCGCACTTTTGATATTATCCGCCATCTTGAATTTCCTTCTTCCCGAAGGCACTTGTCTTAAGTTCTCCTCAACATTTTGTGACCTTAGGAAGAATTTTGTGTCACGCAAAGGAGAAATAAATCCAAGGGAAATTGAAACAGAACAGTGATATCTCCAAATGGCTCAGGAATTGTCACAAGATTTATGTATAAACAACATTCCATCATGTATTTATTCAAATCCTCAGAAGTAGTGTACTAGTTCTTATATTTCAAGCCCTTGGCTTGGATATGGAGGCATGTTACTGCTACAGTTATTTAGTGAAGTTCAGATCCTTGCCCATGTATGACATGGCTGGCCTGCATGTCTGGTAGGGCAATGAATATTTTGCCATATCATGTAGGCCTACTATGCACACATTGTCCCAAATAACTCGGCAGGCCAAAATAAAGTCTTGATAATAATTAACAAGACTTTATTTTAGCGCGCCGAGTTAATATTACATACTGAACTGACTTAATAGCGAGAATCGCAATGGGAAGATATACAATACAATATGCTACATTTTGTGCATGAGATGTCATAAATGAGATGAGAGAAACTTTCCATATTAGTTAGGTCTCTACCCAAGGCTAAGGGCACCTCTAGCCACAAATGTCTAAAATTGAAGGATCCCAACCATTTATCTGATATATAATATCCAAAAGTGTATGTCAAGCACATTGTCTTAATATTATCTTTTATGTTGGATTCTAAGGTCTTCTTAATACCACTGGGACAAAATGTTTTCAGATTTTATATTATAACTCTCAATAATATAGTCAACTACATTAATTTTATTAAAATAGATTATTCTTATATTATGTTGCATGTATTGTTGACTTCATGGCAACAAGGAGGCTGTATACAGTATTAATTGGTAAAATTCATCCTCTTTATGTGAGCTTTCACAATAACCTTGGCTTGAAGTCATGGTGGCTCCATCCTGTATGAGTCTCTTGGAAATAGCAATTCCAGTATGCCATGAAATAATGAACACAGTATTTAATTTGAGTAGCATATAATAATATATATATGTATCATAAATACAGTTAAATCAGTTCTTGCAGTTATTAAAAAAATTATTTCAATAAATAAAAAATGTTGCAAATTATTTATTATTCTGCTGCAGTTTGTGCTCATAAAAGAGCATCTACTGGATAAATTTTTGTTAGTGACATAGCTTCATAGAAGATTGCATGGCTGGAGGAAAACCCTACAGTTTTTATGCATTGCAAAAAAGCTATTGTGATAATAAATGGACAATTTATGACCAAGCTATTGGTAACTGGCCTCACAGTGATCAAAGTAAAACATTACAAAGCTTGTACTTTTTCAACTGCCTCTGGCTTGAAATATTTTTGAAGTGAACCAAACACAATTTTAAGTAACTAATATTTTTTCAGTGAAATAAAGTATAAGCAAGCAAGAAAGAGTATAATTCTTGCACTGCAATTAAATATAGAAGTGTATGAGCTATGGTGAGAATATGGCTCAATAATTGTGGGCATGCAGCCAGTGGTGATTGTTACTAAAAATACACCTTTTCCAATGAACTGACAACATTGCATGATAACAAAATAGTATTCAATATCTCATTGGGAAACCATAAACAAAAGTTCCAATGACAACATATTAGTATATTGTGGCTAATAATGAGACAGTCGATGTAATCACAGTTAATTTTGTATGCATTAACAATGACTGTCCCTCAATGCCGAGTTTTAATGTTGTCATTGTTGTGTTATTGGTTAAATTCAAAAAAGGTTAAAGCATATATAATGAAAGGGGCTTACTTAACCTTTTATTTGGCACTGTAACTGTTGCCATTTGTCAGCTTATAACTTATCATTCTCCTGTGTCAAACGCCAGATAATTTTAGTATGTCTAACCCCAGAATATTTTACTCATCAAGGTGAGAACCCAAATAAAAGTTATATTTGTGATTTGTCAACTAACTCAAGCTTGTTTTTAACTGCTAACTCGGACAAGGAGTCATGCTGTAGCCTGTAGTAAAAGTCGGGTTCATTATCGGCGCATCGAATGGCTTTCACTCATTTTCGCTGAATAGAGGGCTTCATTTCTGTAACTGATGTATTCCATAAACGCTTTCCTCTTTTTGAACACTCCGAGAAACATCTTAAATTGAGTTTTAACATTCTGACTTTGTCAATTGTCATTCTCATACTGGCAGCCATGTTTATTTTATTATCTGGAATGCATTTGGAATGTATAATTACAACATTAAACGCTGACCAACTGCGCCCGCACAAGTGGGAGAAAATCTCGCATTTCTGACCACCGTGATGATGGGTTGATGCGTTAAGGTGGCTCCCTACAGTTTTATAAAATTTAGAAAATTGATGATTTAGATCAAAATTTCTGGAGAATTGCTGTATAACAGAACAGAGGAATCATGTGGCTTTATATAAAACAATACTTGTATAGCCTACGGATAATGCCACAATTCTGCTTTACTCAGTTCATGGCAAAATTTGAAATACACTCATTTCATGCGGGCTTATTCAATTATACATATGCCAGAATACGAATTATAGTTATACACAACAAATTGTTGTGTGTATTAAAACATACAGGCTTCAGTCTGGTGAGAGGTCTAATCAGTTTAACCAGTATATAAAATATAAAACACATGTTTGATTTAATATATTCATAATATATTTAAACTGGTAGACGTCACGTGAGATTTACAACGTGGATATAAAATTTAAAAGTTAACCAAAATCGCAACTCTATTACTATAAACCTAACAACACATGTGGTAGGTTGCGAAAAAACCTACGATCATGTCCAACAATAATTATAAACAAAAGTCTCCCGAACAAGCAACATGTTACAGTATGTTGTATGTTAATGAATTTTGGACAAAAATATATCTATACTATAATCTATTTCTATTTGAAAATTGGATTGATATGCTACCTATAGTCCCTTTCTATATATATAATTATATATACATGTACTGTCTGCATATTGACAACTTATACTGAGATATCTGCTATGCTGTAGTTTTTCTGAATGTTATTGTATAATTTAGTTAATGCACATTTGTATTCTAGATAAACGTTGGAATAATCGAATTAGATGGGAAAAGGCTGAAAATAAAAAGGTCATCATTGCTTCCTGTTGATGTTCGAAAATCTGATACATCAAGTGCAGTAAAAAAAGCCGGGGTCAATAAGCAGCGTTCCCATAACAAGCAGCTTCGAGATCTTGAACAGACAGAATGGCTTTTGCTGTACCCAGATATGGACATAGTAGTCAATATACCCGGAAGTACTGAGAAATTCACGGTGGAAAAATATAAAGAAGAACTTGGGCGACCATACAGTAGAATCAATCTATACATTTGCTTGATGATTCATTTTGAAGGTAAAATGCTAAATACTGACTGTGAATCTAAATAATTGCCTAAATAAGTACTGTATCTTTTCTTGGAAGTAATTCAAATAAAAATATACTCCCTTGCATAGTACTGTACTTAGGTCAAGATACACCAAAATAAGTCAATGAAATTTATTTGTGACAGCTTTACAGAGAATTGCTATTTCCTTCTTTGAAATATAGTTGCCAATGATTTGGTTGATGACCCTGATGCTGAAATTGTCGTTGAAGATTATCATGTGCAAGGCAATCCGGGGCAAGCTAATCCTGTTCAAGATGATCCTTGGGAAATTAATCCCTTTCAGGATGATCCTGGGCAAATTAATTTATTTCAGGTTGATCCTGAGCAAGCTAATCCTGTTCAGGCTGATCCTGTGCAAGCCAATCCCTTTCAGGCTAATTCAAACGAATCTGGTCCTGTTCAAGCTGATCCCTTCCTGGTCGATCCGTTTCCAATTGAGCATTTCCAAATTGAACCAGTTCAAATGCAAGTTGAAGTTATTCTAAGTGGAGGTACTGTATAATTAAGGGATTCTTTGCATATATTTATAGCAATTTTGCCCTTTTGTTTGTATTATAAGCTGGAGATACAGTAAATAATAATTTATTTCAGATGAAACTGACATCCCTTTGGACCAAGTGGAACCGGAGGCAGATGCTATTGTACAATCAGCCCAAGTGCCTTTGCTTGAAGCAAACTTTCAAGGATTAGATCTGGTTATCCGTCGCACCACCTTATTAAAAGACATGATAACAGCATTTTCAGATCCAGACATATTAAAAAAAACGATATTTTTTAAAGTTGTTGATGCTCGTGGTGCCACAGAAGAAGGCGAAGGAAAGGGCGTGGCACGTGAAGTTCTTACTGAATTTTGGCACCTCTTCTATCAATCATTGTCTGTTGGAGTATCTACCAAGATCCCTACCATCCGTCATGACTATGAAAAACAGGAATGGAAAGCTGTGGCCAGAATTTTATTGTACGGCTACTGCAAAGAAGAAGTCTACCCCATTGCGCTGTCTCCTGCATTTGTTGCGTGCACTGTTCTAGGTGAAGATTGTGTACCCAGCGAAGTGCTTGTGAAGTCTTTCATGCTGTACATAGCGGAGGATGAGAGAGAAGTAATTGATGACTGTTTGAAAAACAGATCAACAATTGTCAACAACGAAGAGCTGTTGGGTGTCTTGGGAAGCTACAAGTGCTATCGCATACCTAAGGAGGAAAATTTCGAAGATATCTTAAGCCAATTAGCCCATCAAGAGCTTATACAACGACCCCGGTATGTTTCTAATTGTTGGGCACCGATATTGCAATCATTGAAGAGTCGCCTACCATTTCAAGATATGGCAAGCATTCTTCACTATTACGAGGAATCGAAAGCCACTGCGAAAAAGGTTGTGAAAATCCTAGATGCTTCTCCGAAAAACGAGGCTCAGCGAAATGCTTTTGATCACTTGGTACGTTACATCAAGTCTTTGGGAGGCAATGTCAGCGCTTTTCTTCAGTTTACTACGGGTACCGATATCATCGTTGAAGGTCGGAAATTGGAAGTGACTTTTACTGAACTCACTGGTCTACAGCGACGACCTGTAGCGCACGCGTGCGGACCCTTGCTTGAGCTACCCTCCACATATCAATACTACAATGAGCTGGTAGAGGAGTTCTCATCTATTCTCAGGGAAGAAAGTGCATGGTCATTTAATATTGTGTAAACTTTTCTTGAATGTTTACAAAGAGTATTAAAATTGGTAGTTGGCATTGTTTATAGTTAATAGTTCCATAATCCATATCATAGACAGGTAGAAAACTATTTAACTACTTTACAGATATTGATACTGTTTTAAGTTTAAATTTTTTAGATTGTTTACACATACCGTTAGAATTGGTATTTCCATTGTTTATTGAACCATATCGCATAGACAGAAAAAAAAACAATATAAATATTCACTGTAATTAAGAGGAGTCTTTTTCTGTGCCTGTGGCGTGTATTTTGGCGGTAAAATGTTCAAAACCTTGGCGTACCATTCAAAACCTCATTTTAGCTTATTAATTCTTTAGGTTGG
This sequence comes from Paragorgia papillata, assembly GCA_035771165.1. Taxonomy (NCBI): domain Eukaryota; kingdom Metazoa; phylum Cnidaria; class Anthozoa; order Scleralcyonacea; family Coralliidae; genus Paragorgia; species Paragorgia papillata. The sequence continues at coordinate 304,541 of JAWNZC010000457.1, read as the reverse complement.
GTAGTTAACTATGTTTTACTGGCATCTGACGGTTGCAAAGCACTAGGCGACAAAAGTTATTTTTCAAACTATAAAGCAGCTGTTGGGCCTACTGATGCAATAAATGTCAAAGTGACAAATCCTTTCGATTCAAATGTCATTTTCTCTTCGGCGTACCTCACAAAGTATCTATAGTATTTAAGGTTTGCAAAACGTTTTAAAAGTTGAAACTTCGCCAATTATAAAACTGTTGAATATTGATATAACCAAGCGTCAGGTTTTGAACACGTATTCGCGCACAGAAAAAAATCTCTTCAAAAAGGTACATCTATGTAATATCCTTTGAACTTGTCATATTACATGTTGGGTTTATTGTCTCAATTTTTAAGCTGCTTCTAGTAGTCTTTCATATGCCGCTAAAGCATCTTTCCAGGTTTGCACCTGTCCTATTCCTAACACAGCAGCGCTATAGGAAAAGTACTCTTGGTATGTTGAATCATTTTCTGTTGAAACATTAACAGAATCATCAATCTCGATGAGATCGTGGGCATCATACTCTTTTTTGAAATCTTCTGCTCCAACTGTTTCTGGTAAAAGATAAAGCTGATTAGGAATCCCCGCTTGAGTATAATACTGAGATTTTCGTACCTAGTGACAGTTCCACGAGTCCTTGATTTCTTTGAGTCCCCTTTTTAGAACTGGACTAAAGCAGAACCAAAGACACTCGAGATGAAATGTGTTGCTTGTGTCCAACATTCCTCTGGCTATCAAGTCTTTAAATAAATCCATCCACCAGGAGGACCACGATCGACGGAGCATAGCCCACCATGCCTCGATCCGCTGGTTGCTGTGCGATGACCCATACCGATGTGCATTGACATTGCAATGGGCGTCCGTGTGGTTTCTGCGCAGAAAGCACTGGGCCGACGCCATAACTCCATTTTCTGTTCCCAAGTCTGTTCTTATAATTGTTGGACAGAGTTGCAAACTAGTTACGCAGTCATAAAAAAGCCTACCTACCACTTGAGGATCGTTATTTGACGGTACAATGCTAAGCCACATGATCTTCCTACTAAATCCATCTATGCACCCATGGATTGGAAAACCATATGGCTTAAGTTTGTCGTACCCGTCTGCATGCCAACAGTAATTTGGCCCAGGATTTAGGTAGCTTCTTCTGTGAAGACGGTGAGCCCGCCTTAATCTCGATCCTTCTGGGTCCACTTCTTGAAGGGTGATTTGAACTACCGAACGAGGAATTTGCAAGCCATGTTTTGATTGCAATCTTCTCCACATGGCTCTGTAGCCCAACATTTTACCACTGCCATCTAACACTTCTAGAATACATCTTCTTACGTGGCCTCTATCAACCGTATTTCCTCGTCGTTGTAATCCATACTCCTTAAGCTTGTTCAACAAAGTGCTTCTCGATATTTTTATTGCATGGTATTTTTCTAATAACTGTAATATGATCTTATACGTCTAGTTTTTCTTAAAATAGTCTCTGATAATATCTTCCATTCGTAAAAGCAGTGATATAAGTCTACAACGGCGCGATATAACGTGATGAAAATCCTATAGTCTTTCAACTGTTATAATTTGTATGCGTGTATCTAGTTTTGTATGCGTGTATTGAGTTTGTATGCGTGTATCTAGTTTTGTATGCGTGTATTGAGTTTGTATGCGTGTATCTAGTTTTGTATGCGTGTACCGAGTTTTGTATGCGTGTATTGAGTTTGTATGCGTGTACTGAGTTTTGTATGCGTGTACTGAGTTTTGTATGCGTGTATTGAGTTTGTATGCGTGTATCTAGTTTTGTATGCGTGTATTGAGTTTGTATGCGTGTATCTAGTTTTGTATGCGTGTATTGAGTTTGTATGCGTGTATCTAGTTTTGTATGCGTGTACCGAGTTTTGTATGCGTGTATTGAGTTTGTATGCTTGTATTGAGTTTTGTATGCGTGTATTTCAATTTGTATGCGTGTTTGTACTTATGGGCCACCGTAGTCTTGTGCTTGGAACACGAGTCTTTCCAAAACTGCCTCTGACCGTGACGTCACAATTTCTCCTATCAGCTAGGGCGGCTATTGTTGACCAGTCGGAAATAGAATAAACAAGACGCCTGGTCAGGCGTTCACTCGGGCTACTGCAAAATCGCAGTGAGTAGGTGGAGGTGTTTTGGATAAAAAATACCGAAATTGTTATGAAAGCTGCAATCACACACATGCGCAGGTTATCACATGCACAGTTGGCGTAGCCAGGGGGCAAGGGGCAACCCCTCACCCCCACGGTATTTAAGACCGTTCTATTACAACTTGAAATCCATGCAGAAACTTGTAGGGTGTACACTTGTTTTAAGCATTTTTGGGTGTACAAAAATAGAGCAACTTGTAGGGTGTACATTTGTTTTAGGCAAAGTGAGTAGACTATAGTAAAGCCTGGTTTCCATATAGCCGTAAGCGCCGGCGGCATGGATGCGGCAAGAGGCAATGGTCCAATCGCAAACAGCTTTTTATTGCTGGCTAATTCAACACTGTCCATGATTGGACCATCGCCCCTTGGCGCAGCCATGCCGCCGGCTCTTACGGCTATATGGAAACCAGGCTTAATGTTTTAATTTTCAATGGGAGCATGCCCTTTAGGAGCTTGAGGAGCTCAGGTGCCCCCCAAGACCCTGGCTATCTATTACTCTATTAAAGTCTAAACACATTGGTCACAGACAAAAGTCAAAACACAATCTAATTCTCGATAGAAAACGCAATTGCCTGTTTAATATTTCCTTCCATACAGCGTTGAGCCTCATTCACTTGAGCGTTTACATGTCGAGTTAAAATATCAACACACTAACACAGCATGTTTACCTGTCAAGCCGTCGCTTGCAAGTTCACTTCATCAACGTCCTTTGTGCTTCCATTCACAGCATTTGAGTAATTCAATGCCATTTCATATAGCATTGCATTCAAGTTTCTATTCGTGTTTAGTTTTGTAAGTTCATAGTGTAGTCTACCGCAATCAGCGTGCGACTGTACGCGTATATAATATCAAGATACTTGCTAGCGACATTATACTGACCAATAACTATGTCTGTGAACACACTGTTGTAATAAGGATCTACACTCGGTAATTTTGTATTTTATTAAGGAACTTTACTCGTATTATATTCGACCATGTGGTCTACACTCTACTCAAAACTCACTCTTCTCTTTGACAACAACCAGGGTTGGTAGGCTCCAGCGAATGCTCAGAGCCAAATTCCGTTTGAAAAGTAGCCAAAATCTACCAAAGGAGGCCAAACTACTTTTTGTTGAAAAGAAGCCAAAAAGGAGCCAAATCGGACCGTTATGTCAGAGAAAAGCGCAAAAAAGCAAACTTTATTGACTATCAACTATCAAGTCTATCATATATATAGTTGGTTTTTCTGTTATAATGGGAAGGGAAGGGAAACGGACCTCTGCGAACGCAGTGCTGCTATGCTGAACTATTATTGGTTAGTTTCTCTGCTTTACAATTGGCTGAATTTCATGAACCCTGATTGGCTAGAAATACAACCAGGTTATTCTCTGGCTCTGACAATGATATTTACTACAAAAATTTACAATGCAAATACAATCAACCTCCATACAATCAATGTTTTTACAAAAAATTGATAAACTGATTTTCAAAAATTTTTTGTCAACTGTTAAGAGGCCAAAAAGGAGCCAAAAGGCCAAACATTTTTTTCGAGGCCAATCAAAAAAATAAAGAAGCCAAAATCGAGTTATTTGACCTCCAAGAGGCCAAACTACCAACTCTGACAACAACACATTCTTTTTCCCCCTGCTGGGCGGAAGTCACGTGGTTCGTGTAGTAACAGGTAAAAGTACTTGCGTGTTCATCACGCGATGTCCACGTGCGATACTATATTACACACACTGAACACGTCCAAGAAAGAACACTTTACTTCAAACAACTTTACCCTGCGAGCATGCAGAGCAGGCTCTGCTGTATTCGTGTTTGGCTTCGTCCAGAGTCGGACTGGCCCTATGTGCTATTGTGCCAATGGCACATGCGCCCCCTTAGGATCCCGTTACTGCGCCCCTTTCCCGTTGTATAATATTACATTTGATATGTAGTGCAATTCCTATTTCAAAACCCGATTTTGGATTTATAGTCGTTTTACGTTTTAATCAGCATGGTACAGCTATCCCGTGTAAATCATTAATACGTCGTACGTGCATGATCTTTTCTGTCGATATTCCACGTGAACATTTGAAAATGCCGTTGTTTAAAGTCTGGAATGCAAAGAAGGACGTTGAAACTTCATGGTAGTGAATTTTTTGTTGTCTATGAATGAACAAGACGCCTGCTCAGGCGTTCACTCGGGCTACTGATTTCTGAAAGCTTCGCGTAGCCTGTGCGTACTCTAGCAAGACTACATGACAATGGCAATGCATAATTGCATAGATTTTCACAAATAGAATCTATGGTCTTATATGAACTGCTGCGGTGCAGGAAGCGCCGAAGGTTTGCTAATAGTATAAATGTAAAGAAGGCTGTTTTTCTGAAAATTAAATAACGGATCTAATATATTTAGTAGACAAAACTCGGCAAATTCAAGCGATCATTTTGATATAGAATTTATTTAAATTCGGACAAATAGAAAATGTTTAAACATGTTTTAAAACACACGTTTCCAAATGTAATACGACACGCGAGATCTAGACATGCACTGAACATGTTCAACACTGTTGATATCTTATTATCTTACCGGTATTTGCTCTATTCGGTGCTTATTATTATACTTGCATTTTGTAGTTGTCGGACTATAAAGCAGCAAGGCCAGGACCAACCTGTTTTGAAATAGCTCGTCATCTTTTACGTACTAGGTCTACCGCGATCGCCGGCGTGTGCAGTTGTAAACATTGTAAAGCCTTTCAAACAAGTAAACAACTGAGAAACAGTGAAATGTCTTGCAAATATTCAAAAACTTCGATAAAATGGCAATAAAAGCTTCGTTCCAAAGAGACAACCACTGATCATCTCGGCCAAACCTCGGAGACAACTCGGCCAAACCTCGGTTTCGCAATTATTAAACATGACTGTTCTCTGACGTCCTTCACTCCTTCAGTTTAAAGTTTCCAATTATTTTTAATATACTTTGATTCGCTGACAGTCCGACTACTCTGACATCTCTGTTTGAGACGACTGCTGGGTAGTGTGCCAAGAAATGTCGTGGAAATATTCAAAAATATCGATAAAATGGCAAGAAAAGCTTCGTTCAAGAGACAACCCGCCATGAAAGTGAAATCTCGGTTTCGCAAAGCCTGCTGGGGCAATATCGCGACCCAAAAAAAACTAATTTAACATGACCTAACTCCTAGACTCGTCTACCACAGGTAGCCCGAGTAATAACACGACCGAAACCTAGACTCGTTTACCTGCGGTAGCCCGAGTAAATATTTCAAACAAAATCTTTTAATAGAGCCTTGACAGTCCCAGACGGTGGGGCATTTGACTGTGTTTTCGGTCCGCATAGTGGGGAATTTGACCAAAATGTTTCGGAAAGGTCAAATTCCCGGGGGTTTGCCCGGGGGGGATGATCGCAGTTGGAATTGACTCATACATAAGAATTGTTCATACTTTTCATTGTCTATTAATTCAAAGTTTGTTATTTTGTGGAAAATTTTTCCTAGAACATGAGATTTCCTGTTTTAATATAAATGTTAATATTGTCGCGGAGAACAGCTGACTAAATGGCATTACAGTATATACTGTACGTAACCTCCCTATTAAAACAATTTAGTAACTCAGGCTTCGAATTTTAGAATGAAAAGGGCAAGACCAGTTTGGAAATTTCAAAATTTTTAGGGATCAAGGCAGCAAAGCTATTATGCAGGGCACCACGGGTTTCATACCTTCACTTTGGTAATGACAAAAAATAACACAAAGCAGTATGGAACACAAGAAGTGTTAGTGTGGTTCCAAAAAGATTGAGCAGACAATTTCCCTTCAGAATTGGTATGGACTTTGCGAATAATCACTGGCCGGACCACTTGTGACCGTTTATTTCTAGATTGTTTTAGGGTGTTAATAATGGCAGTAAACAGGGCATTGATGGCCAGTGGCTGCGATGCTTCTGCTAAATTTGAGGCCTGATAACAACACAAGGCTATTTTTTATTTTTTCTAAGAAGCGTATTAGGAAATTGGCCAAATAGACCATGTGCATGATGACATATTTTTACTTTTTTAACTACAACTCCCAGAATGCTTTGCCAGTATCTGCTATCTAATTTACCCGGGATACCGACAAAGCATTCTGGTAGTTCTAGTTAAATGATGTCATTTTGCAAGTGGTCTGTTCAGCTGAAGTGAACCATGCATGCATGATTTTCACTCAATTTTAATTTAAAAGTTTATTGTTTTACTATTTATATGCAAGCAATTCTATTTGCATTTGCAAGCATTACGTGTATAATACTATATATTTCGAGGCTTGTTTGCACAGCATTTTGACAAGTTTATTCGGAAACTAATTAGCATATGAAACCAATGTGACACAGTCTGAGCACGAGACCATTCCAACAGGGGGTGTACCTCTATATCTCTTGCTTGTTTTACCGACCACTTCACCCAACAATTTACTGACGAGGCAAGTTTTCCTACAAAATCTCCGCTTTACCGACCGGTTTTCCTAAAAGTGTGTGTGTGTGTGTGTGTGTGTGTGTGGGGGGGGGGGTCACACACCCCGCTCGGTACGCCCGGGCATGTACGGGGGCATGCACCCCCGGAAAAATTTTCATTTCTGGGGTCTCTGAAACACTATTTCCTGCATTTTGAGGCAAGTATTTAAGAGTAATCTGAAAGCCATAAATTACATAACTTTGTTGTAAACACACTAGAACATAGAATGATACACGTCAGAATATCTTTAGATTTATTTATAAACAAGTCGTAAATGTAAAAACAAGTTGGAGACATTTTATATAGACTCTTAGTATTGTAATTTATAGCATATATGCATGCCTGCTATATATAGGTATATATAACACATTACTGTCTACTCACTTGGCCTTAAAACAACTAACCCCCCCCCCCCTACAAGTTTCTCCACGGATTTAAACTTTTCACGAGAACGGTCTTGGAGACGGTCTTGGAGACGGTCTTGGAGCCCGATGATTGCAGTGATGGTTACAAGACAGTTTCCAGAGCTATCTCCATAGCAGAATTAATTGTTTTCTGCTAAGATTAGGCTTATACATGTATGCCACTTGTTTTATTATTTTTGTGTATCAGGTTGAGATGACAATACTGGTAATATGTCCTGTTAAAAACAAACATGACCATGAAATGGCAGGAGGAAAGGTAGTTTTATGAACTATTGCAATGTGCAGTTTCACTTATTTTCCTAGATAACCCCAAATATATGATTTACAACGGAAAATGCTGTGAAACATGACATATAGATTATCTCATTTATTAGTCAGCCAAACTACAGTTGACAATGTAATGTAGCAATGGCACATATTTCTGAAATTAAAATGTTCTCACTCCAGTGCTATTGACCAACCATTTTCGGTTCCTCAATAAATAAAAAAATTGATTGTGAAATTTTTTATGTATTATATTATTACATTATATAAAATATAACAGCTATTAATATTCTTAACTCTTTCCTGTCCTGTCCTGGGACTTTCCCCTTGATGAGTAAAATCGTCTGGTGTAAATATCAAGAGTAAAATACTAAAGTCAGCAACTAACCAAACCGAAAAAAGTGATGTGGGTCATATGGTGTGAAGGCCAGTGGTGTGAAGGTCAGAAAAAGCAAGTCTGCAGGCTGACAAGTCGTTCTGAGTTCTTAGTTAACTATTTGATTTCACACGAAAAACTAAAATAAACGAAGCTACTGGCTCAGAATTAGTTGATTTAAAATTTACAGAAAAAGACGGGAATTTTGTCTGGTCGATATGCCACTCGCAAGTGTGACATACGAGAAATACACCACTCGGTAACCGGATGTAATGAAATATGGATTCTACGAGTGTTTTACTTCTTAGTAAATTACTCTTGTCTTTATAATTAAAAAACATATTCTCCAACCAGAAAGAATTTTTATTAAACAAGCTTTTGGTTTTTTGCCTGCGCACAGCCGCTCGTGGGCACCGAAATCTAAGCACTAAGTGTTTTCCAAATTTCGCACAGACTATGACGTGAGCTAGCTTTTGGCCACCTTTTACTTTATCAACAGGTTGAAGATGACTGAGAAGAAAAAATAGATGGTACAGCATATTTCTATTTTATAACCCTTAGAAGTTAAAAATAGCAATGATGGAATGAAGTGCATGTCATTGGGTGGGATCACTGGGATGCATGAATGGATCAGCAGCGGCATTGTTTGTTAGCAACAATACTGTATTGTTTTGGTAGAGGTTTGGCATTGTTGTCGGCATGCATCTTCAATTCCAAACCTCTACAAAACAATACACTATATTGCTAACAATGCTGCCCAGATTCATTCAATCATTCATACATCCCATGCAATGACATACACTTTATTCCATCATTCCTATTTTTAACTTATGACTATAGTTTCCTCCAAAATTGGGGTAGCACTCAAGTTGATACATCAGCCCTCACGAAATACTCTGCCCATGGCCCTGGTAAGCTAATTATTCCAGCACTGATCACATTACAAACTGATCACGTTACAAGAGTTATTATGTAATCCATTCGATAACATGCAAAAACTACCAAAATGTGCCGAAAGCACACAAAAACTACCAAAATACAAGCTGTTATGCACCTTATCAATGTAAAGCCCGACCCAGGGGAGGGCAGGCATACAGGGGGAATTGACCCAAGTTCTTTTCTCCTGGGTTGGGGATTTGGTTTTATTTGATATCAATGGACCTCCCTAGGGTGGGCAATTTGACATTTCTTGTTACCAGTCTCCAACCTTTCAAACAGCGCCACATTATGCATGGGTGTACACTACAAGGTCCTTTCATTGTGGTAGCTGAAATTCTATTAAAAAGACTAAAAGAATCAAAGAGTTTTTAAAGCAATCTTATAAATATAGTGGACTCGCCAGACTGGACACATTTTTAGCAAGAAATGGAAAAAAAGATATCCTGAGGCTGAGACACTGAATTCAGCAAATGTGTTTGACTGTTTGGGTTCAGTGTGACATTTGCCTGGATTGGCACCACCAGTGTTGTGTTAATGATATTGTGAACAGTTTTGTGTCAGAGTGGCATTGCCCAGTTTACAGCTAATATATAGTTCATATAGTTGTATAAACCTTGCGTTATAATTATTTTGTTAATATTTGTAATTAAAATATTTGAAAAGAAAAGAAAATACACAAAAAAAACATATACATTTATGTTGTATTCTACTCAGAAAGGGGGTGGGGGGATTTGATAAAGATTGCCACAAATTGGTGCTCCAGAGTGGGGCCTATTGACACAAAAAATTTGAAAATGTCAAAAGCCCCTGGGTATGCCCACCCTCCCCCAGGTCTGGCTTAACATTGATAGGTGCATTACCAGTCTTTATTAATACATTGTATTTATTTCAATTGGCAACACAAAACACACACAAACAATATACATTTAGCAACAAATCTAGTCTGCGACTCCTTGCACACTTCCCTACATGGCAGCTTGTTATTGCAGACTACTGTACAACAAATCTGACACAAAATAACTTGAATCCTTTCCTTCTTAGTGTAACAACTATATTAATTTTTATTTGTCTAACACTAGATATTTTTACTCTGTCTAATGCCAGGTGATTTTTTTGGGAATATGCAGTGCCAGCTAGATTAACATTGCCTGAGGGCAAAGAGCATGCATGCTACCCGAGAACATTTTAGTATCCTTTACTGTATGTCTCTGGAAGGGAATTTCCCAAATTTTAAAAGGATTCTAAGTCTTCAACTGATGTTATAGTCATGTGAATTTTTTCTGATTATTACCTTAGGCTAGCTTAGCTGTGTCGATGTCTCTTCTATGCGTTAAAATTGTGGGTACATGTATTTCTGGTGTGTGAGATAAAATTGAGCAAAGAGCCAGATTTTACAGTCAAGTAGATTAGCAAGTTAGGTTATTGTACAGTTGTTGGCAGCCAGTAGCTAAACATTTGGATTTTATCCATGCCCAGACAGCTAACAGTTTGTAAAAAGAGAAACTATACAAAAATTGTTTATTTACTCAAAATTCTTAAATAGGCAGGTCAAAATATGCAGCTGGTGGCAAATTTCCCTTTGCCCCATCTGCACAGGCTATACATGTAGGTACATCCTGGCACACTGCTTCAGCTATTCACTTTTGTACCTTTTTCATCTGTCGATCGAAACAGATTTGTTGGGTTATGTTTGAAATGTTCACCTACATTGTAAACCTGTTTCTGTAACCATTTAAATCTCAATATACTGTATCTTCAAGTTACCACACTTCTCTTAACTCAAAGATAATAGGAGCAACTTGTCAGCATATACAGGTCAGTGAATATGTTAGCCAAAGTAAAATACTTAACGCAATTGCTTAGGCATTAGAAAGTTAATTAAAGAAAAAAAATTTCGTGTGGCTATTTGCAAAATTTGTTTCCTATATATTCTATATAGTATGTTATGCCTTTGGCCTCAAAAGAAAGAAAGAACAAAAAAACCCAACTTAAAGTGATGTCATGTACTGTACCCTCACCGAACTGACAGATATGTTACAGATATATGTAACAGCACTGCAAAATATCTGTGACATATCTGCATAAAACTATCTGTTGCATATACGTAACATATAGGTATTTGGCCCAGAAACATATCTGTCACATATCTGCGACAGATATCTGTCACACATCTGCGGCAGATATATCTGTCACAGATATGTGACAGATACTGTTTAAAAGCTGGTAATACAGATCTAGCTGTCACATATCTGCCGAGTATGCTTATACATAGGTAGGAAAGATTTGGATATTTGTACCCAATTAACCCACATCCTACATATCCATTGATAAAAAATAAAATTTGATAGAGTAACACAAACCAAAACCATTTATGTATACGACCATATTTATTGGCTAATTACAACTACATTCTCCAATTAACTAATTACAACTACATTCTTTATAATTACAACTAATTACAACTACAATGAAAATAATCACTAAAATTAGAATAAAGAACTATCTAACATATTAGCAAGGTTCAGATCACACTTCCACTACCGCTACCGTAAATGTGATTAAGCTGATGTAATGTTCGTTTTTTCGTCCTGTAGTCGTAGTTGGTTTTAATTCTAGCACCGTAAAACGCTTTCTTTTTGCACTAGGTTTGAGACCTGCGACCATTACTGAACGTAAAAACAATATTTGACATACTTAATTATATTTACGGTAGCGGTAGTGAAAGTGTGATCTGAACCTCGCTATTATTGTATCATGAGGGTTCAAATACTTGCACAATCATAAGTGAGATATTTCACTTCTTTGAGATGCCTCTACGAGCACTATAGCATTTGTCCTGAACACTCTTGCTGAACATCATTCCAGCTCCCTTTCCATACACACTTTCATCAAGTACAAATCCTGGAAAACAAATTGGCATGTTGGTTAATATAAATACTACATGTATACCTCGTCATTTATTACTTTAAACAGAACACTATCAATAATGCAGCTCGCATGTTAACACATAACTATACATTAATATAAACCAACCTCTCATGGCACCAATTATTTCAGGGTTCAGCTGTTTATATCCCTTGCTTCCACCTCCCTTCATATTTGAAACAGCCATTACTTCTTTGGAGAAAAATGTATCCACTAGATACGCTGTTAATTCCCCAGCAGATTTTGTACTTGATAAAGCACAATTTTTATTAGCCAAATACCAGTAGACTCCACTGCCTGGACATAGTGCTATCATCTAAAAAGCATAAAGAAAACAAAGTGAGTACTTGCACAAATGTATACTTTACATAAGCTGACTGTTTACATCCAACAAACTGGTGTGGTAACCAGGCTGTCTCTTTAATGTGTAACATTAAAACTTTATGATAGCAATTACCGTTTTTGGATAAGGCTGATAAAATCATAATCGAACAAGTACTGGTAAGTCTAGTTTACCTGCAAAGCCAGACTTATGTGACAACACTTTTAAATCAAGGCAAGGTATAGATACTAGAGTAGACAAGGGCAATTGATGACTTATTAACCCATTGAGAGGCAAGGCACATTAAGGCTTATCACTGTGTTGAATAAAACCATCTGGTGTTAGCCAGATAAAATAGTAAAATGGACCCCCTTAAAGAGTAAAATAAAGAACCATCCCCACAGAGACAAGAAGATAATTTATTCCTAATTTTTATTTGATGAAAATCCCACTTTGGGCAGACAATTTTAGGGCTTTAAATTATCTCTTTCATGATACCATCCAACTTAAATTTTCTTTTATGTGCATCTGAAATTTTCTTTTCTGGTGTAGCTCGCTTGTATATCTAATGTCTCTAATTGATAAGAATATTTACTTTCAACTCAGGCTAGAAATGCTGATTTAGATGCACATAAAAGAATGTTTAAAGTGCATATCAGTATGAATCGAAGTTTGTTTGATATGTAAATTAAACTTATAAGGTAACTTTACGTCACCCTTTGCATAATGACTTATCGCAAGATTATATATCTTTGTTATTGTCAAACAAAAACACTTAAAATGTACAGACTCTGTTGTAGGAGAAACACTCGTACATGGTTCCTGCTTTTGTTCGATAATAACAAAGATATAGAACACTTTGCAAATAAGTCACTATGCAAAATGTGATGTAAAGTTTTTTTGTAAAATCAAATTTGCATATCAAACAAACTGAAATATTTCAAAAAACGAAGCAAGGAAACAAAAATCTTTAAAAGATGTTATATTGTCATTTTAAGAGTTCTTTCAAGTAAGGCAAACTTTATTTTCATTTCATATAGGCACTTTAAATAGGGCAATATTCTGAAACAAGGCCATAAATCATGAATAAATCTTCCCTCTCATATGAATTAATGTTGTTACATGAATCTCCTGTATTTCTGAGAACATGAATATTGTTTGATATTCTGACAACCTTGAACAGCACAAGTGTTCTTTTTGTAACACTTGTTTCTTATGGAAATGCCATGTTTATTATTTAAATAAGTTACTCGCGGTACATCTGCTTGCCCACTGACGAGCTTTAAATAATATTAAATATTTCTCTAAATTCCAGAAAAAATTTACTCATTACATACAATTATGTTTGTGGACCTGAAGGCTGAAAAACAACTACTATACCTTGTATCTCTGAGCAACTTCTTCTTCATGAACTCCAGGCTTTGGTCTTTCTCCATTAGGCACAGAGTCTTTTGTTGGAAGATCTAAAAAACAATTAGAAAAAGTATTAACTAATTACTACACATAAATTTTGAAAAACACAATGGTAATACTGGGTGGAGCACTAGTTGCTACTGGGTACAGTACGGTATCTATGGCTTATCCAGGCAGGGATGTAACCAGGCAAAAATGAGTGCCGGGTAAAAATATTCTGATTTGAGTGAATGCCAAATGTGTGTATTAAGAATAACACAGAGTCACAGATATCGAATTTTCTACTTTTGCGTAAAATGTGCTAGGTACATGGTATTAAAAAAATTACTACGAGTGCGGGGCACTTGACATTTTTTCCTGGTGGTCCCACCTGGTATGGCTAACATCCCTGCCAGGGTATGGTACGGTATCTATGCATTTTAATCTGGCAGTGAACACTTTACTCTGATACACAAAGTGATCTCCACTATTTGGGAAAAACTTACTAATTTAAATTGAGATCATAGCTTACCTCGTGATTGCTCCATTATCCTCACTTTTTCCTTCAAACTCAAGTATTTTGTGCGGAGGCTACGATACATTCTCTCCCAATCCACCTCAGTTTCACCGTGCCCATGCAGAGATGAAGAAGGAGTACATGGCGAAGTACGTGGGCTGTTGCTACACTGTAACTCCAGTAGTTGTGGTGAACATGTTGCTCTTTGTATATTATCATGGCAATGCTCAGTTGGTGAAGGTGCTGTTACTGACTGCTGTCCAGGGTGTTTGCATGGGTGAAAGGTGCGGGATGGTCTGCATTGTTGGGATTGCAGAGTGGATACTTTCTTCCCAACTGGGCCTGTTTGATCCTGCCTAACTGGGCCTGTTTGATCCTGCCTAACTGGGCCTGTTTGATCCTCTTCACCCTCAGTGGTCTCATCCTCTTCGGAGTCTTCAGGTTGGTATTCATCACCACTATCATCCGAATAATTGAATGAATGTTCCTTCTCTTTTGAAATTTTTTTTTTCAGCCATGAGTTTTGAAATTTTAGAAGCTGTTCTTTTCTTTTCTGTTGTATGGCCTCTCTCATATTTATATCTTCTTCTTTCTTTTTTCTTTTGACTTCCTTCTGTTGTTCCTTTCTTCTCATCCCATCATCAACCTCTCCTGTTCCATTTTCTTGTATCTTTCTCTTTTCACTCACTCTGGTTGTATTTCCTTGCTTTTGACTTGCATCTGCTAGCACAAAATTAGCCTGACTTGTTTTTTTGTGATTCATCAGTTTCATTAAGTTTTCATATGAATCTACATGATATACAGTAGAAAAAACATTTGAGTTTACCTTAAGCAGTATACAAAGGTGTCTTAAGGGCTCCGTATAGGTTAGCTGGGTCATTTCTGCAAAGCGCTCTCAATTCGTCAGCATTTATGCCACAAAAATAAAATAGATATCGTTAGAAAGCTATTAATTTGTAGAATACAATCATGGTGTCTAGTTTGGTTTGAGTGAAGCCCTCTGGTTTTAATTAAAAAATTCAAAAAAAAATTAAAATTCAAAATTCAAAAATTGTGTTTATCGCGAAACCAAAGAAACTATTGTATTCTACAAATTAATAGCTTTCTAACGATATCTATTCTATTTCTGTGGCATAAATTCTGACGAATTGAGAGCACTTTACAGAAATGATCCTGCTAACCTATACGAAGACCTTAATTGTAAGAACTGGCCAGGATGGCTTATTTGCTTAAGTACTGTACCCTAGGATCAGCAGAGGCCGTGGAAGCACTTGAAAAGTGAGGGGGCACCGCCAAAAAGGGGCACCTTGGTTATTTTCAAAATAATTGTATAATTTAAAACGTTGTAACTTCCATTTGTTTATTTTGTTTATTAAGAAGCAGTATAACTTTAAAACAGTAAGTACCTGTACACATTTCCACGTAATATGGACATATACTGATATATAGACGGCCAGCCAACCTCGATAAAAGTGTCAAAAAACACCGTTGATGGCATTTTTTTTTACAAGCAGGTAACCATGCTAAATCGTAGCGGATAGTGTATACTTTAAAGGTGAAGGGGGTTACCAGATGTAATTTTGAATTTAGATGCTAAAATTAGGGAAGTTTTGAAAGCACACTGGGGTGAATGGGATTTCTGTGGAGTGATGCCAAATACGTTGGTGTTTTAATTTGAATGGCTCACTTCAGAACTTTATCCAATCAGCGTGCCTCCAGTTCTTGTTAAACTAATTCGCATAACTCACAATCATAAACAAACAAGAAATATGGTGTAAATACACCTAAATATAACACTTCGAGGCTTGCCAAGAATCAGAAATTTATTAGAGCTGGTAGCTACAGGGAAGTCTCGAATTCGTATATTACTTAGTTTTGTTTTGGTAATTTGCCGATACCGCTATTTATGTACTGGTATAAAGCTGAGCTTGGTCATGATATCCTCAGACATTTAACTCACCGATTCAACGATACTATCTTGTGATACACGGATGGAACCGGCCTATAGTCATGTTGATTATGTCTGAGCTACATTTCTATGGTGGTTGCCTGTTTGTAACAAAAACTTGGCTGCTTGTAGTGGCTTTTCTTCGAAGTGTTATATTTAAGTGTATTTATGCCATATTTAATGTTTGTTTATGATTGTGAGTTATGCAAATTAGCTTAACCAGAACTGGAGGCACGCTGATTGGACAAGGTTCTGAAGTGAGCCATTCAAATTAAAACACCAATGTATTTGGCATCATTCCACAGAAATCCCATTCATGACAGTCTGCCTTTAAAACTTCCCAAATTTTAGCATATAAATTCAAAATTACATCTGGTAACCCCGTTCACCTTTAAAGTATCCACTATCCACTACAATTTAGCATGGTTACCTGCATGTAACAAAAAATGCCATCAATAGTAATATTTTGAAGCTTGGCCGGCCGTCTAATACAGCAGAAGCAACAAATTTGGTAGACTCAGAATTTACCAAACCAGCCCGGGTAGCAGGGCTGGAAATTGTCATGTAAACATATGGGTGAAAATCAGCTCGGCTAAGCAGGCCAGCCCGGGTACCCGGGCTGGCTCCCCTCCATATAAACACCCCCTATAGGTGGTGTGCAACCAATCCCTTGAGATTCGAAGGACAAAGATATTTTCGCCATGTTGGATGATATTATAATTGCAGATGATGAATATCTTTTGTCAAAGTCAACCAACATGGCGGCAATGACGTAAGATGCACACCAGCAATAAAAGCATGGTTGAGGAGGACATCTGAATAATTTATTAATTTTTCTTATTTTCTGAAACTGAAGCACAGACTATGCATAGACCAAGCCAAAAGTAAAACAATAAAACGAATACTGAGTAATAAGGTACTACTTTTAGTCATAAACTGTCCCGTCTTACCTCCAAAAGAAAGAATTATGGCTTCAAACCATCCTTTCGTGCGCGCGTCTTCCCAGTATGCGTTACATGCTGTGCCGACTTCAACACCTTCGTCTTCAATCTCGAGTTTGTCTCTGCTAAGAACTCGCTTTATACCATCGTCAATAAATTTGATGAGGTAGAAATCTATAAAAAGAAAGATCTAAATCATTAATAAATCATAAATCGTCTAGTCTTAGCCACCACGTTGTCGACTGCGCCTATAAGCTAGCTGTGTTCTTGATATAAAATATAGCTGTAACAGCAATACAGCTTGTATCGCACTGAGTAAAAAGTTATTCAACATATCTTGGGCTTATATCAACATGTCCAAAGGTTATTTTAGTTCTATGATAGCGCCAGAGATGAGAGACTTGCTTTTAGCTTGGAATCAAATTTTGACGGTGTGCTTAGAATATAAACATAGTTCTGTGTCGTAGCCTTAACATAACTTACCGTTATCGTCGCTAAATCGTGTTGGAGGTTTCTTCACCCTGTTGCTTCTGCCAGCCATTTCTTATTTATACAATATTGCTCTCAAAATCCCAGGGCAAACGCCAAACGAAGTAGTCGCAGCACAAGATTCAAGAAGAAGCCGTGAAATACTGAAAATTATGTCAAAAAGGACGCCAAATATGGATCAGGTCAATTTGTCCAATCAAATTGCTGCGCTTTGTCCCGTGATAAGTTTTATCCAATCACGTCAATGCTTTCCCCTGAACCCCCCGCTCACCATTGCAGGGCTGGGGGGTACCAAACAAACGTAAGGGAACTAATTCACACCATGTTGACATGAATATTTTCATTTTTCGCGAACGATGGATTCGAAGACTGGCAGGAAACGAAAGCGATACAATGGTTTCCGAGCTTGTCCAAATCCTCTCCCACCAAAACGTAGTCGTACGCGTCATTTAAAAGCGTTATCTTCCCAGCTAACAGAGCCAGAGCTATCTCATCTCAAGTCACCACCAGGGGGGGATCGACCAGCTAATTTAGATTTATTGAACGACATATACAACATAGAAGATGAAGATCACTCCTTGCAACTTCGTAATAACCTTCGTGATTTGGAAGAGAATTGCCATGAAGTCGATGGAGTCTGCACAGTGTCAGAATCAACAGCACAATTACGATCGCCTGAATTGGACTCAAACACTATTCCACTAGGCTGGCTGGCGTTTTATATGCCCGTAATGGAGTGCCAACAGAAGAAGATCCATTTGTTTATCCGTCCTGTCCTTTACGGTTGTCCGAAAGTATATTACTCATTATGACTTTAGCGGTTCGCCATAAGCTTACTGGCGAAGCTTTGGCAGATGTTATCAAGCTTGTGGAATTGCATTGCATCCCAGGAACACAAAGTCATCCGATTAAAACCTTGAGGGAACTGAAACGTTACTTCGAGAACGCTAAAGGAATGGTGGAAAAGATCTCCTACTGCAAGTTTTGTCACTCTTTGCTATAATTACGTGTCATATGCTTATAACATTTTCCTCATTGAAAGTTTGATTTCTCTTTTCAGAGAGTAAAATGTAGAAGTAATACAGGCCAGCTGCATCAAGGAGAAATGTGTCTACCTGGAGTTTCAAGCAGTGAGCCATGGCTATGTTAGCAGATTCCCGAACTTTATTGAAACAGATTAATATTGTTTTCATTTTCTATTGGTGAGTCGTACTAGTTGACATAATTTAAAACCAGTATTCCTCTCAGATTAACTGTGGGCTTACATATCTTAAATTCTACCCATCAGCTCATGTAAATAAGACCATATTTATCATTTTAACATACAGTATGTACATGTAGCTTACCTAATTGAAAGGTAATTAATTTAACTCGTAAGGGGCAACGGGTGAAGAGACCTGATACAATGGTCTGGTGTTAAATAGTTAGGTGCACCCTTGCCCCTTAAAGAGTTAAGCAAGTTATTGTCATAATTATGTTTTAATGCCTGTAGATTGTATATATGTATATATATATATATATATATATATTTTGCATATTCCTATTTGTTTCAATAAAATTGTATTCTAATATTTTTATGTCAAGACTGATTCTGAATGCGTGCCTGTTAATTGCATGTGCGCATTGCAACAAACCGACCCCTGCCCCCCACCTAGAGAGACAGACTTGATACAAGTCTATATCTATGATTGCAGTGAAAAAAACACAACAAACATGGTGGCTGCACAAGGGGATTGATAATTGTAAAAGAGTGTATTTTCATTTGCATAAAAGCTTAAAGCCAAAGATATAATCAACATTTTTGATCGACAACAAGGATGCTATCAAAATCTGTTCACTTCGATGAAGTGAAGAAAACTATTCGTGCCTTGCTCATTTCAGCAACCGGCCAGAGGTTTGAGCGTATAAGAACAAAACAAACTCAACAGCAACTGCCGTAATCATACTGCAGGTCACTGCAGGATTCCAAACTTCAAAATTTAAAAGTTGGCTCACTATGTTAGAGATCTGTTTTTTAATGACACGTTAAGGAACCTGAAAACTGTACCCATTTTTAAGAACTTTAATTTTAATTTTAACCACTGGTGTCCATTCAGAAGGGGACCTTTGTGTTTGTGATAACTGCATGTTTTGTATTGCAATTGACAACAAATCCACATCAACTATTGAATCTATTTGTTATCTAAAATTGTGAAGCAAAAAATATTATATGGAATTCTTACATATCTGCCAACTAACTGAACAATACAGATATGTTACAGATATGTTGACATATCTGCCAACTAACTGTAAACAATACAGATATGTTACAGATATGTTGACAGACAATCCACGTATCTGTAAAATGTCTGCATGTTTCCTACAGATATTTTGCAGATATACCAAAACACAAGACAGATATCATACAGTACTGCGACAGATATGTGACAGATACTTACAGATATTTGACATATATGTTGGTTTGGTGAGGGTATATAAAAGAAACTTGGCATGGAAGCCCCTTGGTATTTTACTGTGGCTATATTAAACTTGCAGATTATAAACACCAGACGATTTTACCCGTCCAAGGGAGAGCCCTCTGATATATTAATAAAGAACAACCCTACTGATATGTTTTAAATATATTCAGTGTCGCCGATAGCATTTACTAAGATATCCGGCAAATGAGTTTCCAGCCGACACAGATAATTTTGTCTACAAGAAAACTTACCTCTAGTGTGGCTGACCATGCCACACGTTCCGATTGTAGCGTACACACGATCCGATTTTGAAAATGGAAGGAGTGTTTAGTCAAACAACAACATTCGACTTTAAGATCAATGTTACGTTTGAGGCGGTTTTCCACTGGGCGAAAAATGTCGATAAACTGTATTATAATAACTGTTATTTTGTTTAAATTTATGTATTAAATTTATTTTATATTTTTTTAGTAGTTACAGTAAGTTTGTTTTGGCTCAATGCAGTTGTTCAGCAGGGCCGTATCGAGGGGGTTTGAGACGCCAGTAAACCGGTTTGGGCGCCCAAACCGAGGTGCCCAAAAAATATAAACTATGTACTACAATCTGAGTTTTTTTTCAAAAACCCTACAAGAATTTAAGAATCACCCCTCAGAATGTTAAAAATCGCATCTCAGAATGCAGGAAATGGTATTTCCGAGACTGTAAATTTCAACATTTTCCGGGGGGAATCCCCCGGACCCCCTACAGGGGGGGTATAATATCTGGATATGGCATTGTTCAGAACTATCTAAAACGAATTAAATACGTCCAGATCAGATGTTTTATCCATGTGCCCCACACAAATAAAATTCTGTAACCAGTGTCTGATACATGTGTCGCTTTTCAGACGCATGGAATTTCCAGTTAATGCATAAAAACTATTCCAATGTATAATTTCGAGCTTTGGCGAAAGTATACTATCATCGTATAAATTTAGGACACACGTTACTTTCGTCTGCCAGACTTTGCACATTTAAATGCAATTAACAGGGCCTATTTAATAAAAGCTCGGAAGAATTGCTTATTTCTGACCCGTATCATTGGTGGATAAAAGCTAAACTAAAACTTTTAAAGATGTTGGATGCGAAACCAGGATTATTCGGGTACCCGTCGTCCGTCGAAGGCTACAGACTGGTAGGCGAAAGCTCGTAACCCGAATTAATATTAAAACCAGAGAACGTTATCAACAGCAATATAAACTAAAACTGCTCAAAAAAAAAAGATCTTGCCGAAGCTAAAATGGGGGAAAAGATTTCACACATAGTTTCCCCAACCCCCTCAAAAGTCAAATGGTCGACCCCTTACTTGGAAGGGGAAAAGTTATTTCGCTGACCTCAGACTGACATTTCATCATAAATCTAAAATAAAGCTTTTGATTTAAAGACTGTTCTAAGGTTATAGCTAGAATAGGGTTAGGATAAGGGTTAGTTTTAGGATCAGGGTTATTACTACTGTAGTATTATTAGAATAGTTAAATAGTTACGCAATGTTATTCTGAGGCCAGCAAAATAACCTCTTCCACTTGGAAGCTATTTAATTATTTCATGAATTTTATGCCACAAGCTTTCTATAACATGACTGGAACAATTGCTATCTCAATTGCTATCTTCACATGGGCATGGTTGTCACGCCCGAATCGAAGTATTGCCTACATTTCTAAATATCTTGTAATAAAGCTCACTTGTTTTTTGACAGATATATTATTTTCCCGGGGGGGGGGGGGGCCAAGGCCAGCGAGAGGAAACTAGGTACTTATTCGTAAAATAATTTAATTTAATAATTCAGTTTAAATTAACAATAATTTAATTTAATAATTTAGTTTAATTTAATTAAAAATAATTTAATTAAAAAGTAAAAATTGTACACTTAAAATTCTATACGTATTATAATTATACAAGTATTGTCCCATTGCCCCACATAGGACGAAAGTCATATTTTAAATAGTTCGATTGCTTTGTTTCAATATCAGTTTTGACTGGAAAACGTGAGTATTATTGAGACATGAATTCATCAGGAAACTCTGGTTGTTTTTTGCACTCATTGCAACGAAGATGTATCCGTATCGACATTCAGACGTCATTTGGCCTTGCAATCAAGAAAAGCATGTTCATCATCTGATTCCGACAGGGAACAAGTTTTTACTCATCACGACGACTTTACAGGTAATTCGACTAAAATGTTTGTCTTTTGTACACTGAGGTAAATAGTGTAATCATATTTTCATGCGAGGGTATTGGTATAAATATTGCGTTGATTTTACATGTAATGCGCAGCACCTATCAACGAACAATGTAATGTATACCCAGGGGGGCCAAGGGCAGGGGATTTGACACTGAAAAAAAACTAATCAAATTCCCCTAAGTGGGGGGGGGGGGGAATTTGGTTAAATTCTGTGGATATCGCCACTCAGAAAGAAAAATCTATTACACTATATAATTATAATCTCTAGAATAGAATATGAATTTATATGCATAAATTAAGAAGATACAGATGCTAATAGCAGCACCCAAAAACGTATTATACAACAGGACTATTGAGCAAGGTCTTTTAAATACAAAACTTCGCATGGAAAACGGCTTTGATGTGCTTCTAAAATGCTCAAAATATCAAGTGATTGTCGTGTTTATAAATATTAAAAGTATCCAACATGCACATAATATTAAACTTTGTTAATATTAATACTATTTATAAGTGGTACTAGTTTTAGTTATAAAAACTTTAAAAATTAAATGTTAGAGAAAGTATTTAAATTTCACATTGTGAATTTTAATAAGCAGAATGACTCACCTCTAGTTTTGTATATTCCTATCACAGATTGAAAACCACACCGTATCCTGCACCTGTGTTCGTTATGGCAGTTGGACCAGACCTTATTAAGAAAATTGATCGCGTGACTAAATTTGCAATGCCCCACCCAGTAAAATCCCCTACCCTTGCCTGGCCTCCCCACCCCCACCCCAAGGGGTTTACATTGATAGGTGCATAATAGCTGTTTGTTAGTTCTCACTGTACAAGCTGTGATTTAATTGTGTAATAAAACTCAGAAATCTCTGAGCTTCAGTAAAACATGTACTTGACAATTATAATGTCATGAACTTGAAGCATAGTCAGTTGCCACAAGAATATCTGATTCATGACTGCACAAGTCAATTAGTACCCGTTTTCAATTTGTCCTGAAAAAGGTTTATATGCACGGGTACATGTAGCTATTACAAAATCGAGTTGGTGATCAGTACAGAAGGTGGCTATCTAGCCTTTAATAATCAATTTATCCAATTTATAAGTAAATGTTTTCCTTGCAAAGTACAGTACAGCGCGCTTAAGGCTAAGACTAAATCATAAATGGACATTGACAAACTTAATCATTTTCCAGCTAAAGACGGCATAATATACAGGCTTGAGCATCATCTTGAAGTAAATGGTAATCAAGAAAATTTAAAATAAATGGCACAAAAAATATTTTGCTACAAATGCCCAATGGGCTTTCCACTTGCAAGGCATAAACAAAATAAAATAGCAAGCCACTGATGAAGTTTATTAAAGTGTTTACATTATAAATTACAGCTAATTCAAAACTGATCATCCAAGAATTTTGTATTTTTAATGCATACAATACAGCTAATTCAAAACTGATCTGATCCAAGAATTTTGTATTTTTAATGCATACAAATAATTATTTGTATGCATCGATATGAATAGTACCTTCAGTATATTAATGCTACCTGGCATGTGTGTAGCTAACTATAAGTACATATGTAATTAATGCCCTTCTACCATTATTATTGTTACATTATTATAGCTGACAAATAGCGAGTCTACAAATTATGACCATGACTCAGATGTCCAGACTGAAGATGATGATAACACTGAATCTGAAGATTGTGAAAGTGATGATGAAGTTTGGACAGATGTACCAGAGAGGCTGCTGCAACAAGACATCCTTTCTGCTCCTCCACTTTCAGACCCAGTTCCAAATTCAAAATTAGTGCATTTGGTTTCTTCAATTGTTCGTTGGTTGCTATACTTTATTTTGATTTGGCAAGGTGTATTGTCATGTTAGCGACAATGGATTAGCATGGTTGCTACAATTCCTGTCGCAGTTCTTTAAAGCAATAAATGTTCATGTTCCAGCTGATATTCTGACTAAACTTATATAGCAATTTTCCCTGCATATTTGTTTATGGTGAGACATGCAGCTACTTGATTTAGACCGGGATAACTTCACAAAGTATGTTGTTTGCCCAAAATGCACTACATGTTATGACTACAATCAGTGTGTTGTCAACGTGAATGGCCGACATGTTGTGAAAAGATGTGCAACTACATTTTACTCTCGAGGAAAATCACACACATGTAATGCAGTTGGTCAAGAAAGTGACATTAAAGAACAATGTGAGCAATTTATTATTATTGCTACACAGGAATTATAAATTCCTTTGAAAAACTTGTACAGAAGAATGGATTTCCTGAAAAATGTGAGGAATGGAGATCAAGAGGACATGGTGATGGAGATTTACTCACAGATGTTTACGATGCCAAATTATGGAAAGATTTTATGAAATATGAAAATGTAGATTTCCTAAACACCCCAAGAAACTTATAATGGCCTGATGTTAAACTTTGACTTCTTTCAGCCGATGAAGCATCGAAAAGATTACTCTGTGGGTGTACTGTACCTGGTTCTTTTGAATTTACCTCAGAAGTTACAAAGCTGTCAAAGCAGTATGGGATTAATTATTTCAGTACACTGTTAGAACTAGATTATTTTGATATTGTGAGATTTTGCTCAATTAGACTTTCTCACGCTATGCGACCAGGCCTTATCCGCCATTTTTGGGTGGCAACCCGCGCGGGGACAGAGGATGACAACAAGACAAAGTCGATTTTGTAATAGGAAAACTATAACGTTCGAGTTGAAATTTTTGGTGGTTAAAAATATACAAACGCTTCATTCTTGGTTCGTAAAAGAGTGAAGTCACCTTGTTCCTGTAGAAATTTTAGCTGCTAACTTTCGAAATTTGAAAAGAAAACTGGTATTGAAGGTGCGAAGTGCCGTCGTCGACAACTCGAGGTAAGAATGATTTGTTTATTTTAAAGCACTGTTTTTAAACCTGAACTGTATCTACTCTGTTGCAACTAAGATCATACAATTTGATCATATGTCATCATGTACGATCGCTTTATCTTAATTCGGGAATAATAAAACACTAGCGCATAATATAAAAGGTTTTTTAGGGGTTTTTTAGACCATGGTCGCCACACATTTTCCCATTCAGTTTGATGAAGCCTTGTTTTAGTAACCCTAAAAAAAATCTCCCAAATTGTTGTAAGTAGTACTCATTTGACATTTATCTAGTGAACTTTATAGTTTATACTGAAATTACCTGCATGGTATTGCAAATTGTATAAAGTAGAATAAATATAAAGTAAATATAGAGTAAATATAAAGCAGAATGGCAAACTGATTGTATATAATATATATATTATGTTAATAATAATATAAACATTTTAATTTTATTATTTAATAAATTATATACTAGGTATTAATAAAATTAAATTCAATAATAATTGGAAATAAACAATTCAATGTTTACTATTTATGCATACTTGAATAAACAATTTAAATCTTTTTATGAACATTTTTAGTTTAAACATAATATTCATTTACATTCATTGTAATAAATTAAATGAGATTTGTCTTATTCCCCAACCTAGCTGGGCCCATATTGACAAGAATGCCAATTAGTTTCCACGTAGGATTAAGTCATACTGGTTCATTGGCCAGACCTGTGACAGGATGTGCCAGTTTCTCATCCTTCCAATAATCCATTCAACATGAATGCATAGACCCGAGCTATGTCAAATGTTTTGGTGCAACATTGGTGGGGCAAAATGATATAGCCCCCTCTCTGCACAAGTATCCTGGTAAGTGGATGGTAAATCCTCTAGCTGTTATCACACCTCTCCCGGGCTCTATGTTATCCAGTACACCTGATTTAATTAAGTGTTATCTCATTGTCTGATGTTGATCCTGGCATTAAATCACTGAAGAAACAGCAATCCCTTAACAGTTGCACAGTTTTTATTGGAAGAAAATTTCAGACTGAAGATCACAATTTGAAGCCCTCTGATAACACTTAATTAAATCAGGTGTACTGAATAACATAGAGCCTGGGAGAGGTGTGATAACAGCTAGAGGATTTACCATCCACTTACCAGGATACTTGTGGAGAGAGGGGGCTATATCATTTTGCCCCACCAATATTGCACCAAAACATTTGACATAGCTCGGGTCTACGCATTCATGTTGAATGGATTATTGGAAGGATGAGAAACTGGCACATCCTGTCACAGGTCTGGCCAATGAACCAGTATGACTTAATCCTACATGGAAACTAATTGGCATTCTTGTCAATATGGGCCCAGCTAGGTTGGGGAATAAGACAAATCTCATTTAATTTATTACAATGAATGTAAATGAATATTATGTTTAAACTAAAAATGTTCATAAAAAGATTTAAATTGTTTATTCAAGTATGCATAAATAGTAAACATTGAATTGTTTATTTCCAATTATTATTGAATTTAATTTTATTAATACCTAGTATATAATTTATTAAATAATAAAATATAAAATGTTTATATTATTATTAACATAATATATACATTATATACAATCAGTTTGCCATTCTGCTTTATATTTACTCTATATTTACTTTATATTTATTCTACTTTATACAATTTGCAATACCATGCAGGTAATTTCAGTATAAACTATAAAGTTCACTAGATAAATGTCAAATGAGTACTATTTACAACAATTTGGGAGATTGTTTTTAGGGTTACTAAAAGAAGGCTTCATCAAACTGAATGGGAAAATGTGTGGTGACCATGGTCTAAAAAAAACCCTAAAAAACCTTTTATATTATGCGCTAGTGTTTTATTATTCCCGAATTAAGATAAAGCGATCGTACATGATAACATATGATCAAATTGTATGATCTTAGTTGCAACAGAGTAGATACAGTTCAGGTTTAAAAACAGTGCTTTAAAATAAACAAATATTCTTACCTCGAGTTGTCGACGACGGCACTTCGCACCTTCAATACCAGTTTTCTTTTCAAATTTCGAAAGTTAGCAGCTAAAATTTCTACAGGAACAAGGTGACTTCACTCTTTTACGAACCAAGCAAAAAATTAAGCGTTTGTATATTTTAAACCACCAAAAATTTCAACTCAAACGTTATAGTTTTCCTATTACAAAATCGACTTTGTCTTGTTGTCATCCTCTGTCCCCGCGCGGTTTGACACCCAAAAATGGCGGATAAGGCCTGGTCGCATAGCGTGAGAAAGGCTAATTGAGCCCATGCACAACCTTTTCCTTGGTACAGTGAAGTATGTGTTCAAACCAGTGAACTCTAAATAAACTGGAACGCTAACTCCATAAGACAGGCCCTATGATTGGGTGAAGTCAAACTTCCGGCCGCTGGGGGTAGCCATTGCACGTCAACAGAACCTATGAAGTGCACAATGAAAAACTGAAAACTCGCTGCAAAAAACAACCATTTTTTAGACCTAAAGTTTTTTATAGATGATAACGAAGAAGCTAGTATGTATTGGGCCTATCGGCCTTGTACCTGAACAATTTCTACCCACGAAAATGGATTGAACGACGAAATATCTGCCGAACAAAAGCAAAATTCGAGTCCGAAACTCGTACGGAAAATGCAGGTTTTTCTTATTTTTCTTTGTTATCTCAAACGTTTGAAGGTTGTCATGCCAAGAATTAGTAATAAGATAATGCTAAATTATAGCTTTAACTCAAGTTTCAGTTGTGGAAATGCTAAATCTGACATTTTTCGATACGAAGAGTAATTCCAGAGCTGTAATAACACACGGTAAAGTGCATTTTGTTGTTTTTTTCCTACTGAAAATTGAAAAATCTAAAACCCAACTGTTTTTATAAACAACCTCTTCATTTTAAACCTGGGTTTCATATGTATTTTCTTTATATTTGTCCAAACCAATGGCAATTTTGGTTGCGTATTGTTGACTTTCATTTGAGAGCTTATATTTTTACTGTATATCTTGTTTTTACTCGTCATGTCAGTGTTCACCTACTCTATGGTATATTGGAATTTGATTTAAGCCTAAAAGTGGTTAACAAGTTTAGTTTTTCTTTGATTTCAAGCTGTTTTTGCAAACCATTTCACCAAATTCAGCTTCATTTTCTCTCGGTTATACAGTAAAAGGGACTGGGGTTGACGTGCATGGCGGCCCCCATGTCCACCATTTTTGGCTTCAAAACGTGCAAGCGAGTTATCGTTCCAGTCTACTTAGAGTTCAATGGTTCAAACACTGGGTTTCCGAAGGTTACTTAAATAAGCATGCAACAACTTCAAACAATAGAAAACCACATTGAAGAAATGGAAGTTCCAGTTGAAATTGGACGGCTGCCAAAGGCAATTTCATTCAATTATGGGTCATACACTGCTGAACAATGGAAAAATTGGTCACTTATTTACTCATTGCATGCTCTCAAAGATATCTTGAGTGATCAGCATTTTAAATGCTGGCAAACATTTGTACTTGCATGCAGGTATACTTATGCAAGCCAGTGCTTTGTCCAGATGACATTGCAAGGGCAGATATGCTCTTACATAAATTTTGCAAAGGTTCTCAAGCACTCTACGGAAGTAGCTATCATGCACCCCCAACATGCATCTACATTGCCATTTAAATGAAGTCATCACTGACTATGGGCCAATACATTGCTTTCGGTGCTTTAGCTTTGTCAGCGGTACAATGGTATTTTGGGCAGCATCACAACCAACAACAGATCCATTGAGTTGCAGATTATGCGGAAGCAACATTGAGATTCCTTGATAATATCTCCTTGAATCAGGATTTTGAACCATTTTTTGGTGATGTTATTTCATCACTAACTACGCATCTACAACTCCATTTGGAGAGCACAGCCCTCCAACAATGGAATTGACTGGGCTTTTGGATTTTTTTCAAATGGATGCCAAGATGCCTTTAAGTGAGATCAAATGGCAAAATAATATGTGCAGTGTTACTACCTAGTCATTACAAGGAAACTCGCTTTGATAGTAGTGATATTGATGTTCTGTTACAGGTATATCAAGTTATGTTCCCTGATAGACATGCATATCCTGTTAGAGCACTTAAGTTGGAACAATTGAAATTTCTGGGCAAGCATTTGGTTCAAAGATGGGTTACAGAAGCAAGAGGTCAACTGGTATATTAGCAGCATGTCCAACATCTGATGGTGGAATTGATTTAAGCAGACGTACTAACAAACTATCATTTGGTTTGGTTGATTTTTACTTTTCTCATTCTTTAAATTAAGCAGTGCTGGATAATTTACTACGCACTTATTTGCCTGTGTAACCTGGTATCAGCTAGGCCACAAATGACACAATTTATCATGATGTTAACCCTCTCCACATTGCAAGTATGGTGGATTCCTTTCCTGGAAGCCCATCAAGGTTCATGCCAGTCCAACAAATTTCAGCCAAATGTGCATTTGCAGTGGGTAAGAGTGACAGAAATGTAGGAAGATACATAGTGAGTCCAATGACACTTGTAACATTTTGTCTCATAATTATTTAAAAGTAGGTTGCATGGCCACCTGCAGTCAGATCAAATAGGAGCTAGAATTAATCCACTGCTGCCTGATCTGGCCTTGCATTAGAACGGCCCTTTTTAATGTTTTACTCCTGCCTAATGCCACCAGACAATTTTACTCATCCACGAGAGAACTCAGACAATCTAGGCAGCAATGGATTAATAAAATAGCATGTAAGGCAAATGTACAGGTCAACTAAATAGACTACAGTCACTATAATGCACCTAAGCGGAAACACCACCCATCAAAACATGTTCTAGCTATTTCAACGTCAAACATAAAAGTTTTCCTTGGAAATTATTATGTTTCCCTTTGATACGTACATGTTTGTGCTCTTGGTCAATCATGTCTTGCCAATTCCACGGTATCAATTTCAAAAGTTAAACGGTTAACTTTTGAACATGTTTTGATGGGCAGTGTTTCCACGTAGGTGCAAACGATAGTAAGAGGTGTCCTAATATTGGTTTAGTTTAAACTATACGCTAGTTAGAAAATACACTATTTTTTTTTAAAGCAATAAGAATAATTTTTTATAAACATTGAGATAAATCATGATCATTGTTTAGTATTTCAAAATTGATTCTTTTCACTATTTAGTCAGTCTCAACATTAATTATAATAACCAATCAGATTGCAGGATTCTTAATACAGTATATACAAATGTACAACAATACTGTAATACTAAATATGCATAGGCATATGGGCCAGGGAGGCTGCAGCCCCCCCAAATTTTGGGCATCTCATTCTCAGATTTTTTTTGGGCAGCAAGAGAAATTTGGGCAAAGGGTTTTTAAAAAGTTTCCATTTTTTTCAAAAGATAAATATTTTTGATAATCAAGAAGGTGAGAAACTTGTTTATGTCTAAACGGGATAAATTACCTTACTGTCGGTTAGTCACTAAACAATAGCCGAGAAGCATAGCCGAGAAGCAATAAACCGAGAGGTTGCACTTGAGAATAAAATCAGTAGATTTGAGTCACGTGCTAGGCAACACGTTTTTCAACATGTTTATAATGCATCATTTGTTTTCGATTGTTTTGTAAAAATTTGGGCAACTTGCGTGACTTTTTTTGGGCAAATGGTTTAACACCCCCCCCGGAAAAAATTGCCTGTACGCCTATGTAAATATGTATATATCAGAGTATTGGTGGAACACCTTTTTATAGACTGATCAAATATTTTGTTTTGTAATAATAATTTTAATTGTTTGGCACTGCAGGTGGTCTCGGTATACTATAAAGGGTTAATTAAACAATGTTCACACTTAAAGTACTAGCTATATGTAGCAAGTACTTTGAAATACAGTATTTAGCAAAAGTCAGTACTTTTACCTTTGTTGTTTTAGAAGTTGCAGTTCAAAACTATTTACCAGAATGCCTTGTGCATTAAAAAAGCTCATGTTCCAAAACGTTTTCAGATTTGGAAACTATTGCTGAAAGTACAGGTGTTATATACAAGGGATCATGTGCATGAGCTGTTAGAGTGCTACCTCTCCCCTGCATATGGACCGAAAAAAGCCCAATTAGATTAACTAATAGGACCTAACTTGAATAGGACCAATTGTCTGAGCTTGGGATCATGTGAGTTGGGTTGTTGGTTCTGTCCCATCTTTTGAAAGTTTTCTCCTCTTTTCCTCCTTATTTCTCAATCAATTCCAAGCGTGCCCATCCCCCATGGGCATTTGACAGGCATTTGATGATTCACCTGTTCCGTGGGTTGGGCATTCACCTCTGCAGGTTGTTCCGGGCTGGGGAATTTGTTGAAGTGCCTAAATAGTATATACTATGTACAACAGTAAGTACTGTAAATCTATACTCAATTACAAAAATTATTTTATAAAGGCTTAAGGCACACGACATAATATTTCATAATTATAGACTTATAGTTCTAATACATGCCTGATCCACTTCTAGCTTTTTTCATGCTTTTTTATGTATAAATACGATATATTTCAGCAAATTTTTCCATAAAAATACCGCTGATCTCACAAAAGCGAAAAATGTTGCATGTTACATGTCACATGGGTGGGGCATTTGCATCAATTTCAAGACCCCTCTGTGCGGATTTTGTACAGCTATGCTGACCCCATGGTGGTCAGCTCTAATGCAAAAACGTCAAATGCCAGGGGGGGTTGGCACACTTGTATATATATATATATATATATGTACACTCCTTCACTTCGGTGTTGTTGAGTACTCTGTGAAGTTGCCATGGGTACCTATTAGCAATAATGCAATGCTCACTACCCTTGTGGAAGTTTGAGCACTCTGGGCCCATGCGCACTTCACGCTATCTGAATGTACTTCACCAATGCTGTCCCACATGCGGTTGTCACCGACGATCGCATGTGTGTAAGTAATTGATGAAATTCATTCAGATTGTTCCAAGCTACACTGATGAGCTGTAGTACAGCGAAACACCATGTCTGTAGATTGAACTATATCATTATATATATATATATAGTTCAATCTACAGACACGGTGTTTCGCTGTACAACAGCTCATCAGTGTAGCTTGGAACAATCTGAATGAATTTCATCAATTACTTATACACATGCGATCGTCGGTGACAACCGCATGTGGGACAGCATCGGTGAAATACATTCAGATAGCGTGAAGTGCGCATGGGCCCAGAGTGCCCAAAAATGGCGGATAAGGCCTGGTCGCATAGCGTGAGAAAGGCTAATTGAGCCCATGCACAACCTTTTCCTTGGTACAGTGAAGTATGTGTTCAAACCAGTGAACTCTAAATAAACTGGAACGCTAACTCCATAAGACAGGCCCTATGATTGGGTGAAGTCAAACTTCCGGCCGCTGGGGGTAGCCATTGCACGTCAACAGAACCTATGAAGTGCACAATGAAAAACTGAAAACTCGCTGCAAAAAACAACCATTTTTTAGACCTAAAGTTTTTTATAGATGATAACGAAGAAGCTAGTATGTATTGGGCCTATCGGCCTTGTACCTGAACAATTTCTACCCACGAAAATGGATTGAACGACGAAATATCTGCCGAACAAAAGCAAAATTCGAGTCCGAAACTCGTACGGAAAATGCAGGTTTTTCTTATTTTTCTTTGTTATCTCAAACGTTTGAAGGTTGTCATGCCAAGAATTAGTAATAAGATAATGCTAAATTATAGCTTTAACTCAAGTTTCAGTTGTGGAAATGCTAAATCTGACATTTTTCGATACGAAGAGTAATTCCAGAGCTGTAATAACACACGGTAAAGTGCATTTTGTTGTTTTTTTCCTACTGAAAATTTAAAAATTTAAAACCCAACTGTTTTTATAAACAACCTCTTCATTTTAAACCTGGGTTTCATATGTATTTTCTTTATATTTGTCCAAACCAATGGCAATTTTGGTTGCGTATTGTTGACTTTCATTTGAGAGCTTATATTTTTACTGTATATCTTGTTTTTACTCGTCATGTCAGTGTTCACCTACTCTATGGTATATTGGAATTTGATTTAAGCCTAAAAGTCGTTAACAAGTTTAGTTTTTCTTTGATTTCAAGCTGTTTTTGCAAACCATTTCACCAAATTCAGCTTCATTTTCTCTCGGTTATACAGTAAAAGGGACTGGGGTTGACGTGCATGGCGGCCCCCATGTCCACCATTTTTGGCTTCAAAACGTGCAAGCGAGTTATTGTTCCAGTCTACTTAGAGTTCAATGGTTCAAACACTGGGTTTCCGAAGGTTACTTAAATAAGCATGCAACAACTTCAAACAATAGAAAACCACATTGAAGAAATGGAAGTTCCAGTTGAAATTGGACGGCTGCCAAAGGCAATTTCATTCAATTATGGGTCATACACTGCTGAACAATGGGAAAATTGGTCACTTATTTACTCATTGCATGCTCTCAAAGATATCTTGAGTGATCAGCATTTTAAATGCTGGCAAACATTTGTACTTGCATGCAGGTATACTTATGCAAGCCAGTGCTTTGTCCAGATGACATTGCAAGGGCAGATATGCTCTTACATAAATTTTGCAAAGGTTCTCAAGCACTCTACGGAAGTAGCTATCATGCACCCCCAACATGCATCTACATTGCCATTTAAATGAAGTCATCACTGACTATGGGCCAATACATTGCTTTCGGTGCTTTAGCTTTGTCAGCGGTACAATGGTATTTTGGGCAGCATCACAACCAACAACAGATCCATTGAGTTGCAGATTATGCGGAAGCAATATTGAGATTCCTTGATAATATCTCCTTGAATCAGGATTTTGAACCATTTTTTGGTGATGTTATTTCATCACTAACTACGCATCTACAACTCCATTTGGAGAGCACAGCCCTCCAACAATGGAATTGACTGGGCTTTTGGATTTTTTTCAAATGGATGCCAAGATGCCTTTAAGTGAGATCAAATGGCAAAATAATATGTGCAGTGTTACTACCTAGTCATTACAAGGAAACTCACTTTGATAGTAGTGATATTGATGTTCTGTTACAGGTATATCAAGTTATGTTCCCTGATAGACATGCATATCCTGTTAGAGCACTTAAGTTGGAACAATTGAAATTTCTGGGCAAGCATTTGGTTCAAAGATGGGTTACAGAAGCAAGAGGTCAACTGGTATATTAGCAGCATGTCCAACATCTGATGGTGGAATTGATTTAAACAGACGTACTAACAAACTATCATTTGGTTTGGTTGATTTTTACTTTTTCTCATTCTTTAAATTAAGCAGTGCTGGATAATTTACTACGCACTTATTTGCCTGTGTAACCTGGTATCAGCTAGGCCACAAATGACACAATTTATCATGATGTTAACCCTCTCCACATTGCAAGTATGGTGGATTCCTTTCCTGGAAGCCCATCAAGGTTCATGCCAGTCCAACAAATTTCAGCCAAATGTGCATTTGCAGTGGGTAAGAGTGACAGAAATGTAGGAAGATACATAGTGAGTCCAATGACACTTGTAACATTTTGTCTCATAATTATTTAAAAGTAGGTTGCATGGCCACCTGCAGTCAGATCAAATAGGAGCTAGAATTAATCCACTGCTGCCTGATCTGGCCTTGCATTAGAACGGCCCTTTTTAATGTTTTACTCGTGCCTAATGCCACCAGACAATTTTACTCATCCACGAGAGAACTCAGACAATCTAGGCAGCAATGGATTAATAAAATAGCATGTAAGGCAAATGTACAGGTCAACTAAATAGACTACAGTCACTATAATGCACCTAAGCGGAAACACCACCCATCAAAACATGTTCTAGCTATTTCAACGTCAAACATAAAAGTTTTCCTTGGAAATTATTATGTTTCCCTTTGATACGTACATGTTTGTGCTCTTGGTCAATCATGTCTTGCCAATTCCACGGTATCAATTTCAAAAGTTAAACGGTTAACTTTTGAACATGTTTTGATGGGCAGTGTTTCCACGTAGGTGCA
The DNA here is from genome assembly GCA_035771165.1 of Paragorgia papillata. Taxonomy (NCBI): domain Eukaryota; kingdom Metazoa; phylum Cnidaria; class Anthozoa; order Scleralcyonacea; family Coralliidae; genus Paragorgia; species Paragorgia papillata. The sequence goes on along the minus strand of JAWNZC010000457.1, from coordinate 269,799 downwards.
AACGATAGTAAGAGGTGTCCTAATATTGGTTTAGTTTAAACTATACGCTAGTTAGAAAATACACTATTTTTTTTTAAAGCAATAAGAATAATTTTTTATAAACATTCAGATAAATCATGATCATTGTTTAGTATTTCAAAATTGATTCTTTTCACTATTTAGTCAGTCTCAACATTAATTATAATAACCAATCAGATTGCAGGATTCTTAATACAGTATATACAAATGTACAACAATACTGTAATACTAAATATGCATAGGCATATGGGCCAGGGAGGCTGCAGCCCCCCCCAAATTTTGGGCATCTCATTCTCAGATTTTTTTTGGGCAGCAAGAGAAATTTGGGCAAAGGGTTTTTAAAAAGTTTCCATTTTTTTCAAAAGATAAATATTTTTGATAATCAAGAAGGTGAGAAACTTGTTTATGTCTAAACGGGATAAATTACCTTACTGTCGGTTAGTCACTAAACAATAGCCGAGAAGCATAGCCGAGAAGCAATAAACCGAGAGGTTGCACTTGAGAATAAAATCAGTAGATTTGAGTCACGTGCTAGGCAACACGTTTTTCAACATGTTTATAATGCATCATTTGTTTTCGATTGTTTTGTAAAAATTTGGGCAACTTGCGTGACTTTTTTTGGGCAAATGGTTTAACACCCCCCCCCCGGAAAAAATTGCCTGTACGCCTATGTAAATATGTATATATCAGAGTATTGGTGGAACACCTTTTTATAGACTGATCAAATATTTTGTTTTGTAATAATAATTTTAATTGTTTGGCACTGCAGGTGGTCTCGGTATACTATAAAGGGTTAATTAAACAATGTTCACACTTAAAGTACTAGCTATATGTAGCAAGTACTTTGAAATACAGTATTTAGCAAAAGTCAGTACTTTTACCTTTGTTGTTTTAGAAGTTGCAGTTCAAAACTATTTACCAGAATGCCTTGTGCATTAAAAAAGCTCATGTTCCAAAACGTTTTCAGATTTGGAAACTATTGCTGAAAGTACAGGTGTTATATACAAGGGATCATGTGCATGAGCTGTTAGAGTGCTACCTCTCCCCTGCATATGGACCGAAAAAAGCCCAATTAGATTAACTAATAGGACCTAACTCAGGGGCGGATCCAGGAAAAAATCTGACCATTGCTAGCAAGGTGTGGTCCACCTTTTTAGGGGGGTACGGGGGCATGCCCCCCCGGAAAATTTTGAAAATTAGGACCTCTAAAAACGCATTTCCCGCATTTTGAGAGTGATTTGAAGTTGCTCCAGAAGGATTCTTTTTTCAATTTTAAAGACAACATTTCAACTTTCCAGGGTCTCTGGGTAGCCTTAGAAAAATTATGACCCAAAAATATTAGCTCTAACTCGACAAAGGATTCACAGTAAGTGAGTAATGATCAGCTGGTAAATGCAAAGTACTGTATATATTTTTGGAAATTTTATATATAACATACTATCTTGTATGGAAGCAATACTATAAATTATCATTATATGACTAAATCAATAACTACTAAATTACCCCCAGACTTTTATTTGTAAAAAGAACCAGATCGTGAAGGGCATTATATCATAGTTCATAGTTGATCAGCAAAGTGTATAGTAGTTTGAACAGTACACCACACCACAAACTGAGGAAATTAATATTACTTGTGTTGGATAAGCAGCACATCAAGACAGTTTGGCAGTTAAACATATGGGTGTTAGAAGATAAAACTTAACACAACATAATTATACTATAAAAAGCTTTAATATTATTTATTCAAAATTAATTTATGTTTACAACTGTAATTCTGTAAAACTAACTTAACTGAAGGCAGTTAATTTTGTATTCAATAAATTAGGACTCACCAGAGCAATAAATTATTGTATGATTCATTAATAACAATTATCCAATAATTACAAATATAAATTGCTCGACTGATGTTGCAATGAAAGCCTGCAAAATGGCTTCAAACAAAAAAAAATCACAGAAAATGTCTTCACTAACAAGCTTGGTGATTAGGTTTGTACTGTACCGGTATATAAAAATATGTGAAGACCTGTGCTTTTGGTTGCAGCACTGCAAATAACACAATATTAAGTACATGTACATTTCCTTGGTCATCATAATTTATACATGTACATGTACAGTATACATAATTTTTTTGTTTTCTCAGCCGCTTTACTCAGCCAAGAATTGCTTAATCCTTTATTTACCAACAGAACTTTCAAGTTTTTAATTACAGTGATTTTAGATGGCTAACACCAGATAATATTTCTATTAGCAAAAGAAAACCCCTGGTAAACAAAGGGTTCAATATTATTCCACATTAATACCATACAGCATTTTATTAACATATTGAAAATTTCAAAATCAGGACACACTTTGTATAAGTAATTAATACTAATAATTAACCAAATGAGCCCGAGTTGTCTGTGAGCTCGAGTTAATGACTGTCGCTCATACACAATGAGGGCAAGTTGTCTAAGGGCACTTTCCAATTGACAAGGTTAGACCGATCAGTCCGGCCAGAATGGACTTGCTTTTGATTAGGACCAAATTTTCCAGTCAGACCATCCCAGGTCTCAAACGAATCGTGTTCCATTTAACCGGACTGACCGGTCTAACCGTGTAAATGGAAAGCCCCCTAATTGTTGGCAACTAGTATTCCAACTAGTTGGACACAGGATTACCTCGACAAATTTGCAAGTTTCTGCCATTTTTTTTCATTTGTGAATAATTGACTCTTGCTACTAGTGGTCTATTATCAATATACAGCGAGTAGCTCAGCCAATCAGAAAGCAGAATTTGTATTAGCTGGAGTAGCTGGTTTATACTAAAAATACATACAGTATACATTATCTCTGCGACTCTGCTTTATAGATCAAAAATAGAAGTACTAGCCAGACTGAAATATATAAAGCTAGCTTAGTATTAAACAAATCAACCACTCTGTTCTCATAAATCACCAAGATTTCTTACACTTACTTTAAACCGAGACATATTTAAATATCAGACAGACATTGATACTATCTATACTCATACTCATTTACATTAACTGTGTTGTGCAGTTGAAATAATTAAACATGCCCTGACTGATTAGCATTGTTATATATTATTCATAAGCATTTAATACCCTAACCTTTATACTGCAGACTCGTAGTGGTTTTGGTAGTGCGATTCCTGGCTGTGGGTAAACTGGCGTCGCCGTCGCGCGATCGCGACGCGAACTTTAATACACAAAGAAACATTTAGATCCTATTTTATCGCAGATGAATAACTCCCATCAAATACATCAGACAATCGTTGTAATTAAGCGTTGTTCGAAGTCATTACGAACTGAAAATATTAAACAGTAGAACACCGACAATGAACGAGTGATAGTCGGTGAGTACGCTGCTACTTAGCATCACTGGAGACCCGAAAAATATAGCTACGTGATTGGCTTATTTCTCTACCGTTGCTCACCGTTGCTCAGCATACTGAATCTGATCATTTGATTGGTCAGCATCCTTTGCTGTTGCTCAGAAAAGGCTAAATTTAGCATCAACCGTTGCTCCCGCCATTTGCATAGTCACGTTTAGCTGATGCTAACTAAGTCAGACCCAAAGATGAGGGCCGCTACACAGGCTTAATTAGGTAGGCTCAGGTGTTCTCGGGTTGCGGATTTAATATGGGCGCGCGAAAATAGACACCCAACTCACGGCATTCCTCGCGCAAATAATCGCGCAGCGCCCCTTAAGTGATTGAACAATACGAATTTTATTAACGTGGTCAGGCACTAAAAATTATAATATTTGACTGAATATGTTAATTTTAAAGCTGTTGGTGCGCAAAATTACTAGCCAAAAGACTGAATAAATTAATCTGGAAATTCTGACCGTTGCTTGAGCAACGATAGCAACCCTCTGGATCCGCCTCTGTAACTTGAATAGGACCAATTGTCTGAGCTTGGGATCATGTGAGTTGGGTTGTTGGTTCTGTCCCATCTTTTGAAAGTTTTCTCCTGTTTTCCTCCTTATTTCTCAATCAATTCCAAGCGTGCCCATCCCCCATGGGCATTTGACAGGCATTTGATGATTCACCTGTTCCGTGGGTTGGGCATTCACCTCTGCAGGTTGTTCCAGGCTGGGGAATTTGTTGAAGTGCCTAAATAGTATATACTATGTACAACAGTAAGTACTGTAAATCTATACTCAATTACCAAAATTATTTTATAAAGGCTTAAGGCACACGACATAATATTTCATAATTATAGACTTATAGTTCTAATACATGCCTGATCCACTTCTAGCTTTTTTCATGCTTTTTTATGTATAAATACGATATATTTCAGCAAATTTTTCCATAAAAATACCGCTGATCTCACAAAAGCGAAAAATGTTGCATGTTACATGTCACATGGGTGGGGCATTTGCATCAATTTCAAGACCCCTCTGTGGGGATTTTGTACAGCTATGCTGACCCCATGGTGGTCAGCTCTAATGCAAAAACGTCAAATGCCAGGGGGGTTGGCACACTTGTATATATATATATATATATATATATATATATATATATATATATATATATATATATATATATATATGTACACTCCTTCACTTCGGTGTTGTTGAGTACTCTGTGAAGTTGCCATGGGTACCTATTAGCAATAATGCAATGCTCACTACCCTTGTGGAAGTTTGAGCACTCTGGGCCCATGCGCACTTCACGCTATCTGAATGTACTTCACCAATGCTGTCCCACATGCGGTTGTCACCGACGATCGCATGTGTGTAAGTAATTGATGAAATTCATTCAGATTGTTCCAAGCTACACTGATGAGCTGTAGTACAGCGAAACACCATGTCTGTAGATTGAACTATATCATTATATATAATATATATATATATAATTATATATATATATATATAGTTCAATCTACAGACACGGTGTTTCGCTGTACAACAGCTCATCAGTGTAGCTTGGAACAATCTGAATGAATTTCATCAATTACTTATACACATGCGATCGTCGGTGACAACCGCATGTGGGACAGCATCGGTGAAATACATTCAGATAGCGTGAAGTGCGCATGGGCCCAGAGTGCTCAAACTTCCACATATATATATATATATATATATATATATATGTGGAAGTTTGAGCACTCTGGGCCCATGCGCACTTCACGCTATCCGACGATCGCATGTGTATAAGTAATTGATGAAATTCATTCAGATTGTTCCAAGCCACACTGATGAGCTGTTGTACAGCGAAACACCGTGTCTGTAGATTGAACTATATATATATATATATATAATTATATATATATATATATATATATAATGATATAGTTCAATCTACAGACATGGTGTTTCGCTGTACTACAGCTCATCAGTGTAGCTTGGAACAATCTGAATGAATTTCATCAATTACTTACACACATGCAATCGTCGGTGACAACCGCATGTGGGACAGCATTGGTGAAGTACATTCAGATAGCGTGAAGTGCGCATGGGCCCAGAGTGCTCAAACTTCCACAAGGGTAGTGAGCATTGCATTATTGCTAATAGGTACCCATGGCAACTTCACAGAGTACTCAACAACACCGAAGTGAAGGAGTGTACATATATATGCCTTCACCAATTTTGCAGTCTTTCACATCTGCCAAATCTTGGATATTTGCTTTTTCAATCTGATGGATGGTCCTAGAAAAAAAGATTAATAAATGATAATTATAATTATTGACTAATTTAGTTATTAATAACTAGTTAACTATTGCACATGTACGTACATGTAACCCAAGACTATTGACAGCTTTTCCAAGGCCTTACATATCAAATTATTTCAGGCATAATTTATGTCTGTGACACCCCCCCCCCCCCACCCCATGGTAAGTTATACAAGAAGTTTCTTTACAGCAAATTAAATTTAGTGGAAAAAAGAAGGGTACCTGAATTAACAGATTAGGTCTCTATTACCGTAATTGTCAGGTTGTCAGCAATCCTGGGCCTCCTAGGATCATTCCCTGGCAGTTGACCAGATAGGCCTCCCCTTAATCCACAACTGGTCTATATAGATTGCAGAAGCTGGTCACTTATAAGAGATGGCTGCTTAAAAATATTCAACTGTACGAACATATTTGAGCCCCAAACTAACCTTACTTAGGGAGCTAGCCTGGGTAACTGACCTAGCCTGCTTTGCTGAGATGATTTTCATTTGTGTTTACAAGAGAAGGGTTAGCTTGCTTAGCCGGGCTGGCTTGCTTGTTGGGCTGAGTGTCTAACTTATCAGTTCTGACAAGATGAAATTTCATTATTTTAAATATGAACTGTACATGAACAAACAGAACTTGTGAATTGTTAATACATGTACAGTATGTTGATATTGTCACATGTATGGAGCTTTTACTGCCAGCCCGGGTAGGTGAGCCAGACCGGTCAATCAAGTTTAAATGGGTAAAACCCAGCCTGGATAACCAAGATCACAGTCACACAAAGTGAGATATTGGCTAGGTGGGCTGGCTCACCTCCTATGTAAACACAAGATGAAAATTAACAAGAAATATTAAATAGCATAAGCACGGTCTTGGCAAAATGGGCTAGCCTGGATACCCGGGCTGGCTCACCTCCATGGGTGGAGGGGGCCACTGAACTAGTCTGGTGGTTGAATGCTGAGGATAAACTATGTATTTGTCTTATGACATGACACCTGCCGGCCTGAAGTCAGATACTGCAAATTTGTTATGGGCCCATAATGCCCTCAGCTCTTGACCATAAGATTCGGACCATTCGGTACTAGTCTAGCTAGTGACTACAACACACTGGCAGTGCATGAGCCAGTGACTCATATGTTAATTTTGATTTGAAAATATACGAAGGTTGTATTATAAATAAAATATATACATACAATTTACTCGTGGTACGTAACATTCTCTCCTCTCTCCACTTATTCCAAAAATTCACTGCTCGCTTTCTTTCCTTATTTGCTTTAACAACTTGCATGTTGTATTTTCATTCTTGAAGGGCGACGTCATTGTCAAATTTCTTTTTGGTTCTAGTCATCAAGCCGTTTTCTGTTCTCTTCCCTCGTCAGTTTCCTTTTCTTTTCACGTTCTTTCTTATTGCGACGACGTCTTTTACGACGGAGTTCTTCAACATTGTAAAATATGCCATTTCAACCGACTTTCGTAAGCTCTTACCACCAGAATTAACAGAAACGAATTCGCGTTAGTTTCACCACAAGTTAACTGTCAACCAAAAGTCGAAGACTCGAAGCATCTAAATTCCCGCGCGCGCGTGTTTTATTTTTATACATGTCACGGCCAGAAACGCACAAGTTGTAACAAGTCTGTTACCGGCCTTGATACAAATTGTCGTCAACAGGTCTGAACCCGGATGCGTTCGCTCAGCTTGTTGTGGCTTGTCGTGACAAGTCTGCAACAAGTTGCCAACAGGGGGTCCTACTAATTACTGCCCGAGACTGCCCGGGACTGCCCGAGACTGCCCGGGAGTAAGAAATGACCGCCCGAGACTGCCCGGGAGTAAAAAATGACTGCCTGAGAGAGACGGTATATTACTGCCAGAGACGGTATACGGTATACAGGCTTGTTGCAAGTTGTCGTAACAGAGCGGTAGCAATGCTGTCGTTCACAGGCTTGTTGCAAGTTGTGGTAACAGAGCCGCAGCAATGCTGTCGTTCACAGGCTTGTTGCAAGTTGTCGTAACAGAGCCACAGAAATGCTGTCGTTCACAGGCTTGTTGCAAGCCTGTTGCGAACCGAATCACAACAGGCCGCCATCACCAAGTTGCAACAATAGTGTTAAAACACGCGTTATTTTCGCGTATCACGCGGTATTCTCGCGGGTTGACCACCAATTAAATAAGCAAACACGTGGAGGTTTGTGAAATCGTTTTTAATACAATACGTCGACTAAAAGAACCTGTTTATATTATAATATATTGAAACAAAACAGAATAAATACCCCATAACAAAAGGAACAAAATTACAAGAGGAACTACCAGGTGTGGTAATATTTAAGGTATTAAACTACATTCTTCTCGATCAAAACGTAGAGTCCACTGAAGTGCTGCAGCAGATATTTTTATACAGTTTCGACTTTCGAAAGTTCAAATTTTAATTTTTTACTGTTCAAATATTAATTAGTTTTCATATGTACCTTGTTGTTATTTCTTTATATTTGCATGTTTGTTAAGGACAATAAAATTGTGTGAAGTAAGAAATTATTCTGAACAGCGTCAGTATATTACTCTACGCCGCGTCGAAGAAGTTGGGCCAGAATTAAGTTGTTGACGACGCCATGAATGTATTATGTGTTAATTTATATATAACTTATAGACTGAAAGCCAGCCGGCGATCTGAACGAGATGGGATCGGTGGCTGGCTTTCAGTCTATATAACTTACTGCTCGAAATAAGTTTCCCCACGATGTTAAATCCCATACCACACTCGTGATCATTGATTAACCCATACTTATTTATGAAATAATATTGTACTCTAGAGTCTATTGAGTATTGTACGGAACAATATTATTTTTTCTTTGGTACGACTATAATTATTTTACTATTAAAACTTAATTCGTGATTATTTATAAAGTGTATTTTTAAATTTTTGTTTTGATAAACAGATAAATTTCAAGACAATCTGATGTCTAAACTTTGTACACTACAGTACCATGTAACTCTCAAAGTTTGCCATAGCTATTTTAATTTGTTTTTTTGAGAAAACAGGGGCTCTTGGTAACATTTATGCAAATGGAAACTAGGTGACAATTGTACAGATAAGAGCAATGGATTTCTGCATCAATTATGGTGCATTTGAGTAGGTCATCCTACAAAACTCATGGTATTACCAGCCAAAAAGAACCTGTTCAGCAGGTATCTGTTATTTGAATAGTTGTGTCTATTTACCAAGGCATGATGTGAGACTACCTCTCGTTCCTCGACCATGGCTTGGTCAGAATCTTCAAATTCACACTGCATGGAAGAGCAATCGTGCACGATGTTGACTCGCTGATGGACTTGGCTTGATATAATTATTTCTTTTTCATCTGTTTTTTCCAGGATGGGACACTTGAAAAGTCCATATCGGACTTCTCCCGTTTCATCTCGAAGGATATTGAAATGAGTAACTTGAATCCAATTTTTGTTGCCATCACCTGGACTGAGCAGCTTAACTGCACCATCAAACTCACCAAAGCAATTCTGATTTAGAGACAGAAAAGGAAGGTAACATTAGAAACAATACACACTAATTAATTTATGATTCAGACCTTAGTGATTCAGAGCTTGATACTGTAGACATTGAAATTTACACAGACATTCACACAATATACAAATCAGGGATACAGGTAGTTTCAATTATTTTAGTCTACAGGCTAGTAGAATAATTGCAATAGTTGCACTTATAGTTGCAGTAGTTCTCCAGTAAATGTTAACAAAACCTTCAGATAACACATTGTTTACCTGTCCATTCCTATCCTTGTAAGCAATGGCTTGTCCCATTCTTACCAATTCTTTCTCCCTTGAAATGCATCCATCAAAGTAATTGCATTTACTTGACCTTGATAGTGCCATGTCTCTTCCAATTGCAGTAATGGAGAAGAAAGAACCAATGTGATACTTCTGTAGGCGGCCATTGATATACTTTCCCTGGAAACAAATAAATGATATACATGTAATGGTATTATGCTATTAAAGAAAGTATATAATGTAAGTACCTGTATATACAGTAATTTATAAGCGTTTTCAATAAACATTGGAAAAATGTATCACTAAACAAACTTAGGGAATACACAGTACTGACTGAACATGCATCCACATTAAAGTTCACAGCTCTGAGCTCTCAGAATGTGCTGAGTTGTTTTGTTTATAATTTTATGATACATGTTATGTTACTATTTACCAGTCGTAATGATCCTGGCTGATAAATTTCCTTTTCACTGTTTGTTTTGGGATCATCTTGGTACATGAACTTGACTAATTTGGAGTTTTTTCCAAGGTGTTGCAACTGAGGAGTGGCACATTGTCTGAAACATGTTTCTGAATAAATGTTTTTTATTCTATTTTAATGTAATCATCTGGTAAAAAAAGATGAAAAATATACTCACTCTTGTTATAAGTTGTCTAACTGATTGATCTTCAATCTTGCTTTCATCAACCATAATGCCTTCGATCCCTGATGAAAGATACTTGTACACCCATTCAGCCAAAAAATCTGGCGCAGGACCACCCTGGACAATGGAAGCTGCCATAATTTCTCCAGCAATTCGAAAGTGGCCACTGGTCATTGCAAGTGTACTATCATAGGGAACTCTTGCTGTCTGATTATCAGTCTGGAAAGTCTCTGGGTCACTAACAAAAAGACGGGTTTCTATTGCATCCAGCATTTCTAAAATAAAACAAATACACAATTACAGTACTGGACGTTTTATATGTTGTTTATATCATTATTACGAGTGTTCACCAAAAATTTTGAATCAATAGGATTAATTCCTCCTGAGTTTATACGTATTGAAAAATAAAAGTGCTGAAGTCAGCATTATTTTCGAACGCCCTCAGAAACTGTGTTTCTGATACACAAAATTTAGTTAAAAATTCTTGGTTAAGGTTAAGACGGGACTTTTTATCTGATATAAACAAGAATTTAAACATTTTGGCTCAAACTCGCCTTTACTTTATTTTAGCATTTGATTTTTGGATGAGCGCTTGGTGGTATAAAATTGGCCATTTTATACCAAGCATTTAAATTTGAATTGTAAATATATCGTACTAAATTACATTGCTCAAATATATTATGACTATGTGCCTTTAGACACAACTCATAAGTAAGCATGGAACAGTGCTTTTAGTTAAGAAGTACATGTATGTGGCCAGCCAAAGAAAAATATATGTGGGCTTTTAGTTTAACTTATATATATTTTTTAATTTAAATTTCTATGGTTTTTCTTTGCTTCTACTTGCAAAAAAAATTCCTTCCAGATTTCTTGAAATGTTCTTCAATCAACAAAATTTCCTCCACATGGAAACACTTATTCAATAAAACCGTTTAGGTTAAAAATGCTAGATGCACGACCAGGATTATTCATATTAATTTTTGACACACTCTCTGATTGTAAATTTTATTTAAAAACAAGCTTTTGACTGTCAGTCTGCAGTCTTCTGGCCACAATCTATGTATTGTAAAGTCAAGAAACAAGACACTCACATATTTTTTTATTTGGCCATATTCACTATTGCCATATTTACCTGTAAAGAATTCCCGACGAGGCCCACCACCATCCACTGCCTCTTCACCAACGAAATGAACTCGTAACAATGCATATGTCTTAAACCATGATTTCTTCCTACAGATCACATAATCATCCCACAGAAACTTGCGGCGAACAGATATCAGCTGGATAGCACTTGGTATGTTCAATGCAATACTTTGTATGAGCTCTTTTGAAGTAGTGGCTGTGTCAGTCAGCATATCATTCACATGTTGGCTATCCCTATCTTCCTCAGCCATGACATCATCGTCACCTGAATAGTTTAAATAGAAATTTATATTGCGGCCTGTACACCCCATTACCCCAATACGGTACATACACAAATACTGTACATACATTATTTATATAAAACACTAAAAATTAATAGTATATTCTCACCTGTGAGGTCTATTGGATTAAGAACCCATGTCCCATAGAGAGATGCCTCCGAGGAAACTCTTTCACAGCATTGGTCAGCATGTTGTTCAATTTCCCTAACTGGGAATTGCACATGACATGTAGGGCAAGCTACAATACCAACCAGTGACTGATTGGATGTACTTGATGCTGGGGTGGAAAAATATTGCAAAATATCAGTATTTGGTATACTGTTCAATGTGTTTGACCGACTAGTCACATTATCATCTACTTGCACCACATTGGCACTAGGAGCTGTAACTGGAGTAGACACGGTACGACTGGCACCACCCAAACCACTTTCGGGAAGATCATCCAATCCTCTCTCGCCTTCATCAACTTCATTAATACCATCATCTTCTGAATCTTCCTCTTCAACCCATGCATATTCTGTATCCGTTGGTCGAACACAACACAAATACACTGGGCCTTGTCCACATATGTGCTTTAAAACTTTTCCTGTGATGCCTTGGGCCAGATTAACATCGACAATTTTGTTCCCAACAGCCCTCACAAAGTTGAAAGGTCTTCCTTTCAGTTTATTTGAAAACAAGGTTGCAAAGTGCCCTTCAATTTCCGAAGCTGTCATTTCATTGGTGATGTTGACGGCTGTCGTGACGAATCCTCGAACATATAACTCCTCCCGAATACGACCACGTGGCAACAATTTCATCCTGGGATTTGGCAGCAGTATGACATCTTTCATTACTCCAGCGGATCCAGAGGTTTTTTTCTTGGAGTACGGCTTTTTCCGTTTCCCCTGTTTCGGTGTGCCCCGTTGTGGTTCAAAACGAGGTACACCGTTTGAAGCCCCATTATGATTATCACTGCTGGTACCGCTTGCTTCGCCTTGGGTTGTTGTGACCTGAGGCTGAGCGCTTGAATTCGACCTGCCATTTACGCTTGGAAATAATCTACTTATGGCTTCCCCAACGGTTTCAGGCCTATTATCTCGGGTATCTGCCCGTCTTTGCGTGGTGTTATTTTGTTCATGTAGGTTTTCTACAAGCCTACATAACTGTTGCACCAGATTGTTTTGCGTTGAAGACGACGACGATGGACACGCTTGGTCGGCCATGTTGAAAACATGGGTAAGGCGTGTACTTCATGTAATGGATCCTGTACTGGATCATATATTGCGGGCTCTTATTGCGCAACAAGTTTTATATTTGAGACGAAGTATTATATTTGAGACGAAGTATTAATATATTTGCGATGAAGTATTATATTTGCGATGAAGTATTATATTTGAGACGAAGTATTATATTTGAGATGAAGTATTATATTTGAGATGAAGTATTATATTTGAGATGAAGTATTATATTTGAGATGAAGTATTATATTTGAGATGAAGTATTATATTTGAAATGAAGTATTATATTTGCGGAGTTGTGTTTTATATTAGCTGAGATATCTTTTATATAAATGATTACATGTTTTATAAATGTGATATGAACTATTATATGTTGAAATAAGTATTATATTTGCGACAGAAGTATTATTGAAACAAACAGCGCCCCATAAACTTGACACCCTGGACTGTATGGCGGGTTTCACCTTTTAAGTGCTAGGGGATTCCCCTTTGTCCAATTTGACGCCGTGATCGGTCCGGCAATCAAATTGCTGAAATTGGCCGAGCAACAAATAAAATACTCAAAAGACAACACTTTTCCGGACATTGAATATCTGCATTCAATTTCTTTATTATAATTATATCTTTATTCAAAGTCGTGGGTTAGCTAGGGTTAGTGTATTGTGTTGGGTCAGGCTTACAAGAGGTACATTTAAAAACAGAATTCAATTTATAAAATATATGGTATGTATAAAAATTGTTTTCTTGTTGAATATGATGTGTAACGCTTGTTTGGCTCATTTGTTCCCATTAATCTTTGTTCTTGTTAATTAGAATTTTAAGAATGGAAGGTGGAGCTAGAAGAGCAAGAAGACTGTTCTTTCGTGAAGAAGACTGGAAGTAAAGTGAGGGCAGGGACTGAAAGCAAAGTGGAGTATTTCACGTGTAATCGCGGAGGAGATTACAAACCAAAAGGAGCAGGAAAACGAAGATTAAAGAGCCAAGGTAAGCGCGTTCCTATGTAATATATGTATCTCAAAACGTCTATTAAGCTTTCAATCATTACTCGTAATTATTTTTGTAGCAAACTACAACTATAACATACCCACATTAGAAACTGTTCTTTTTATCACACTGTTTAGGTTCATGTAATATTAATAACAACTGCACGGCAACCATAACTGCGACTGTTGAAAAAAATGGCTCTGTGCAATTAGATGTCTGCCACACCCACTATGGACACGAACAAGAATTGCAGCACATTAGAGTATCCAAACGAAAACGTCGTGAAATAGCTGTGAAGATCAGACAAGGCGTACAACGAGATCGCATCCTCGACGACATAAGAGAAACTGTGGCTGAAGAAGTGCATCGACACCACCTCGTAGACAGAAAAGACATCAATAACATTGAAAAATCCTATGGTCTGGATCACATCCGTCGTCACCCAAACGATCAACAGAGTGTTCTAGCGTGGATAGAGGAGTGGAAACATGACGAAGAAACAAATCTAATATTGTTCCACAAACTGCAAGGTGAAAAGGCGGAGGACGGAAGAGGGGGGAGAGAGGGGGGAGAGGGAGAGAGGGAGAGAGGGAGAGAGGGAGAGAGGGAGAGAGGGAGAGAGAGGGAGAGAGGAGAGAGAGGAGAGAGAGGGGAGAGAGAGGGAGAGAGGGAGAGAGAGGGAGAGAGAGGGAGAGAGAGGGAGAGAGAGGGAGAGAGAGGGAGAGAGAGGGAGAGAGAGGGAGAGAGAGGGAGAGAGAGGGAGAGAGAGGGAGAGAGAGGGAGAGAGAGGGAGAGAGAGGGAGAGAGAGGGAGAGAGAGGGAGAGAGAGGGAGAGAGAGGGAGAGAGAGGGAGAGAGAGGAGAGAGAGGGAGAGAGAGGGAGAGAGAGGGAGAGAGGGAGAGAGAGGGAGAGGGAGGGAGAGAGAGGGAGAGAGAGAGAGAGAGAGAGAGAGAGAGAGAGAGAGAGAGAGAGAGAGAGAGAGAGAGAGAGAGAGAGAGAGAGAGAGAGAGAGAGAGAGAGAGAGAGAGAGAGAGAGAGAGAGAGAGAGAGAGAGAGAGAGACCTTTATTTAAATCACGGAATTCCACCAAAAATACATTTGCTTTACATGAAAGCCGTGGTAGAAACATACATAAAATTTACAAATTTTTGGAGTTAATTATTTACAAAACTTGTGGAGGAGAGACATTAATATTATTACGAAAAGTTCTTAAAGAATAAATGGATCTTTGATCAGGACTCAAGGAATTCCAAGCCTTGACTCCCTGATAAATGAAACTTTTTTTCAGGTATTCAGATTTTGGATTAGGCAACTTGAGATTTATGTCATTATTTCGCAGGTTGTAATGGGTAGTATCCATCACCCTACTGAATTTATCAATCAAGTAATAAGGAGCTTTATTATGCATAATCTTATATGAGAGAATAATACATGGATGCTTGGAAATATGAAATCTATTTCTCATGTTGAACAGAATATGTCACTCGTTCGCTTCACTCACTCGTGAGATATCCTGGTCAACACTCGAAATAAATTTCATATTTCCAAGCATCCATTTATTGTTCTGTTTATTATATAAAAAAATTGTCCTATTGCCTTAAAAATTGCATTAAACTATAATGATGATTCAGGGATAATCGTCACATGTGCGGTTATCATAAATAATCGCACATGTGAGATTATCACTTTTATTAGTGGCGGAAAAATCAATAAAACGCTCTATTTTATATAATAAAATTAATTATATTATATTATATTACACAAACACTTATTTACTGGCACTGAGGGAAGCAGTGTGTTTTGTGTCCCCAAGACCGGTATTGATCTCCAAGGCAAAGCCAAGGGCAACAACAAGCGGTTGAGGCCTTTAGGGGTGACAATTATGGCGCGCCAGACGGGACAAAAATACTTTGGAGCTGAAGCGTAATACTTCGCACAATATACAAGACTTGTTCGAGAAAATCAAACTTGTAAACGTACGCGCATACAACTTTCAAAATAAAATAAAACACATCTTGCAAAGACTTCTTCGAAAATAAGACTTCTTCGATAATAAGAATTTTTCGAAAAAATAAAACTATTCTGAAAATCACAACTGATCGCGGGCTCAATATATCGCGGGCGCATGAAAGTTGACCGCTGACCACACAAACTGTACACTCAATTTATACTATATAATTATATAAATTTAATATGGCGGAAAACGAAGCAGCAGTTGGGATCAATACGCCAAATCCATACTTTCAGCAAATTTGTTCATACCTTTTACTCGGTAAAGATCTTTTTAATGAGATGAACAGAAATATCTTCACATCTCAAGAGGGCTATGCCGAAGTTCTTTGCTCTCGAAGCACTGCATTTGTCGAGGGACTTGTTACGATTTCAAGGAATGTAGTTTGTAGAATGTAGAAAATAACATCTATTCTTAGCTCTTCGCCAAACTCTGGGGAAAGAATGGTTATTGGGGCTCTTACTGCCATAAATATCAAGGTTAAAAGAGAGAGAGTACGTGCTTCAATTTCTCGAGTAGACCCAGTAAATCGGATGCTTCGAAGACATACATCTATTCAGAGGAGGGTTTATATTGTTCCAACTCCAAATGCCTTATGGTTAGTATATGTATTTTTAACTTCTCATACAGTTCAACCACATATAAATGTTATAAGCCCTTGAGATATTTGGCTAGTTTAACAGTATCTCCCCATCCTTTGGGATCCCACTATAGTAAGGTATCTAGCAAGGTATATGTTACATGTAAACATGAAAGAAAAGATGCTTAAGGGAAAATACACAACTTTCCCAAGACTTGCCATATCTTGATAACCATATATGGTGTTATGTATTGTTGTTTGCCACACCTCCTGTAACACCCCAGTGAGTAGATATACTACTAGATTTGGCATGTAGCATGGTGGGAAAAGTCCTTTCCAGCAAGTAAGCAATTCCCCTAAAAAGCTAAATGTGCTATACTTGAAAAGACTTTATGAAAGTCTAGATAGAATTTTCCATTTGAAACCTTCCAACTTGCACATTTCAATTAACATTGTTCTATACAAACTACTGTCTATATTTGTTTAGGCATTTGGATGGTAATCACAAGCTCATAAGATGGAGAATGGTTGTGCATGGTAGAGTGGATGGGTATTCGAGGGCTGTGGTGTTTCTCCAGTGTTCGAACAACAATAAAGCTGCAACTGTTTTGGAACAATTTCTGATTGGCACAAGAACGTTTCATTTCCCCCGCCGTATCCGAACAGATCATGGAACTGAAAATGTTGAGGTTGCAAGATTCATGCTTCACAGATACAATGCAGCCTCTAATCCAGTTATTACAGGCAGGTCTGTTCACAATCAGCGAATTGAAAGATTGTGGCGAGATGTGTTCACTTATGTGCTTCAACATTACTACAATCTTTTTTATTTTCTCGAGTCAAATGGAGAGCTTGATCCAAACAACGAAGTTGACATATGTTTGCATTGCAGCATGTCTTTTTACCTAGGGTAAACAGAGCACTTGATCGTTTTATTACACAGTGGAATAATCATCCCCCCCGAACTGAAAGAAATAAGAGTCCATTGCAGCTATGGACTGCTGGTTTTTACCAATTTGCAGAGACTACCAAGCAGTGAGGGATGTTCTACATTCAGAAGCTGTCAGCTTCAATGAATATGGTACAGTACTGTGCAGAAATAACCCAACACTGCGTTTGCGGGCGCTCTGCGTGCGGTTGTGCGTCTGAGTCTGCGCCCGCTTTGAAGATTATCTGCGTGCGGTTTCACGTCCGCCTTGCGGCTGAGGTTATGCAGACGCAGGAACCACCGTTGATGGTCGTCAAACGTCGGAACACCCGAGTGTTATAGAATTCAGTCTAAACTAATCTAAACTAAACTGTGTGGAGCAACAGATACAGGTACAAAAACCGCCAATGAAGAAGTCGCTGAGTCGAGAATTTAGTCTATCTGAGCGTCGTGTATAAAGACTGCCAACGAAAGAGTCGCTGAGATATAGAATCTCGTGATCTAATCTAAATCACCAACGAACGAGTCGCTGAGATTCTGAATTAAGTAAATCTAACGACAGCTACATAATTATAAAGACTGCGATAATAGTAAATAGATATAGAACTTAGTCGATCTAAGCGCGACAGGTAAAGACATTCAACGAGCGGTTGACAAGAGATTTTCCATAAAGGCGAACTTGGAATCAAACATTCAAACTTCGAAACTTTGAAATCAATATCCGAACTTCCGAACCGCGGCGCGTGGATGGTGTGCTCAAGACGTACAGAACTTTAGGGATAGAAATTTGATTTTACGTCAAAAGTTCGCCATCCGAATAAAGTTAAATCAGTCAAAGTGAACTACTTGATCAAAATGCATGTATTAAAAACTTACCTCGGCAGTATTAAAAGTAATAAAGCTTTTAAAGTAATTTTATAAGAAGAGTCAGCGGGCTTTAAAACAACAGCGGTCGCCCGACACGCAATCAGCAAAACAGCAACGTTATGATTCTACGGCCTGCAGATTGTCCAGAGAAGCAGAGTTACAAAAAGTTCTTTTCCCGGAAGACTCAGAACCGAAGCTTGCCAATGCCGACAAGGAAAATATCTGCCCTAGCTCACCAGTAGTCAAGAGAGACCAAAACTCGCCAAAATCCCAGACCAGAAAAAGGGTCAGAAAGCCTTAGGCCCACATGTAGTGCGTAAACAGAAAGAAAAGCCAAAGAAGACAAAGAAGGTAAACAGTTATTACGATTTGGCAACGTCTGTAGCGAATGTTTGTTGCGATTACAAATAGCTTTGTAGCAAGTTGTTCGACAAATCATCTTAGTCGTTAGATTTGGGTTGTTAGATATGGAACCAACTTTAGGTCTTTAGCAACTCAGTCCATGCACCAATAAATAGTTTTAGCTTTGTTATTTCTATAAGTGAACTTGAGATATCAAAATGTAAATGATTGGTCAGAAATTTGGTGAGAGCTACAATCAATTTCAAAAGTAGTTGGGACACTTGAGATTTTCTAAATATACTCGTTTAACAGCGTCTATTTTGCGATATGTGTAGCTGGTGGTGTTAAGGGGTTGGGGTCTTGGGGGTTTGGGGTCGGAAAAAGCGGCCAAAGGCGAGGGCAAGGAAAATTCCCGTCCCTTCTCTTTCACCTGCCTTTTCACCCTCGTCCACTTTTTCACCCTCACCTGCTTTTTCGCCCTTGCCCTTATTTATTTATTTATTTATTCATTTTTTAATTTTATTTATTTACTTTTTATTTTATTTGGGGTTTTTTATTTATTTATTTGTTTTTTACTTATTTGTTTTTTATTTATTTGTTTTCTATTTATTAATTATTTATTTTTTATTTATTTTTAACTTATTTATTTATTTATTTTAAATTTTATTTATTTTGTGTGTTGCAGATTATTACAATTGAAGCTGAAGATGGACCTGGTGTTGAACAGCCAAGTCCGAGCTTCGACCCCAAACAAGTAAAGAGAGAACCAGGCTCTCTTAATTTTCTTTGTCCAGAAGAGCAACAAAGGGTGAAGAGAATACTGGACATATATGACAAAGGAATAGGAAAGGAAGTGTCAACCCAGACCGAAGACATCTCACAAAAAATCCCAAAGCAAGTAACAGCTAGTCCTGTGTCAGAAAATGCAAGTACACAAACAGTGCCAGCTACATTTACATGCAGTTATCAAAATCGTGTTATAGAAAAGCTGGAAGAAATTAAACAACTACTGACAAAAAAAGAAACAATTTTGACATATGATGAAGATGATGTTTCAAATTTCAGCAACAGCTTATGTACACTATGGGTTAGTCCAATGCAGCAAATCCAAACCAGCCAGCCAAGCCTAGTCAGCCAACCAAGTGAAGCAAGCTAAATCAACGAGCCAAGTGAAACCAGCCAAATCAGCTAGTCAAGCGAAACCAGCCAAACCAGCCAGCCAACAGTAGAAAGCATGCAGTCCACAGTCACCCAAGGATTTTCTGGTGTGGAAGCATTTGTGGTGAAGCAGGTGTCTTCCAATAGTCCCCAAATGTTTCATGAAATCTTCCGAAGAAGTTCATCTATGCCAAATTATGCTAAAAACGTGGTGTATGAAATGTTTAATAGGGATGAACTTATAGGTACGAATTGTGCCGGTGTGAAAGGAAAGAGAGGAATCGAAAAAGACCCTCGAATTGACAAAGTTAAAGAATGTGTGTTTAAAAAGTATGGCGTGGTCGATAGATCAAGGGCTTGGACCTTGTGTCGGAAGGCAATCGACTCCGCATTGAGAAAACTTAAATGAACACTTTTTATTACTATTTTGTTTTCTGATACTGTGTATAATAACTTTCAATAATTAAAATTTGATTTTATTCCTAACATTGAATTTTGCAAAACTCATTATTCCTGGCCTCTCACAGATGTTCTACAAGGGGAGTGCCTCAGGGCTCAACTCTTGGACCTTTACTTTCTCCTGTATGTAATGATATGCCAAATTGGCAAAATATGGTGGTAAATGTTTTCTTTTTGTTTGACTCTTAACTCTCAGAAAAGAATGAATTTTTAAAGAATGAAGTACAGTACTAATTTTTTTAAGCCAAAGTACCTCAGATTAAATTAGAAAAAAAATATCCTGAAAAACTCTATTGACAAAGTACCAGGCAAAGTACTTTCTCCTTTTAAAATCTAGCAGTTCACCATCTTTAAGATTTTTGAAATAATTTTGGTGAAGATACATACAGTACAGCAAGAAAAAAACTACTGTATAATTAGTCAGTTCAAATGTGGTCTGTTTTCACTTTCAAACCTTGGAAAATTTCAAAAAACAACAATTTCAGGTCAGTCAAGTAACTTAGTAACTAGAAACACAACCTTTTTTGTTTGACTTTTTAATTTTTTGTTTTATAATTACATTCATGATTGCAGATGCCCTTTAAATAAAGACTGTACAAGTACTGTGACAACTTAAAAGCAAAAAGCACAAAGTTAATAATTACAGTATAGCTTTGGGACAATTTATAATATAAATAGGCCTGTAATGATACATCCATATATCCATGCATCACAATATTTCTTCCCACAACATGACTATCGATATTCGAAACACAAATAAGAACAAAAACAAAAGAAAAACAAGCTTCCAACATCATGCCAAAACTTTCCAAATGGCTAAAAGAAATATTTATGAAATAAACAGAATACTACATGACCACTTAGATATACAAATTATATTTTTGAGTGCTGGTAATATCAGCTTACTTAATGAGAGATATTACCAACACTAAAAGGCAAAATTTGTATCTGCACGGTCATGTAAGATTCTCTACTGTATGTATCAATTGTGTATCAAATTGTGATAGTTGTGTCAAGATACATATCGAATCATGTGAAAATGTATTGTTGCAGGCTTATTTATGAAATCCTCCTTTAAACACAGAAAACTTTCAAACCATGCTATTACTAATAACTAAATATAATTATATTTAATCTAATCTAATCTAATCTAAAATCCAGATGGTCCACCACCACTTGCAACCACTCCAGGCACAACTTTGTGTACATGGTTTACATAACGTTTGCATACATCAGGTGTTACCGTCTTCCAGTAGTCCAAAATCCCTTGAACAAGTTCTTCTTTGGTTCTTGGTTTTGTATTTTTCCTAATGTGGTGTTTGAGGCTTGCCTACAGATTTTCAATTGGATTTAAATCCTATCAATTGGTTAGTGAAATAATAAAGTTAGATGTATATTATCAACAAGGAGACATACAAGAATATCCACTAAATCAAAACAATACTAAAAACAAAATACAATATTGCCTACGCGTGTATCTAATAGAAATTAGGTACATTTACATGTGCTGTACATGTAAAGAATCTGCTTTTCAGTGATAAATACAAACTGGTGATTCTGGAGGCATAGCCCAGTGATTGACACCATTGTCTTTCATCCACTTTTTTGTTGAATTGCTGGTGTGCTTAGGATCATTGTCCTGCCATAAACGATGACCATCAGGGTAAGTGTTTAAAATAAATGGCAACAAGTTTCTTTCTAAAATGCTTTGGTATCCAAGGCTTTCCATGTAACCTGTAAATACACAGACTTGTGTAGCGCCACGATGCGATATACCTGCCCATACATGAACCTTAGAAAAAAAGAAAGTTGTGGTATGCCTTAGAACCTTAGAATGCATTTTAAATTCTCAAACTAAAAAAACCCTAAAATGTAATTCAGGTGATTTTCTACAGCCTCCTCCCCCTTTGTCATTTATTAACCCTTTCTCAGATAAAAATGTCAAGCAGATCCTTTCCTCTTATTAAAGTATTAAATTACTGTCTCAGAAAAGTTAGAAGTAGAAACACCAAGAAGTCGAATATATAGTACAGTGTTTTAAATTAAAAAAACCTATAAATACTGTAGGTATACTTACTTTCAGCGGGTGTTTTGGGCGACCTTTGCGTTTTGGTAGATTATCGCCCTTTCGAAAACAATATCTTGTATACTGCTGAATTTCCACGCTTGTCTCGTCGGTGAAGATTACATCTCTAAAGGCATCTGCGTCTTGCAATGCCTTCAAGCAGAAGGATAGCCGTTTTATTTTATTTGGCTCCCTGATCAGTTGGCAATATCGTGCCCTCCCGTGCTTCCATCCCAGTTTACGTCTGGTACGTCGAAGGGTCGAACTTGAAACGTTTTGGCCATTCTCGATGAGCAGATTCTGTAATTCTGCCGATGTTAATTCATCTTTCTTGCTCATTTCATCATCGATGAATCTTATTCCATTAGCACTTAAAAGGGGTCTTCTTCCACTGCGTTGAGCGTCAGCTAGACTTCCAGTTCTACGATATCGAGAGAGAAACAAACTTATCGCAGATCTCGAAGATTTTATCGCTTCCTCTTCTTCTGAAATTCGCTTTATTTTAACAATAGAAACGTCGGACGACTTGAGCGTAACAATTCTGTTCCTAGCAAATTCTGAAAGTTTTCCCATTTCATTCAACTGAACACATGCACTGAACTTGATCTCAAAACATGGCGCTTAAATTTGGAAACGTGTAGCTAACGATCGGCGCCGACCGTGTTACGAAGTCTGCGTCCGGCTTGACGCAGTGTCCGACTGACCGCAAGGACGCACGCAACCGAAGCCCAAAGTGCCCGCAGCCGCCAATCGCCCGTAAGCGATCCGCAAAGATGACTGCAAATCTGGTGCGCATTTTGTTAGGTTATTTCTGCACAGTACTGTATTGATGATAATGACCTGTACCACAAGTGCAGACCAATAATCATGTAGTTGTGCCAAGGTCCCTGGTGGAACTTTCAGAAGATGAGGAAACATTTCTAAGTAGTCGCATAGATCCATTGCTTGATGATGAAAACTATGGAATTAACTTTTTTAGAACTGTTAGACTTGTGCAAGAGTTTCAAGAAGATTATGACTTAGATGTGTAGGCATACTCTAAGGGACCGGTCATTAAATATAGAGAGGGGGCTGGGGGAGATATTAGGGGGGGTCCCGAGATTTTTCAGCATTGTGAAGGGGGGTCCCAAAAATTTTTTTTATAAAAATTCATTCTTAAAAAACTAAAGTATTAAAGAGGAAAGAACTCGATCCAGTTTAAACCAGAATTTTATAGACATTAAATAAACATCACTTCTACAACAAAACTATATTTTGTGCTTTTTTTAAATTTGAAGAGGTTTGGCAGTGGGGGTCCTGAAATTGTCAAAAGTTTTAAAGGGGGGACTTGTAATTAATATTCATATAAGTGGGGGGCCTGGAAAATTTTCCAAAAAAAGGTCCCTAAGGCCCCTATGCCAATAATACATGAAGCAAACCTGTTGGCCAAGAAAAATAATACGTTTATATGGGTTCCCAGTTGCCCAATGGTTTTTGACCACAAAAATACTGACAATCTTTTTATAGAATATTGCAATGAGTTTTGACCAAAGTTGCAGCATGATAACCATATATATTTCTGTATATTTCTCAGGGGGTAGTGGAGGGGGGGGGGGGGCTCAGGGGGATGTTTGAAATTTCTGTGAAATTTCTGTAAATATATTCAGTCATTTATAACAAGAATGATTTCAGTAATCTCTACTTACTCCTACCTACTCATAGAGCACTAATCATGTCACTTGTCCCAATATATTACCTTTTACAAACACTGTTAAATGTTAATTACAGAATTGCTGGTACCAAAAATGAAAAAAATTGGATTTTCCAAGTTTAATATTTTTTGCCCCCCCCCATTCAGAACACTGTGTCAGAGAGTCCCCCCCTTGTTAAAGTTCCAGGACTACACCCCTGATATTTCTGGATATTTCTGTATAGATATATTCTGTATTTCTATCACAACAGTTTAGAAATCTACAGTGAGTCTAATGCCTTTCTCAATAATGACAATTTAAACAAAATTTAACTGTAACGTTTAACAAACCAACCGAACTTTTAACAAAACATGAATTTCTTATATTACCACTGTGTTGTCCCCCAACAGTGTTCATGTTCCAATATCAGAATATAATATACAATGTCAATGTAGTCTCATGCCGTCAAGCAGTGTGGAGTGCAAGGCATTAATGGTCTAAGGCATGAGACTACCTATGGTATCATAAAGAATGCTCTATACATTTCCAAAGCCACAGCAATCAAGCAAAGCTGAAATCAACAGATCGCCAAGTTCGTGTGATTTGCACGAATGAATTGGCAATGTAAGCACTAATGCACACGTTGACGATGTTGGCCTACATTTACATCCACCGTGACAACCATGCTTAAAGTACACATTAAGGTTCATGGGAAAACCCATTGGTGGGATAGTTTCACAGCCAGTCATAAATTTCAAGACATGTTTCAATTGTAGCTCTGGAGCCTCACTTATGCCTACATGGAAGAGATTAAAAAAACAATTACTACAGGCAGTACTGTCTTGAAATTAAAGCTCGTCCCGAGGTCCTCTGGGGCTAACGAGTCCACCTTACTGTACACATGCACAGTTAACAGACAGCATCACCTGAGAGTGTGAGGTCTGAAGCTTGGGTCACTGTAGGAGCCAGTGGTGGCTGGAACAGCTGGTCCAGCTCTCTTTCTGTTGGTCATTGCATGTCTCTTTGGAGGGGGGGGGGGGGTGTGTGGCTAACAGTAACCAGAACAAAACTTCCTAAGCAAATTAGATGTCATGTGCCTGAAATCTCAACCATTTGCCAGATGGTAAGTATTATTCATATTTAGTGTAAAAATAGTGTCTAAAATAAGTACTGCATATTAAATATATTTTATTGGGTAGCAGCAACCTTTCATTAGAGGTGAGATTTCTGTAAAAGTCTTTGAGTCTTACCAATTCAGGAATGCTGTAACATAGTTGGAGCTTTGACCTTCTATAACACATTCATACACACGTTTTTGAAAGGTCACCTATGTAAAGTATATCAATACACAGCGGACAGGTGCAGTAAAATTGAAAGTACATGTATTGAGATTTGACACACAGTAGAAGTTCCATAATTTAATTTCAATCAGGTCGAAATAGAAAGTAACCACATGAAGCAGAGGGTAGCACCAGATTTGGAAACAAACAATGAATATAGAATATATTGTGTGTAAGATACCTTCATAGTATAAGGCTTGGACAAAATCTGAAAAATACTTTAGAATGTCTTCCTCTCTTGATTTTAGCAACTGTTCTTTGCTGAAATGAACAACCAGTCTGCAGAAAGTCATCTACTGTCATACCAAAGCAGGAGGAGGCTGTGAAGCAGGTTCGAACGCTGATGGATGTTTCCGAATTTCACTTAACAAACCACACAGCTGCAGGCCTTCTTCTATCTCTTTTAACATTGCTATCTTTGGTGCTATGGCATCTTTTATACAAATCCACTAAACATTGCAGTAAGGTAAAAAAGGTAAATGTTGTCTCTGATTCAATGCTAAGATTCATGTGTAACAAAATATACATTCACTGATATTACATAATTAATTATTTGTAACACTTAAGTACTTTAACAAAGTTATAATATTTTTGTTAAACATGGTTGTTCAGTAAACATTTTCTAACTCAGCAAGTCCAAGTCCACCTGCTGTCATAAATTTCCCCATTGGGGGACCATTCCTTCTCCGCGTGGTCTATATACAAGTAATGAAAATTAAAAGACAATCTACCTTAACAGGGAATCTTTGTTCTTCATAGTTTCCCTAGTAGGGATCCGCCTGTATGCAATTGCATCCAACTCGGTCATGACCTCATCCTGCACAAGAATTTCCTGCAGTTCTGAATCTGAACTCGCACCTGAAATATTTTAAGATGACAAATAAGCAATTCCAAAGTCATTTAATTTCATTAGACTAGGCAGGAATTTAGCCCATGCACCCCATCACTACATTGTACAGTGTATTAACTTTTGACAAGTTGTCATTCAATTTATAACACAAGTACAGGAGGGAAAGAACATTGGGACATGCCTGATTTTTTCTCTTTTATACAATAGGTTTGAAAAGCATTTTGGAAGTTGTACAAAGCATGCAATGCAAGTATATGGCATAACATAAAGTACAGTATCCAGAATACTGTGAATTCTTACCTTCTCAGCCATACGTCTACAAGAATCACTTCTGATGTCTTCAACACTGATGGAAACCATATCAAGACCTCCAGAGATGTACTGATAAACCCAACCAGCAAGGAAATTAGGTGCTGAACCAGCTTGTATGACACTGGATGCCATTATCTGACCTGCAATCTTGAAGTGTCCCTCAGTCAAGGACATTGTGCTATTGACTGGGGCACCATCACTGAATAAGCGAATTTCCATCTGCTTTAGCGCTTCTAAAAATATTGAAAATTGACACGACTTAGTTAATAATACATTTTTAAAAAACTGAATATGGTTTTAACATACATTTATGATTACATCATAAATACTTTAATTATTATATATTCATAAAATATTAATAATATTCATCATAAATATTTTTAAATATATATTGTAGTCTGCACCATTTACTATTTTTTTAATTATTATTTTTTTAATTATTATCATAATTTATTTTTAATTTAGGAGGGGGGTGCATAAGCGAGTGCTTGCTCTATAGTGTTCGAAAAAGCGTGGAAATTTCCATCAAAATGATAACACTGGTCATTTTTTTGCCTTTCTTAGGGGGGTGCTGGAGACTTCAGGGGGTGTGCACCGCCAAGTAAAACTGCCTATGAATTTTGTTGGTTATTATTTGAAAAATTGCTCTTGAAAGCAAGATTTTGGGAAAGTAACAAGTTATCGGGAAGCTGCTCAGTGCTCTTTACAAGGCAGATCAGCCCTGGCAAGCAGCTGATTTTTCTCATCTAAATGCACAAGTAAAAATTAGCCCTACTAAGAGGGCTAGCTAGCCCTTCAGGTAGGGCGCAGGGAAACATCTCCAAAGACTCCCACCTGAATCTTCACTTATGACAATATCCAATATTCAGAATAATATTTCAGAGCTAATAATGGCAGACACATATTTAATCTACATTTACCAGGCTTCTGAAAAATGTTAGCTCCAAAGTATAAGTCTACAAGTAATTGCAAAGATAGTTTAGAAACAATGTTGTTTTTACATACCACAGAAAAATTATCTTCTTGTTCCTCCACCGTCAACAGCAGGCCCCCCAACGAAGGTGACTCTAAGGGAATTCTCAGGTTTGAACCACTTTCCTATGCTTACTTGCTTCCACATAATCTTCCCAGAGAAGTTTGCGGCGGACATAGATTGACATTCTTTCAGACTTGTTAGGCCACTGTTTGGATTTTCTTCAACAGAAGTTGAATTTTCTTCATCTCCATCAGATACCACTTCATATGGGAATTCCATCAATATATTTCCATATGTTTGCCTACTGAACGAAATACCTTCAGCAGCTTCAGCACACCCATCTGCATGTTCTGCAATTTCTGTGCTTGGAAAATTGGTATTACATGTTGGGCAATTGACTTCAATGACGATCGGACTACTACTGATACTGGAGTGCTCAAACTACAACTGCGTCCTTGCACTATATTTTTCGTAATGCTTTCAGTACCAGTGCCAGTCTCATTCTTTCCGAATGCAGAAATTAGCAAAACATCATCATCCCAGTTGGAGCTGTCATCACTTGCGTCTTGTTGGGAGAGTTTCAGGCTAATCGCAGAAACAGCATGGATATACACCGGTCCTTGCTTGTTAAGGTATTTCAAGACTTTACCGTTACAGTTCTCACAGGCTGGGTCCATAATTTTATTCCCAACAGCTCTCATGAACTTGAACTTTGGTTCGGGGAGATCTTTTAACTTTTCGTTAAATGCCGTAATCATCTTCCTTCGTATTTCCTCCTCGGTGTCGGCGTCCCGAATTTCAAATGCGGAAATAACACACCCATGCGTATATAGCTCTTCGCGTGTGACGGCAAAAGCACGACATCTCGCAACACAGGTTTATCGTTTGATGTTGACTTCTCCTCCCCACTTGCCTGCCGCTTCCGTTTTTGGCCTTTGCTTTCATTCTTCTTACCTTTTTTAGGCTTGTAGTTGGTCGATGGGTGAAAATTGCGAATATTTGGAACATAATTTTCGGTTTGACTAGTTTCACCCCTGGCACTGCCACTGAACTGGCCACTGATCAGGTTCCTCGACTGTGTGCTCGCATGTGCGGAATTTACGCTGGGATAAAGGCGCCCAATTTGTTCCTGGACCGACTGGCTATTTGCCAGTTAATCGTTTGATGCATATAGTTGCATTTTCATTTTTAAGATGATCTCCATTGTCTCTTAAATTTTGCACGGTATTAATCAAACGATTCATAAGTTATTCCGCCATTCCGATAAGTTATTCCACCATTCCGCCATTCCAAAAATTTCAATATATAATACACATCGCAACATATGGTCAGCGGTCAACTTTCATGCGCCCGCGATATATTGAGCCCGCGATCAGTTGTGATTTTAAGAATAGTTTTATTTTTTCGAAGAAGTCTTATTATCGAAGAAGTCTTATTTTCGAAGAAGTCTTATTTTTTTTGCAAGATGTGTTTTATTTTATTTTGAAAGTTGCATGCGCTTACGTTTACAAGTTTGATTTTCTCCAACAAGTCTTGTATATTGTGCGAAGTATTATGTTTCAGCTCCAAAGTATTTTTGTCCCGTCTGTCGCACCATAGACAATTACATTGTTTCCCAAGGTACCAGCAATATTGTTATATATGAAGTGTTAAATGACAACAAAAATGTTGAGCATTGAGCACTGAAAAAAACCTGACCACCTACTTCCAGTTTTAATATTTTTCCCAAGGGAAAAATAAAAGTAATGTTGCCCACTATCATAGGCTATGTGGGAAACATCACAATTTTCAAGCTACCACATGAGGACTGCTCACTGGAAAATGGACTTTGACACTTGATATTAACAATATATTACACAACATTACATTACATTACATCGCATAACCAGGGGTGGTGGCAGAGGGGGCCAGGGGGGCTACAGGGGTCCAAGCCCACCCCGCACCCCCACCCCTCATCGGATAAATTTACCAATTTGCCGGGGAATGATCTGGAAGAAAAATCGTATTTTTAACAATTGACAAAGAACTTTTTAACTGATTAAGCCAGACAAGTCAGTAATTAATGTTTTAATAGTAAAATAAAACTCCTGTAGAAACACAGAATAAGGTATATGTTGTGTGGAAGATCAACAGTGATAAAATTCCATTTTCTGTCTTCAAAATTGGCCAAAAATGGCAAAAGTTAATCAACCACACTAGGGTATTTAAGGTAACAGATTTTCCTTTATTGATACCTGGAAAACACATGCTCTAGCTTGTCGGTTATTGTGATAATTCACACTGAGAACATGGGGAAAAAAGCCATTCTAGACATTCAAATTTTGAAAATTTGGGGGAGAATGCCCCCACTCCCTTACTAGCCCCCCCTGTTGAATGGCGTTCCGTTGCGGACAAAATTATGAAAAGGCGTAAAGTAATACCAAAGTCCAAATTAAGATGCCAAATGTCCTAATGAAAATATCAAACCGATACAAAAAATATCAAACCTCCAAATATAATATCAAAGTCACAATCAAAATACCAAATCTTCCAATACAAATATCAAACCGTCACAAACAATATCAAAACGCGTACATATAATACCAAAGTCCGCATTAAAAATATTAAACCCACACAAAATTGACAAAAATAACACAACCCGTAAATATAATACCAAATACACAATTAAAATACCAAATCTTCCAATACAAATATCAAATCGCCACAAAAAATATCAAGTCCAAACCAATAAGACAAAACACCTTGACAAAATATCAATCCGCTCAAATTCAGGAGATACAGCTACACAAAATATCAATCCGCCGGACAAAATTCGAACATTCGAAAGGAAACGGAAGTCAAACGCAACGCTCATGATCACGTGCACACATCAACAAGATCATGCACAATTCCTCGTACATTGTTGCAACCCGCGCTTTTTATGTCAGCCAGTATTTGTCCACTATAACTAGTAAACAACGATGGACCGTCGAAATCATGACATCGCAGATATTGTACGTAGAGTTGTAACAACAATCAACAATCTCGATCCAAATACAAGTGTAAATCTTAACCAGGATAGTCAAAACACTGGGAATAGTACTCAAACTGAAAGAACGCCCGAGCAAGAAGTTAATGATAGTTTCCGTCTCCCTCCGAGACCAACACCAACGTCCGGCACGTGAAAGAAGTGGCCGATTTGCACCTTATAAAACCAACAAAGGCAAAGGGAAAAAAACGAAAGAAAACGCAAAGGGATCAAGTTCACAACTAGACTATGTAATGAAAGACGTCTGCCTTTTGCCCGACCCCGACTGGGAAGATGTACCAAGACGAGCAACCAAGCAGAATCTGGTTCGCCACAATCTGTTCATTGACGCGTGGACTCTAAAGAAGAACTGGTCAGAGCAACAGTTGAGGAATGAAATATTAATTTTATTTAAAGATCACATCAACACAGTAAACGAGTAAGTATTTTGTCAAGTTCAATATGGAGTATA
Source organism: Paragorgia papillata (assembly GCA_035771165.1). Classification (NCBI taxonomy): domain Eukaryota; kingdom Metazoa; phylum Cnidaria; class Anthozoa; order Scleralcyonacea; family Coralliidae; genus Paragorgia; species Paragorgia papillata. Next base: position 239,038 of record JAWNZC010000457.1, on the reverse strand, counting down.
GACGATATCAAGTGACAAGCTGTCTATTTCTATGTCGACTTATGATTTATAAATAAATCACTGATATTACATTTTTTCATGACTTGCTTTAGTTTTGAATTTGTTAAAGCTGTTGGAAACACCGTTACCAATATCAGACTACCTGAAGGACAAGAAGCCAATGCTAAAATTATTAAGCACGTTGTAGGAAATGGCCCAATATACATTCGAGCTCTCAACAAAATTGAATTAAATGGCAACGAGATGGTAAGTGAGACAATTAACCATTTGTGTCTTCCTCTAGGCATTCCTAGGTCAATTTGGTATCACATAATATATATGTTTTAACGTTATACTGTAATTTAATAAATTAATTAATAAATGGAAAATATTAAATTCTATATTGGGAGGTGGGGGGGGGGGGGGCCTGCTGTAATTAGGCCAGTTTAAAATATATTTATGTTTTCCATCACTTTTTGAAGAAAAAATGGGTGGGTGGGTGCATGGGTGGATTTTTTTTAATTTCTTTATTTTTTGTTAGTAGCCTATTTCACTTTTGGAAAATGGGTTAAAGGCGTAGTACACTACGATCACACAAACAACAGACAGTACTATCAAGAGCTAAAGTGTGTTGGAAGTTAAAAAAAAGTTTAAAAAAAAGCAACCCTCTTGCCCAGTTTGCTTTGCTGTCATATCAGATTTACAGTACTGTACTTAAAAATCTGGGTTACATAAAAAGCGATGGTCATGGTTGGCTATAACAACACACACAAAAAAGAAATTTTGGGTGACCAAATTTTAGTGGGCAGGTGGCGATGAAAAACAAATATTTTTAACTGGCCTTATCAATAAATATCAAATGGAAGCAAAATTAAAGGAACACAAAGCATACATGTATCTTGGACAAATTTGGCTTAAACTTTGCAAACATACTGTAGTCAAGCAACAACAGTAAACATTTCTATTGTCTGTGTGCAGTTACAATGGTAACAGATTAGTTTCCGGGCCACGTACCCCAGTCTAAAAATGAAATTTAACATTTTATATCATTAATGCTAGAAATATGTGCATGCAGCTACCCCTAGTCTTGCTCTTGTGTAGTACCATAATATCTAAAACTAAAATTGTTTCGGGGTCAATACTATGGTCCCCTTCCCCAATCCATAGTTTCACCCATACAGTTAATTGAACTATGAAAATACCTCAACCTGATTACACTGTGATTCCACATGTTTGCAGTCTTGCAAAAAGATGCCTATATTACTGTAGTATTACATAGTGCAGCTTGTTCATAAATAGAACTAGATGTATCTTGGATGTTTGAAAAAGTTTATTATTAAGGGAAAAAAAGGAAACTCAAAAAGACCTGTTTTTCCTATGTGCCATGGCAACACAGGCATTCACGTGACCACATAATAAGTAACCCAAGTTTACATTAGTAGATTTCTAAACACAGCTTGCTTTAGTATTAACACTTTGAAGCCTAACGACGAGGCTTCAAGGTTTATTCTGGCTAACACCAGGCGATTTTACTCATCAATGGAGTGGCTACTGGGCTATAAAGGGTTAAGGCTAGTTTCCACTCATGAAAATTTTCCGCAGGATAGGAACAGACAGGAAAGTTTCTTTTGTTTTAAATTTATTAGTTCCTATCCGTTCCGGTCTGTTCCAGTCCGTTTCCGGAGTGAAAACCAGCCTTCACTCTGTGGCCTTGTTCTGTACAGCCAATGTGGGAAAACCTTTCCCTGCATGGACTTCTACTTCGGGAAATAACATATTGGTATAATTATTTCCTTCTTACATAGGATTCCCTTTCAGAAGATTCAGGCTCTGAAATTAAGAAATGTGAAGATATCAGGGAATATACATGTAAATCACAATGTCCATCCATGAATTCTACAAGTGAAGATGCAGATAGAGCAGGTCCTTCCAGAGTGTTGGGGTTATTTGATTTTGAAATAACTCAACTAAAAGAGATGTTCCCATTATGTCCTGGTGATGTGCTATCTGAAGCTGGTGAAAGATATTCTGATTTGGGGGATGCTATAGACTATGTGATGCAACACAGACTGTCACAACTGAAGCAGGAGGTATTGTATTAATGTAAAAATACAAATGCCAATTATATTATTATAAGTAATACGGAACCATGACATGAGGGAAATTGGTTTGTAGTACTATGATTATCTTATAATAATGCATTTCTTTGTTGTGTAAAAGAGCACTGTTTGGATTTTGGTTGGGGGAAATTAGAAAATAATTATTTAAATTACCTGGTGAGAACAAAAGAAACCGAGTCAATCATGGTATTACAATACGAATGCCAATTATATTACAGTACTAGCAAGGATACCCAGCATTACCCAGAAAGAGACAATTGTACATGTAGAAAGTATTCTGGCATATATTTTTAGCTGGGATAGCTGTATTAGTATGGATCTACAGTATTCAAGAATTTATGCTGGGCTATAATATACTCATAAGATTATTAATAGCATTACCATTTGATTGATTTGAAATCTTAATTAGGACTGTATAATTATGTTGGAAACATTTTATTTTAGATAGTAATGATATAGCATGTTCTGGGGGTTCACTGAAAGAGTTACTGAGGAGTGTCAAGCCTTGTTCACCAGCTGCCCTAAAACGTCTGACAGTCAACAGGAATTCATTATTGGTTGATAGCATTGCCTTCTTCAAGCAAAGAAATTTTGATTTTAACATACCTCTAATGGTAACATTTGAAGGAGAGCCTGCCATTGATGGAGGGGGGCCTAAGCGAGAGTTTTTCACCCTTCTTTTAAGGGAGCTGCTATCTCCATCCTCAACTATCCGCCTTTTTGAAGGAAGAGATGGAAAATATCTGCCATTGCATAACACTGATGCTCTGAGATCCAAATTGTACTCGATGGCTGGAAGAATAGTGACTGCATCAATTATCAATGGTGGTCCAGGTTTTCCTTTCTTCTCCAAAGCAGTTTACCAATATATTCAGTGTGCAGACACAGATGAAATAGCAGAACATCTTACTAAAGATGATGTTGTTGACATTGAAGTAATTGAAGCAATCGCTAAGGTGTGAATATTATCAATTTAACTTATTCTTCCCCATAGATGGACTTTTATAATCTTACTGTTGATCTGGGTACCATAATGGCAGATTATTTTGCTCATCAAGTGAAGACTGTTAATCCAGTAAAATGTTGTAGTATCACCCAATCTTAGAAAATCAATCTACAAAAATTATGACGCAAGTGTGTTATAAGTTCTGGTTTGTTTTAAGAGCACTGTGTAAGGAATTTACTGTATTTATTATGTACTAGGTAAGGTATGTCAAAGTAAAAAGGAGAAATGCTTCCCCCCTAGATAGCCTTTATCCAAAAATAAGTCCACAAGTTAAAGAAGGCTAGTTTCAATAAAAACATTTTATTCATATAAGCCCAGTTGGATTATTTTCTCAATGTTATGGGGTATCTTAATAATTATGTTCTGTTCAAATTCTTTATGTTGTATGTAAAAATAATTACAGTATCTTGAATTTATGTACTTTTTAATGTTTTATAGCTTGATAATGTTACAACAGAGTCATTGCCAACTGGTATCACAAGATGTCCAACCACTTCTTATTGAATCAGGGTTTCCAAACAAGTTATCAATGGAAAATTTCTTTCAAGCAATAATGTCATTGTTCCTTCATAGTGTTTTTCTCTCTCGAAAAGCAGAGCTCGATCAGTTTATAACAGGGCTTGGTCCTTTGCATACTATCATAAAGCAACACCCAGCATTGGCTGAAACCCTTTTCCTGATGGGAAAAGGAAAACCGCCTACTGCAGATGAAATGTTATCTTTAATGGTATTTCAAGATGTTGAACCAAACATAGAAAATTTTTTCAAAGAGTATTTGAGAACATCAGAAGGTATGTGTAGGTCAATACACATGTTGCATATACAGTACAAGACAAGAGACTTAGAGTAGTCAACCCCCCTCTGGAATTTCTGAGTGCCTTCTGTGGGGGGTTATGGATATTTTCTGGAATTACACAATAATTATTATTACCATCCACTATCGTTTTCCAACTGATTTGTTCAGTAGTGTATAAATAAAATGAATTATACAATTCCGAAAAAAGTGCATGTTGTAAGTTGATTAATAAAAATAATTTTATACAATAAGAAAAATTGTGTTTTTATTAATCGACTTTTCGAAATTGAAAATATGGGTATAGCGACCTCAAAATGCAGGAAATATCCTAAGAATTCAAAAAGTTTTCTGAGAGGCATGCATGCCCCTGGACCCCATTGTATATTATACGCGTATGCAATTCTGTCTTGCAGTGTGCTAACTGGTCAGGCCTGTTGAGAGGCCTCCACCCAACCATTTTTCCCCAGGTGTCCAGTAATCTCTCAGCAGGCCTGCCAACAGGCATGGATTATAACAGAAACTACTTATTGCATTACTAGTTTGTTGGATAATTTCTAAAAAAAACAGTGCCTGACTTATCTTGTATCTTATTCAGCTAACACACGCAGTGATGTACTGATGTTCACCACCGGTTGTGCAACTATTCCTCCGATGGGTTTTCATGATCCAGCGGTCACCCGAATGTTACCCGAATGCAAATACATGTCCTCAAGAACTAGAGTTGCCAGGATGTGCTTCAACATTTAGTGAATTCAAACGAAGTATGGATTCCGCTTTGGCAATGCAAAAGGAAGGCTTTGGAATCATTTAAAGAAGCATCTGTATTACAGTACTTGAAAAGCTGCTAAGGAGTTTTGCAGTACATTGTTACTATAAAATACTTTAATTTATTTTTATGTTAATGTTCAGTGTGTTGTGTTGAAGAGTTACTAAAAATTTCCATAAAATTTGAGGTATCATTTGCATGGATAATTCCTAAAATGGCAAAGAATGGCATCTGTAACTCTCTCATGATATTCACTTTATTCTTTAGATATTTATTTGAAATAAAAAATGAGATAATCTATAGACCCTTTTTATTAGTAGAGTATTTCATTTTCCCCACTCAACATCATTTTCAGCCTTTTGAATTCTATTGAAAATATACAAAAGTTAAGACAATAAACGAAATTGAAAAGAATTCAAAAGAAAAATTGAGAAGATATTGATGTCACAATGTAAAAATTACTATTTTATAATGGTAATGTACTTAATATCAAAAGGGTCTATATATGGTATTTGACACACTGTTTGGTGCAAATAACTCTAGCAGTGTGCAACGTTTTGAAATTGAAGTATTGAAAATATTGTGAAATTATACTACTCTAGTATCCCAAATATATGCAATTTTACAATCGTACCATTCAGTTGCAAGTCAACTAGTAAGTCTTCTTGTGAAATATGTAATAGCAGTAAACACCATAATTATGAACAAAAGTTCTTAAGTTCATAAGCACAAGACAATCTAAAACTAATTAATTTTTTAAGTTTGGGAGACTGCATGTACATGTACACATAGTCGTATTATATAAGTGTATGTTAGATACGTCTTAGAATATTAGGTCCTTATAGGACCTTGAAACTGGTTACATTATATTTCATATTTTAGTTTCACTGTTCAATTCTATTTTTATAGAAATTAAAGAAATTTCGTTGTTGTTTTATTTTCATTGTGCAGTACATCAACAATACTGTAATCTATTACTGTTAGACTAGCTCCAGCTGGCCCATTCCCTAGGGGCTTGTATGCTAATACTATTCACTACACAGTCTCTCAGCTTAATAAAATTGATCGCCAGAATAAAACAATAATACAGTTTTAACTGCTGCCAAGACTGGCCTCAGTCAACTCCTTCCCTCTGCTGAATAAAATTGTCTGGTGTTAACTAGAATGAAGGCTGTACAACAGGAGTGGGTTAATTTAATAATTAATTTAGTAATGGTTCTATCCTGTAGTTTAAAATGATTGTACTACAATGCTACATGTACAGCTCTAATATGACAATCAATCTTTTTCCAGTGAATTTGAAAAATTTGTGAGAATTATATGATGTAAAGAGCTTTGATAGATACAGTACTGCGTTCATGAAAGAAACTGTTGAAGTAAATGTAATACAGAAAAAAATGAAACAATACCATCAGGATCACCTGATTCTTTGGCAATACACCTAACATGCTCAAGCTGCTGTGCTTCTCCTTCTGACAAAGTAAAAGGTGGGAGAGGAACTTCAACAGTATAGTCTGACTCTGTCTGCTCTTCTGGTACAGGACCATCCTCATCTACTCCATAGTCATTCCAATGTATCCGATCATCATTGAGTACACTCTGTGTAGCTGTATGTCCTGAATTTGCAGAATTGAGCATTCCTTGAATCCAAAGTTGCCTTGGGGATAAATTATGTTCTGTACTTAGAGAATGACAATTCCAGCTGAGCACCAGTTGTTCCAAGGCCTCATTTATTAAAGGGTATGCCACGTGTAAAGCAAACAAATGATTTTCATTTGTTGTGTCAAGGCCAAAACATTCGAGACAAGCGAAAATATTTCGAAATCGTGAACAAACAATGCTGTTTACTTCCCGCCAAAGTCTTTCTATTCGCTGGTTGTGTACTGATGTACCAGTGATGATGCTTCCACGATTTACACCTCTTGTGTTAACCATGAACCTTGCCACTTCAATGTTTTCCAGTCCAAGGTCCGTCCGTACACGCGAAGGAAGATTGTATTGTGCAACAGCTTCCTGGAAAGCCTTCAAGACTGTTGATGCCCTGTTGTTGGCTGATGCTTTCAAGAAAACAATTAATCTTGAATATCCATCTATTCCTCCATGGATAACTACACGGTATGGCTGTATCAACTTATGATTACCATCAAGATGCCTTAAAAATAGATAAAATAACAATTATAAATCATAAACTAACATCATTTGAAGTATCAAAAATTGGTGAATTATTAATGTATTGTGGTCAAAGTAGACATTATAATCTGCCTGTGAGTTTGTCTAGGTGGAATTTGAGTTTGAAATCAATAGGCACTGCACTTTAGGACTGATTTCTACAATTTAGACTCTGGGGGCTCAGAGGTTGGGGGCTTACATGTAATAGTTTTTATTCTTTTGAAAATAATTTTGACAGTTGACAATAATTTATTTCAACTGCCTTTCAACAAAATATCATTACGTACTTTGATGTATTTTCTAATTCCGAAACACATTGCAAAAGAATTTGCTCATGGACATGTTACGACCACCCCCCGGATCGTAATCATAGCCTTCTGGAAAAATACGTATATCAATAATTATGGTATCTTACCATAACGAATTTGGACAAGGAACCGAGTATTCACGTCGGATTATGGTCCTAGATGCACGTAAAGTTACAGTAATGGGATCCACCCTTTGCATCGATTGAAGTACACGCCGTCTTTGCACTCGAAATCCTCGCTGGCGTAAGGCTCCTTGTGCCAATCTGAACCCAATCCCGGGAGTAACTTGCAAGATGTCTCTTACCAACTGGTCGAGTTGCACGTCTTGCATATCACAAAAATTCACTGATTCATTATTGACCATGCCATATTCACGTCTACGCCGCATCAATGTTCTTTCAGAAATGCCAAGGTTTCGAGCAATGTCCGCCCAACGAAACCCAGCTCCAACGTGAATAGCTTGTAGAATATTTTCTGAAATGTCAAATCTTGGTCGACCGACTCCTGATCTAACCAACCCAATAGTCCAAGATGTTGTGTTCTGTTCATCTTCTTCAAAAATATTACGGAAAGAAAGCGACTGGAAGTGCTGCCTCCGTCCACTTACTATTTCTAACAGCAGTGTCAGGTCTGAGACAAGTTGGTTTTCTGTTGGATATGCTTCGCGGATCCTCTGTAGCAGCACGCTCAATCGAACTCATCAAGCCGCCGTGTCCGAAACTCAGCAGAATCAAATGATGAACCTTGCGTATTATCCAATGACAAGATTAAAATATTCTGCAACGAACGAAAGAATTCTTCTACGTGAAAATCTCTCAATTGATTTCTGTTTGCCATTTATCGACATTGTAGATCTTTTCTTCTGGTTCTTTATACCAAGCTCACCAAGCTGTGTTGATGTGGGCACGTGATCATGAGCGTTGCGTTTGACTTCCGTTTCCTTTCGAATGTTCGAATTTTGTCCGGCGGATTGATATTTTGTGTAGCTGTATGTCCTGAATTTGAGCGGATTGATATTTTGTCAAGGTGTTTTGTCTTATTGGTTTGGACTTGATATTTTTTGTGGCGATTTGATATTTGTATTGGAAGATTTGGTATTTTAATTGTGTATTTGGTATTATATTTACGGGTTGTGTTATTTTTGTCAATTTTGTGTGGGTTTAATATTTTTAATGCGGACTTTGGTATTATATGTACGCGTTTTGATATTGTTTGTGACGGTTTGATATTTGTATTGGAAGATTTGGTATTTTGATTGTGACTTTGATATTATATTTGGAGGTTTGATATTTTTTGTATCGGTTTGATATTTTCATTAGGACATTTGGCATCTTAATTTGGACTTTGGTATTACTTTACGCCTTTTCATAATTTTGTCCGCAACGGAACGCCATACTGTTGGGAACCTTACCCCTGCGTTGAGCAATTCCTGGCGCATCACATATATTATAATATATATTACATTACATTACATTATATATCACACTATTGCATTGCATTTTTATTACGTTACGTTACATTACGTTACGTTACGTTACAATACAATACAATACAATATAATATTTAAATATACAAATGGGGAACATGTCATTCACCCTTCCTCCTCTTGTGCACATTATCATCCCCGACTGGAGTGCATTAGTAAGCTTTAGATTGAGTACGAAGACGAAAACGAAGACGAACTTTTTTGCGCAGCGGACTGGGGCTAATGGGTTGTGTTGTCACTGTCAATACTGTTTAGATTCGGAACGAAGACGAGGACAACTACGAAGCCGAGCCAAGTTGCCTGTTTTATTAGTAATATGACGGACGAACAGGCAGCTTTGTTGTTGTTGTTCGTTGAAGGTCTTGTGAACGAAGAGGAATTGCTTGCCACCTATGATTATTTTGGTTCTAAAAATCCAGCTTACCCTTACTGGAGATATAAACATGTAGACATTGATGAACTCACTGGTGACGAGTGTCTGTCTGAGTTTCGTATCGAGAAAGAAGATCTTCCTCGCCTTTTACGTGTATTGAAGATTCCAGCTAAAGTGATAATGCCCAAATGGTTCTACAGCTAATGGCATGGAAGCCCTCTGCATTCTTCTTCGACGGTTTGCTTATCCATGCAGGTATAGTGGCCTTATTCCAAGGTTTGGTCGTTCTGTTCTGGAGCTCAGTTTGATTGTCTCTGAGATAACAAGACATATCTCTCAGAACTTTGGACATCTGTTAATATCGTTCGACCAGGACTGGCTGCGACCTGTTCAGCTTCACCGTTATGCTGAAACTATCTTTTCAAAGTGTGGTTCATTGGAAAACTGCTGGGGGTTTATTGACGGTACTGTTAGGCCAATTTGCCGTCCAACTAAAAACCAACGAGTCGTTTATAATGGGCACAAAAGGGTTCATTCCTTAAAGTTCCAAGCAGTTGTTGCCGCGAATGGAATGATCGCCAATTTGTACGGACCAGTTGGCAAGTCAAAATGCCTTCATTGTTTATGATTAATAATTGCTTGAAAAATTCCCTGCTTGTTAGATTTAGATACACAAGTTAATATTTTAATTTTTTTAGCTAGGAAAATATATCATTCAATAACAGAGGCAGGAAATGCTGCAAGAAAACATTTTAATATTGTTAAATGAGGATGTTAGTACTTAGTAGTACTGTAGTATAATATAAAATTGGCATATTGCATTTTTAGTTTTAAAACCGTACACCCTCTGTACCTTGAAAAATAATCAGAAATTGTTGACCCTCCCCTGGGTTTCCACATGCCACACAAATACCCCCTAGAAATGCTAAAAAAATTATGTTATTTTGTGGGGGCTCCAATGGAATTCCAGTCGTTTTTGAAAGAATATTCCCTGGAATTCGATTTTTCTAAATCACCCATTGGAAATTCCAATTGTGTTAAAACTTTTACCCCTCTGTAATTTCCAAGGTCTTCAACAGGGTGTGCATGGTTTGAAAATGCAATAAGTCATTACATTTTTATGTAATGACTTATGTACTGTTTAATAAACGAGCAGGAGTGTTTTATCAGATATAAAGACACGAGGCGAAGCCGAGTGTTTTTATATCTGATAAAACACGAACTGCGAGTTTATTGAACGGCCTCAAAAATGAACCACTTGGTAAGTTCATTGGCGTAGTAAGTTTGAAAAATAACCTTGTCTAAGCCGAGAAAATCAAAGCTAAAGTTTATGTAAATCAGGAGGTATCTTTATCACATATAAAGACACTGATTAAACTTTAATTTCTTTTGAATTTTCCTCATGAATTATTAATGAGTTTTTGAATGCATTTTTAATTATGTTATGTTTAACAAATAGATTCCATTTTGCCGTTGTCTGTTCAGTTATAGATGCACAGATGACGTCACAACGTGGTAAGAACAAAAAAGTGGCCCACGAGACGCAGTCGAGTGGGTCACTGATGTTCTTACAACGTTGTGACGTCTTCTGTGCATCTATAACTGAACAGACAACAAAAAAAATGGAATCTATTTGTTTTATACAATACAAAAACTTAAAAGGTTTTTAAAAAAACCCTGTCGGGTTTTGGGGCATGAAGAAAGAAAAAAGCAAGTCAGCTGACGTGATCTGACGTGACCATGCGTCTGTCCTCTAATAGATCATTGGCAACAACCAATGAAAACACGCATAGCAACAAGGGTATTGTATAAATACCTATAGAGAGGAAGGGGGAAGTGCCCATAATGTATACCACTTTTTATTTTGTTGTGTCAGAGGGAAAACGGCATGATGCAGCAATGCTCAGGATGTCTGGTCTGATGGATCAGCTAGAACTGTACAGTGTCAATCCAGCTGGACAAATTCTGTGTTTGTATGGTGATGCAGCATATCCTCATAGACCTCATTTACAGAGCCCTTACCGGCACAACAACCTGACTGTGCAAGAGCAACTATTTAATTCCTCAATGAGTAAAGTGCGTGTAAGTGTGGAGTGGGTTTTTGGTGAGATAGCAAGGTATTTTGCCTTTCTTGATTTTAAGAAGAATTTAAAGATTGGTCTATCGCCAGTGGGTACAACATACCAAATAGCTTCATTGTTACATAATGCTCGGACATGTCTTTATGGAAATCAAACCAGCAAATTTATGAACTTGCAGCCTCCAACTTTGGAAGAATATTTCAATTATATATAAAGTTATATAAATCATCTTTTCTATCATCAAAATATTGTAATAAAATATTATTTCATTGTAATATACATACTGTATATACTAATTTGGTCAGATCCTACCAGGACCTACCTTGTTCATTTTAACTGTTGTCTTTCCTTCAATCTCATTGGCATAAAATAATGTTGGAACTTTGCCTAATTAAATTTGAATTTGGTTAGAATGGTTGAAAGTGTGTTTTGCGTGTGTTTTAATTCAGTTTACCAACACTATACCTGGGGCAGTCATACAAATTAATTTAGGTTTTAATAATTAATTTAGGTTAATTAATTAGAGTTATAAATTAATTTAGGTTAATACAAATTAATTTAGGTTAATTAATTAGAGTTTCTTGAGCCTGGTTCTCATATGGTTGTAGTTGTGCAACAGTTGCATGATAACTATTTTTTCTCGTCATGCATCCCAGTTGAACTTTGCAGCTATTGCACAACAGGGTTTCAGAGATGAATTTGAGTTAGATATTTCTACAACCCTGTTCAACAGTCACACAACAACTGCAACCATATGAGAACTAGGCTTTAGGTATAAATATGCCTTGCTTGGCTAGTTGTAAATTGTACAGTATATTCTTGATAAGGGGGTTTGCCTCGACATGTTTATAAAAAAGTTAATCTTGATATATACATATTGATATATTATATATAATCTAATGTTTTAATATATTATAATATAATGTTTATATATATATATATATATTGAACATGGAGTCACACAGAACTATCTTCAATCAACATTTTAATATCCTCACTGAAGGTCTTCACACAAAAAAGTCACAAGTTATTTCATTTACAGAATATAAACATGTATTTGTAAATGGCAGGAAACTGCAATGAAAAGCCCATCAAAAAGGGAAAACAAATACAAACGCGGCAGTCTTATTTTTTAAAAGTTTTGACTAATTCACCCAAAAACGATAGAGTTTGAAGGTGTTGCTGTTGTTGTTGTTGTTGCATCTACTGCATAAATTGCTGCTGCTGTTGTTGCATGGTTAAAAAAAGCTGTTGTTGTTGCTGAATAGATTCATCCTGACGTCTTCGATCTTCTCTTCATGCATGTAGTTCCTCCCCTTTTAATTCCAACTCTTTCCTTGCTTGTTGACTTCTGCTTTTCATGCTTTCTTCAAGAAAATCAAGAGCCTCTCTCTTTTTCTTTGGCGTTGTTCTGCCTTCTCCATCGTTTCGTTTCCTTGTCTCTCCAAGCCTTTCTGTTGCCAATTTTCTTACTTCTTCTGCCTGGGACTTCTCTTCTTCAACCTTTTTCTTCTCTTTTTCACACTCGTTCTGCCTCAAGAGGGATGCTTCGTCCATTCTTTGCTTGATGTCAGTCGGAGCCTGAAAGATCTCATCATACTCAACTTCAATACCACTTGCCGTGGCCTCCTCTGCCTCTCTTTTTCGAAAAGCCTCCATCATCTTCGTAAATTTCTCTCGAACAGAACGTTGGGTGACTTTAAAGACTGGTTCCCTTATCTTCATTAAGTTCTGTGATATGGTTCTCCAAGCATTTCCTCGTTCTTTTGAGGATGGCTTATGTAAGTACGGCTCCACAAGCAATACCTCCCTTAAAAATAACTCTTCGTGATTTTTTTTCCACGTGAAAACTTCTCTAAATGTATTTGTAACGCACTCATTTCCTTTATCGATCGTGTCTACACTTTCAGCCATAAATTTTCACTTAAAAATAGCCAACTTCGTCTTCGTACTCGAGAGGACGAAAAACAGCGGGAACTTCGTCGTGAACGGGCTGCAAGACAACGAAGTTTCAGACCAGAAATGCGCAGAGGAATGCGCAATGGGAAACTCGTCTTCGTTTTCGTCTTCATACTCAATCTAAAGCTTGCTATTATTTCTACTGAGCCAGCTTTTGTGAGGCCAAGCTTGGTCGTTCCAACTGACATACAGCGGGTGTTACCAGCAATACAAAGTGCATATATTGCACACATTTGGGATAAACTTGTTCTAGTATTAAACTTGCATGCATAGAATTGTTTAAGACATTTATGAAGAACATTTAGTAACTGATATACTGGCAGCCTTCACAGACTGCCTCAGTGTTTTGATGCTGCATCATGCGGTTTGATACGGCATCTCTATTTAACGGAATCAACGGAATCGACGGAATCAACGGAATCAAATCAACGGAATCAACGGAAATTTGGTTAATCGCTTACTAACAAACGGTTAATAAAATACATTTATTTACGTTTATTAGCTGAGACTGAAACTGATCTGTCGTCGATACTTCAAGTAACGTTATTGGATTAGACATATTACGTACATATATACGCGTAATTGTTTAAAGCGATTTTATATTTTTGATTTCTATGATTGCGCAAATATACGTGACTCATTTTAAATGTACTAAGTGTTAAGTCGGACACAACCTGTGGGTTGATTAACAGAAAAAGATTTTCGATTTTTAATTAAGGATCATAGCAAAACCACCTTTTGAAGCTTGGTTAAATGTAAATAAAAAAATCAGGGGTCTTCATTTATAAAGATATAAATACACAAGTTCTCTGTCTGTTGGCTCATTCTTTGAATCATAAACACGGGTATTTTTATTAAGACGATTACATTTAGCGTTTTCCGCACGTAGAAGGTATACTATTGCGTTTGCCGCGCGCATGAAATGTCCAAAACATGTATATCTTCCGCCTAAATATTATTTGTGTCGCTAGAAGGAAATTATGTGCGTAAATTTTAGCGTATTTTACGACCCTCGACTTGCAACCCTCGATACTCGACCAAAACCGGTAGTGTGGCCATCTTTCTTACATGCCTTTATTTACTAGGGGATTAGGGATATAAGATTTATATTTTAAAAAATTGCACAATATTTTCAAAGATGTGTTTTATAGCATAGTCAAAAACATGCGTGAATGTTTAATATGATCTAATTCATATAAATGTTGAAGCTTCGAGCTTTAGTTCACTTAGGCAACTGTATGGTTAAAATCCAATATAACTATCAGTTGTCTGTGTCCGTACTATGGAAGACATATCCGTAGTAACTCAATCAACAATTTATTTGTTGCATTTGTGCAATCCATGACGCAATAGTACCTTATACGTGCGGAAAACGCTAAATGTAATCGTCTTAATAAAAATACCCGTGTTTATGATTCAAAGAATGAGTTCAACAGACAGAGCACTTGTGTATTTATATCTTTATAAATGAAGACCCCTGATTGTTTTATTTACATTTAACCAAGCTTCAAAAGGTGGTTTTGCTATGATCCTTAGTTAAAAATCGAAAATCGTTTTCTGTTAATCAACCCACAGGTTGTGCCCGACTTAACACTTAGTAAATTTAAAATGAGACACGTATATTTGCGCAATCATAGCAATAAAAAATATAAAATCTCTTTCAACAATTACGCGTATATATGTACGTATTAAATATGTCGAATCCAATGACCTTACTTGAAGTATCGACGACAGATCATTTAAAAGGAAAAAATCGAATTATCATTGTTACATTCGGACTTGTCTTCGTTCAATTTTAATAGTCAAAGTAAATGTTGTTAAAGTATTTACGAAATTTTAATACCTGTATGTCTTATATATACATGTATCAATAAAATGCTGCAAACAAACGTGCATTAATATGATTGTTCTTCCTGCCTGGTTATATTAATACCAGTTCTCCTCTGTTGGCACCTATCAACTACGTGTACGTCACTGTACGATGCGCGTCAGCGAAATCCACAAAATTACGTACTTACATTCAACTGAATCATTGTAGAATTTGTATTACTTGTGCTAAACTAGTACATGTCTGCCCGTATAGTCAACCAAAGAAACTAAATAGAATACCAAAGAAACTAAATAGAATAGAATAGAATAAACCCTTATTTCACGAGGGAAAAGACGTATTAACCAAAAAGGTTATCTAACATACGGCCCTCAAATATAACAATAATTACAAAATGATATACTAAACAGAATACACTATATATACATACAGGGAAAAAATAATATTAAGTAGACTATAGTCAAGTACAAATACATTTACAATTCAATAGAAATTTACAGTTTAAGCAAAACAAATCTTCTAGATGGTCAATACAAGTAAGTTTATCAAGAAAGTAATAACGGAGTTTGTTTTTAGTGGTAGTTATTCTTAATATTGTAGGAACATCAGTAGTACTTGCTGATGACATGGCGAGTTGCTTATATTTATTGTCTAATGAGTTAAAAAGAATCGAAGCACTGTAGAGAAATGTGCGCTTACCAAAATCAGTACGTGGGTAAGGCAGCTTAAGATCATATAAACAGGCTCTAGTACGAGCATGTTGTTTATTGGCAGATAAAAAATTAAACATAAGTTTAAAGGAAGGCGGAGCATCGGGGTTAAGTAAAAAATTGAATAGTAGAAGAAGCTTCCTTAACTTAATTATATCAAAAACTGGAATCCATTTAAGCTTGGAGAAAAGAAGAACAGAAGAGTTGGAATAGTCGACTTAGGGATTTGTATTTTTTGGGAGGACTTTGAAATTTGCTAATTCCCCACCCCGGAGCAAGCTGTATCACACTATATCAACTGCATGGTTATTTTTGAACATGAAATGAAATAATGTAAAATTAAACAGTGGCTCATTTCTTTTGCTGTATACCCATGTATGCCCACACACATGGATTATTTTCCTGAAAAATCTTTCAATTTTGTTGCCATTTTGAACACATGGAAGGAAGAAATGTTTAGTTACCAGACTCCCAAGGACTTCAGTGTACTGTATTTGTTTATTACGGTGGCCCATATACGCAGTGCACGAATATATTTTCTAGTGCACGGATATATATTCCAGTGCACGGATATATATTCCAGTGCACGAATATATGTTCAAGTGCGCGAATATATGTTCAAGTGCGCCAATATATGTTCCAGTGCACGAATATATATTTCAGTGCACGAATATATGTTTCATCAGTGCACAAATATATTTCGTCAGTGCGCAAATATGTTTCGTCAGTGCACAAATAAATTGTTCCCAGTGAACAAATAAATTTTTATAGCTGCCCGTCAAAACATGTTCAAAAGTGAACCGTTTTGAAATTGACACCGTGGGATTGGCAAGACATGATTGACTAAGGCCACAAACATGTACGTATCGAAAGGAAACATAATATGTTTCCAAGGAAAACTTTTATGTTTGACATTGAAAGTCTTGAAATAGAACATGTTTTGACGCGACAGTGACGAAAAAGGCCAAGGAACTGCCAAACTACAAGTCTTTTGCATCCCAAAAGTCGCGTGAACGCCAAACGTTCTTCAAGACGAAGTCGCAGCGGGCAAGCAAATCTGTTTATGTGACGATAAGTGTCGGTCTTTTAGAGTACAATGCAGCTGGTGAACAAGTAGGCATTAGGCGACAGAAAACATTTGAACCTGATCATGAAGAAGTACATGTAGTACCATTAGACTGAGATGAATACTCTTCCTTGGAGACTGACTTCTTGTAAGTATATATAGATATATACTCACATATTTTAATATAGGAAAAAAAGTGGGTTTTTTTTGGTCGAGAAATAAATGTCGAGATTTCTGCAAAAACTAGTCGAGAAATAAAAACGTGTTGAGATTTCGGCAAAAACAAGTCGAGAATATAAAACGTGTTGAGATGTTCATTTTTGAAGTGATACGGGGCACAAATATTTTCCAAAGGGGGAAATAACCAATCACTTTATATACTTTCTATGGGTAGGTAGGATTGTACTAACTAGTGTATTCTGATCGCCAAGCTAGCGAAGATGACGCAATTTCGGATAATCATAATAGGTGACAACTCGCTTTTATATACAGTAAGATAACGCTGTCGATTGTAGAGAACGGGTATACGTGAACGCCACTGCGAACCGACTCATATGAAAACAATATTAATGGCGATGCAGTCGTTCGGCAGTGACATGGCGTTCGGTGACTCGCGTTCCGCGCTAATTATAACCCAATAATGAATCGTCAGATTTTTCGTCAAGTTACACAAATGTCGACTGGTTTGCATCTGAACTCCAACTGAACTTTTTGTAATTTTTTCCCCGACTGAACTCTGACAACTTTATCGTAAAGTAAGAAAACACTTCAACGACAACGACAGGGAAAATTAAATTAAAAACGACGAATGAAGCCTAATTCGTATAGCGTTTCGGATAAGGATAATTAATTGGCGACAGACATGTTTTAAGTCACCCTGAAGCTAAGTAAGCAAGAAATACGATTCAAAGTCAAAACAATCGACAGCGTTATCTTACTGTATATAAAAGCGAGTTGTCACCTATTATGATTATCCGAAATTGCGTCATCTTCGCTAGCTTGGCGATCAGAATACACTAGTTAGTACAATCCTAACCTACCCATAGAGAGTATAAAGTGATTGGTTATTTCCCCCTTTGGAAAATATTTGTAACCCTCCCCGTATCACTTCACCCCATGCTGTCAGTGAGTCAGAAATTAATTCTCGACCAGCTCAAAAAGTATGATTAAAAAATGAACATCTCAACACGTTTTATATTCTCGACTTGTTTTTCCCGAAATCTCAACACTTTTTATTTCTCGACTTGTTTTTGCGGAAATCTCGACACGTTTTTATTTCTCGACTAGTTTTTGCGGAAATCTCGACACGTTTTTATTTCTCGACCATTTTTGGCCGATTCTCGACACGTTTTTATTTCTCGACCATTTTTTGCCGAAACGGCGCGCCATAAACATCGTTCAACATTGTTGAACATTTACAATTTTACTTTTGAATTTAGGCCTGTTGATTTAACTGAATTAGATGCAGTAGAAGAAGCGAAGTCTGGAGCAGCATGGTAATACTACTGTAGGCCCAGTTGAAACTGAAAATACCTCAGAAGAGATACATGTACTTGCTGAAAAGATAAAGGCACATGTACAACAAAATGTGGACTTAGCCATGCCTAAACGAAAAATGGTTGTAAGTCGGTCTTTGATATGGGCATCGACAAAGCTGTATTTTAAAAGAAAACGGTTTTTCGAGGGGACTGGAATGCTTTAAGTAACTTTTGCAACATCTGAGGAAGATGCCATGGATTTAGGAGGACCAAGGTGGGAATTATTTCACTTGCTGTTGGGAGCTATCTGCAGGGATAGTAAGACAATCATTGGTAAATATACTCTGTTATTAAATTATACAGTCATGTACTGTGGCGCGCCCCTATTCGCTGGAAGCAGGGGGCTGAGTCATAATATTTTGTTGCAAAAATGACTTCAAAATGCAGGAAAATGCGTTTCAGAGGGTGAGAAAATCAAAATTTTTCTAGGGGTACATGCCCCTCGACCCCCCTAGAGGGTTCACGCGTATTCGGCGTTTGACAAACCCCCCTAACCTGAAACATCTTCCAAAGGCCCTGCTTTTTTAAAACACTATTTTTAAATGGGTAATGGGTCTTTAAGTATTAAAAAAATGAAACAGTGATAAAAAATATGGAACTTTTCAAAGGCAGTCTCCAAAGTAGAACTTTTTGAAAATGCATTTTCCTGTTCTTGTGTGTACGTGACTGGGTATTTTTTTTAAACTGAGGAAAAAAGTTGCATTTTCAAATGGAAACTGATATGTGTGGGTAAGGCCTTAATGCTTTTGTCTTTAAATTACATGTATGTTTTTGGATCGATCAGGTGTAGTTTAAAGATGGACCCTGGCCTTGCCTAACAAAACATTTTGCTTGGATCTTACGATATTTGTGGATGTCCAGATTAATCCTGGTCCTACCAACAACCATAGTAAACATACAACAAGGTGTTCGCAACTTCACTGCCTTCTTCAAAATGTGTGAAGCATTAAAGCTGTCAGAAGATGTGGTGACTCTTATGAAAGTAAGTTGAAGCTATTTCAAGATATCGTTTATAGTCATGACTATGATATCATATGTTTAACTGAAACATGGTTGAATGATGCTGTTTGCGATCATGAAATTCTTCCATCTGGTTATTGTGTTTACCGTCAAGATCGTTTTGGTCGGGTTGGCGGAGGTACTTTGATTGCTATTAAAGATAAGTTCTCGTCTCGGAAAATTACTCAGACTTCGCCCGAACTTGAAATGGTGATGGTTGAGGTTAACACCACTCAAATCGTAAATTTCTTGTAATAAATTGTTATCGTGCACCTAATGACACTGCTTTCGTTCAAAAATTTTCAGTCCTAATAGAAACGTTGAATATAAGATCTTATTGTGGGATTTTTATTGTTGGTGATTTCAACTATCCTAAAATTGAATGGTCAGAAGGTTCTGGTTTTACAAATTCTCTAGATAGTGATGAACAAGTTTTTGCCAATATTTTGATGGAAAATTTTTCTTCAATTAGTGGATACTCCAACGAGATTACATAATATTCTTGATTTAATATGCACAAATTCACCTGAACTCATAACACATGTTGAGTCTGATTCTCAAATCAAAGATATTGGTTTACCATCTAATAATTTTCCCGGTTGTTTTCGATATAAATGTTTCGCCAAAGTTCAGAAAAGTTTAACTTAGAACAAGATTTGATCTTAAGAAACCAGATTTTAAAGGTTTAAATGAAGTCTTTTAACTTTTACCACGTAGCGCGGGGGTGAACGGTGTAACATCTCAAGAGGATTTTGATTATCAGTGGGATCATTGGTGCGATCTCGTATCCGGGGCAATTAATACTTTTATACCTAAAGTAATAAATCGCAACAAAAATAATCCACCATTGATTACCGGAGAGTTAGCTAAGGAAATCAGAAAGAAGAAAACAATATGGAGAAAGATTAAGAAAACCAATAATCATACTCTGAAAGAGAAATTCCGTAGAAAAAGGCAATGGCTAAAGAATTGGGTGCATGCTGAAATATTAAAATATTTAAAATTGTATGGCAAAGGAAGTTCAAAATAATGCAAAAATGTTTTGGTCATATTTTTCTTTTAAAAATAAGAAACGTTCTGTTCCTGATACGGTGGTATACAATGCCAAATGTGTAACTGACGACTATGCGAAAGCTGAGGCTTTTAACAATTTTTTTCAATCTGTTTTTGGTGACCATTCTCAGTGCGAGATGTTGCTGGAAGATGATTTTGTAAGCACTTCTACACAACCATGCATTGAGACAATAGATGTTAAGCTTGAACAAATATGTAAATATTTATCTACTCAGCCTTGAGCTGCATTTCTAACAGGCAAAATGTGAAAACCTACGAATTAGCCGAAAGCATCAGAGTATTGATCGAGAATATCACTTAAATGAAACTGGTATGAATATTGTTTCTATGGTAAAGGATCTTGGTATTTTAGTGTCTAGAGATCTGAAATGGAACCAGCACAAAAAAGTGATTATGGGGAAAGCAAATAAGATGCTTGGATTTATTCGGAGATCTTGCGTTGGGCTAACAAGTCAGAAGCCTATAAAATTTTTATATGTTTCTTTTGTACGTTCGCATTTGTCCTTTTGTTCACAGGTGTGGGGTCCTCAATCAGTTATTTATAATTTAGTGGTATTAGAAAACATACAAAGAAGAGCTACAAAATTTATATGTGGAATAAATAAACTTTGTTATAAAGACCGCTTATTAACTTTAAATTTATTGCCTATCAACTATTGGTTGGAATATTTCGATTTAATATTTTTCTTTAAGTGTAAATCAGGGGACATTAGAATAAACATGAACAACTATTTGTCTTATTCAAACAATCGTACAAGACGTTCTGGTACCCTAAAACTGTTATCTTGTAAAACATCTCTATTTAGGGATTCATTCTTTGTGAGGATTGTTCATTTGTGGAACGCTATACCAGATAATATTAAGAGTAGTTCATCTCTAGCTGTTTTTAAAAAACAACTTAAATCATTCTATTTTTCTAGATTGAAAAATGTTTTTGTAACTGACAATGTTCGTAGTTACAAGATCATATGTCCTAAATGTAGGAAGATCAATGCCATGTCAGTCTGTAGTTGTCAGGGGCGGATCTAGGATTTTTGTCACCTTAGTCCAAACTATTTGGGTTCTAGGGGGCACTTTGAGTTTTGTATTAGAATTTATTGTTTTGTATCATAGTTTTTATTGTTTTGTTTTGTGAAATATTGTTTTTATTTTGTGAATTTATTGTTGTGTTTTGCCCTTCTGGGCCACCGTAATAAACCGCACAGCAACAAAAATGTCACTTTTGGAAAAATAAATCGGCGTATTACCCACACCATCGGAGAATCCACATGCAGCTGCTAATAGATTTGGGACCACAAAATTTAAAAAAAAGTACAGTACCGGTAGTTGAAAGATGAAAGTAGGGGGGATTACCCACACCACCCTATTACCCACACGAATTATGTTTCCTAGCAAAATTAAGAAATAACCCATTGGTTTATTGCACAGAAAATATGGTATATATATTGCATTTCTTGTTCTTTACTTTTACCAACAAATACTGTACAAATAAGTGAATAATGTTCAATTACTATTATGATTTAATGTAGCTTCTTAAAACATAATATAATGTAGCTTCTTGCTAACCAAGAGGAATTTAATCTGTGTCTGCAAGTCTGTGATTGGAGATATGATATCGAAGGCCTACCTATAACAATTCAGTTTGAGCAAAGAAATTGTATTGTTTTGTTCAAGACGTTGTACAGTATTATGTGATTCTACGGTGCAAAGCCATGTTGGATCAGCTCATCTCTGGTTTAAGACATTATCAGGTATATGTACTATATACAGTGGAGCCTCACTATAGCATGCATCGTTATAACGTGACTCGGTATAACGCGGTTGATCCTTGGACCCCAATATTTTACTTTTCCTGGTTTGGCATTTGATGACTTGTACTGCATGATGTTTACCTACGGTACTAAAGTTCACCACAGACCACTAAATTCTGCAAAATAGCAATAGAATTGATGTGTAATATGATGCTGAAACTGAAGTTTCTATTATGCTCATTGGAGACAATTTGATCTTGTCAGCTGATGATCACTGATCATCCTGAATAATCATGATCATTACACGAGATAAAATGACAAAACGACAGTGCGATCATTGTGAGAAATGAAAAGCATGCTCAAAAATCTTATTTCAATTCCATTTTGTTGAAGCCCTGAGTGGACTTCAAGCTTCTTCAGTCCTGATTTGGATTGTTAGAATCAAACAGAAAGTGCTTCTGGCAGTAGTCAATCTCACTCCCAGTACTCAGCCCACAATATTGCACCAGAACTGAGTGGGAAGAGTACTGGAAACGAGATATTTGGCCGTACCTCGCAATAACGCACTTCATTTATAATGCGGTCACCACTAACGACCCCAACTACTGCGTTATATTATATATATATATTTCTCAAACTCAGGAAAACATAATGGAAATCAGTTACCGAAATGTTGTGAAATGTGGTAATAAACACCCATAAATTAAGACAAGTTTTACCTCAAATTTCTCATTAAATTAAATTTGTTTCAGAAGCTATACTATACACTCAATAGTCAATAGCCTGCGAGCAGGCTATACACTCGGAATCCATTTATTATCTGATTTAAAAACACCTCGAATTGAGTTTAAAAACTCGGCCATCGCCTTGTTTTTTCAACACACTTCTCGGTGTATTCAAATCATAATAAACGGCTTCTTGTGTATGATACATTATTACATATGTATATTATATATATATATATATATATATAAATTATAAATAAATAATATAATAAAATTAATTAATAATATATAGTGGCTGGGTCCCTAGCTGTTATTAACCTATTTGACCCCCATGCATGCCGAGTAATAAGATTACTGTATCCTATTCTGGCTGATGCCAGATTATTCTATTTAGCAGAGGAAAAAGGCCTAATTGCATGGCTAATTTAAAATATTAGACAAATGCAATCTGCCCATTTTTTATTCAGGTTCTAGATCTCATACGGGGCAGTGCTGCAATGGCAGATTTTATCTTTCTACACAAGACTGTTGTTAAACTCAGGGGCGTACCGAGCGGGGGGGGGGGGGGGGGGTGTGTGGGGGGTGCGACCCCCCCCCACTTTTTTCGAAAATGGTCGGTAAATTGATATAATATTGATATTGGTCGGTTTTTAAAACCAAAGCGGTCGGTAAATTTAGCCATTTATGGTGGTAACATCTTACCTTACCGTTTGTTGTCAAGTCATTTTCACTTGTATAAAGTTGTATTCGTATGTTAGGATTATGTGCTATTTATTAGCGCCTTAGCTAGCGGTACTGATCATTCTGTGAGTCCGTGATTCATACGAATTATCGAGAGAAAAAAACGCACTGAAAACTTGACAGGCCAAATTTACAGCATCAAATATGTAAGCATCGAATCTTACAATTAACTTTAGTAAGGTAAAGAAGACAAGTAATTATTAATTCAGGCCCGTCGGAAGCGGGAGGACTTGGCAGGCTGCAGCCCCCCCCCCCCCCTCAATAATTTGCCTAAAAAATTTGCAACATTCTTTTGAAGATGAAAAAATCTGTTAGATATTGCCCTGGATTTGAACATGATTTTAAGTATCCTTAACTCCAATATAAATATTCTTGATTTCTTGGATATCTTAGTTACTAATGAATCTTAGGCATTGCAAGAGTCACACAACTATGCCTGCCGCAAAATGAGCTGAAAACATTCGCTCAAATTGCAGGAAATGGTGTTTCCAAGGCTCTATATTTCAAAAATTTCCGGGGAGGCATACCCCTGTACCCCCTATAAATGCGGTCACTAATTCGCATGGCCCCGCCGTTTTCAGCCCCCCCCCCCCAATAATCCAATATGAATTTGCTTCCGACGGCCCTGAAATTAAATGCCTGTTTTGGCAGTTATGCAATCAGAAGTTTACCTCTAAGTAAGTTGTAACCACTGTAGACTACTAGACTGTAAGTAAGTTGTAACCACTGTACATGCACTGTAGTTGTACAACCTAAATTACCTAATCTTTAATTAATAATATACTAGATTATAGAAATAAAAGCTGTAACTTTATTAACTTCTCTGTCTTAGATTGTATATTGTGTTCTAGTATTAATCTAGTTGTCTATAGCAAAATAAAGAGGCGCCCGAATATTTGTCCAGGATTCTTAGGAGTTAAGACTTAAGACATGTACAAACAAGAACTTTTCAATTTCATCCTCCTGGTGCTTCTAATTTAATAGAGTTTAATAGTGAATACACCTATCGTGATTTCCTCAAAACACCAGGTTTTACCGCACTTTCATGCGCGAAAGTATGTGATTTTTGCGTGATTTTTGATTGAGTTTCGTCGGTAAATTTTGGAACAAACACCCCCCAGTCGAAATGCCCTCGGTACGCCACTGGTTAAACTTAATGCTGCTGAACTCAAATAGATAATGAAACCAGAGTTATCTCCTAAGGGCAATATAAGAAGGTTGTCAGAAGAGGTGGTTCTAGCTAAATTTCTAGACTTTGTTAATTGCACAGAAGGTATTCCTTTAAAATTGTCACATTGTAACTACTGGGAATATTAAGCATACACTGTATGTGCATGCATTTTTTTAGTATTCTGTATGTATGAGTCAGCTGCCCGAGATAATGTATTTGGTTAAATACCAAACTTGAATATTGAATTAGAATTCTACTACACTGTATATGGTATTCACAATGTCAAACTTCCCTAATACTTGTTGCCTTTTACTAGGTAAAACACTTCTTGAAGTTTTAAAAGATGGCCATGATGACCTGACAGATGAGGACCTGCGCTTCGTCCCAACTATCACACCAAGCCATATGCTAATGTTTAGCACCGGAGCAGCTATGGTCCCTGTTATTGGTTTTCTGCCTAATCCATCAATATGTTTCGTGCATGACAATACTAAATGTATACCAAGTGCTCAAACATGCTCTAGCAAGTTATATTTGTATGTTAATGAGCAAACAGTAAATAACTCTATACACAGGTATTTACTCACAGCATTAATGAATGGTGGTGTATTCAGTAAGATTTAAACTTCAGATCATGCAAGGAAAATATCTGTTGGATATATCTCACTGTATGTATAATTTGTAACAGAAACGTTTAATGTACCATGGACTCATGGAACTTTATTATTTTGTTGTTACTAATGGACATGGAAATGCTCACATTGCAATTTATAAATTTCAAACAATTTACAATCTATTCTAAGCATTATGTTCTTTTGAATATACATGAAATTTCACACTTTCTGATGATGCAATCTGTTTTACCTTATATAGTAAGCCTACTGAGCTATGATTGGCTAAACCATAGCAACTAAAAAATACAGTAAAATCTATATACATGGGAAGATCAGGTCAATTATGTAATATGGAGAAATCTGTATCAGGGTATCAAAGGATCAAACTGTTAATTTTGGTTAAATCACTTCAGAGGACCAACTAGGTGTTGTAGATTATAACTAAGCAATATACAGTGTACATGTTTATGGTTTGCATTTTATTTTCTTAGCAATTCCTTTATAAATTTCACAAGTATTAGCTTAACATAGGAACATCCACAGGCATCCACAGGGGTGGGAAAGTAAGGCTGCAACAAATTGAGCATTACTAGGACACCTGTTTTAAGTGTCAGATCAAGTGCATGCCCAGTTCCAAAATTACCTGCAGAGACACAACTCTAAACATTATTTAGTTTTACAACTAGCCATGTACTTTTGGCTGCTGATCATTAAAGATAAACAAAGAAATGCCATCCTAATGACCCAGTCTCACACCCAAGTGCTTATTGTAATAGCTGCAATCCTATGCTTGCACCATGTGGTGATGTAGCTACAATAAAGGCTGTGAAGACCCAACACTTGTAAAAATTTCCAGGGCATATATTAGCAGAGAGCCAATATACTACAGTACTCTGTAATACTCCACCCTACCCCACCACTCACCAAAAAAGAATATCATGTGGATGCTCATGCAACAATAACAAATGTTTTGATAAAAAAAAATTGACATCCATTACAAAAAGAGAGAGAAATTACCAGATGTGTGTTTACAAAAGAAGTGCCTGGGTTTTGTTTGACCTAGCAAGGTAAATGTGGTAAGGGAAACAAACCAATTAGAAATAATAGCTAGTTCTAGAATGTGGACTATCTCGTGTCAGTCGAAAGTTACCTCACCATAGGGAGTCAAAATAGCTGATTTAAAAAGAGCAAAGGAAAGTCACCCTAGGAATTTTTGATAGTTTTTAACACGGTGGCACCAACAATCATGTGGAGTGCACAAAATATTTTTTTAAATATTTTTAAAGGACAATAACTCTCCTCCTTTAACTCATTGCCAAATTCAAAATAATGGATTTATAAAAGGTTCAATTGGACCCTGTCACGTGACCTGCATTCCAGATGCCATATACCCACACTTCCTTGTTTCCCTAAACACCATGAGCCCAACCCCTTGAGACTACCAACTATGCAGGCTACAATACAATTAATTTTGTCCACCTTTAGATTCCAAGTGTATCAAGAAACTGCTATGGTTAAGAGTTGTCTACAATTCCAGGCCTTCCTCCCAATTTGTAGGGTGTTGAAAGTTCCCTAAAGTCAAGATGGTGTTGAAGTATTCTTGATAATTAGATACTTCCTCGTAGTCATGACAGAGGTTTGACATATCTGCTATTCTATCTTCCTCGACTGGCTGCGAATAGCTGCGTGTTTGGCGACATTCCGGGAGGTAAAATAATTCATTCGGTCTTCCAGCAATGGTGTCGTGTCTTGATTTTCTAATGTAATGTAATGTAATGTAATGGCTGTTCCAATGAACACAAACGTCGTCTAACTCTTGCTGCAAAAGCTGTGAAAAACAAAACCACAGGCATTCCATTTGCAAGATATCAGATGTAGTCAGTTCATCTGTGTCAATGAGGTCCTTAAATAAGTTAATCCACCAGTTTGTGCGTGCTTTTCTCAGGAATGACCACCAACATTCAATCCTTTGGTTCGAGTGCGAAGATCCATATACATGAGCCCTCACACCGGCTCTTTCATTCTGTCCATCACATCGAAAATAGCACTGCATAGCTGCCATAACTGTATTTTCTGTTCCATTGTCAGTTCTTAAGAGAGTTGGACAGCCCATCTCGTTTTGTACAGCTTCAAGGAAAAAATTACCGGTTACCCCAGGGTCATTATTGCTTCTTGAGACTTTTAACCAAATTATTCTTCGGCTAAAACCATCGATACAGTCGTGTATCGGAAAACCATATGTCTTTAACTCGTTGTAGCCATCTGTGCCAAGAAAAATTTGATCCAAGATTGGTGTAATGCCGTCGCTTCAAAGATTTGGCTCTGCGCTCTTGGCAACCGACAGGATCGAGTTCTCGGACCAGTTGTCCAATAACTCTTCGAGGTACTTGTACACCTCGGAGTTGCAGGCTATGCGACACCGATCGATACCCCCCGAACAACCAGGGCCATTTAGTAATTGAGTAACTCTCTGCTGCACTTCACCGATGTCAAAGTCAACATTTCATCTTTTCAAACCCAAGCGATATAGCCGTTCCTGAAGGGTCCTCATTGAAAAGCGTATATTGTGATACTTCGACAAGAACAGTAAAATGTTGTCATACGAATAGCCCTGCTCAAAATAATGCGTGATAAGCTGATCTTCATCGACCTGCGGCAAAGCATTTCCACAGGAAGAACAAAATGTAAAAGAATTGTCCACTGCTTGACCACAGCACGTACAAAACATATTTGTCAGGACTCTTCACATGCAATGGCTGTTTATCGATCAAGTGATTATGTTGGTTGTACCTTATCTCATTCACAGTCTCCGAGTCGCTCTTCTGCACTGACGAAAATATTTGTGCACTGATTTGGGACATGAAAATGTCACAGGACATACAGTTGCAGTAGCATGGAACTACAAAGATGGTACTGCTGAAGAAGCTCCAGCCAATGAACCTGCTGGTTGGTACTGCATGAAGTGTTGGACGATTTTGAGACCCCTTGCGTTAATATTCCCGGGGTGATGGGTTGGCTAACCGGAATGCAGCACAAGCCTCTTAATGGAGAAAAGCCAAAAATAAGTGTCTCTTTTGACCACGAGTGTTTAGAGAGAAATCCTAAACATTCGATTTGTTTTCCTATTGTCAGTCCTTGTGGAAGAACTCTGACTATCCCAGTCGTGCATATGAGGGATGCAGGGAAGTTCAGAGAAATTGTCCTTATGGCATACTGTAAAGGCCAGGCATTTGGAAAACCTTAAGTGAACTACACGTATACTCATTATTGCTATACAAACAGTAGAGTGTTTGTGAGACAATTGACACAACAGACATCCTATATTTGATTTCACTTTATTACAGTTAAATACAAATGAAAACTATTTTATTTTTATATAAATTATTTATGTTAGATATTTTTTTCATTCCTGCCTAAGACTATGGAGTTACATGCACACTACTTTTGTAATTTTGTTACATTCTGTATTCATTTTCAGAGCACAATTTTTACTGGCCTACAAAGTAATGGCAAAAAGAACAGATTGTGGCTACCGAAGTAAATGTGTTTTGGAATCTGTGTTCAATGTCCATGACATTGTAAAATCTAAGTTTGACAAGTTCTATTAATATGTTTGAGAAAAGACCAGAACAGAAAAAATATAAGGTATGGACTGGGACAAGGATTACGATTATGGCTTGGATTAGGTTTAGGGCCGGGATTAGAATAAGATTATGGTTTGGATTAGGTTGAAGATTTGGATTAGGGAACAGGCCAGGGCTCAGGCTCTGTCAGGCCCCACGAGAAACCACCATTGCAATGTTACACAGGCTGTGATTGGTTGATTGCTGTGTTTGCATAAATGTACATGTACGTCTAAATAGACTTGCATGGGTGTCATTTGATGTATTTTAAATTTTGAGGGTTTTAGGTGATTTATATTTTCTAAAAATATACATTAAAATTTAGAAACTTAATTTAATTATCAAGGATTGACAACTACTCTTGACAGTGAATTTCCTTTGTCCTCTTCAACTAGTGGAAAATAGGAAATATCCAGGACTTTTGATTCTTCTATGTTGTCAATAGCTGCAACACCTAGTCACAAATTGCAAGGCTCAGTCAGTGGAGATAAGCCTGTGTCACAGTCTTATGGCAATTATATGAACTTATTTGATGATGAATGGGAAGGTGATGATGATGAACTTGCTGCAGCAATTACTGCTAGCATTGAAAACCAGAACAGTCATAATGGTGAAACATCTTGTGGTTCAACTGGCAAACAAGTATCAATTGCTGATGCTATTGGTACTTTTATAGCAAACAACCTGCAAGCAACTAATGAAGAAGAGTTTGTCAGCATTGTAATCAATCGAAAGGACGTTCTAACCACCACACTGAGAGCTGTTCAGAGAAATAGATTCTCCTTCACTAAAACTGTTAAAGTAACTTTCAGTGGTGAGTATGCTGCCGATAATGGAGGTCCGAAGAGGGAGTATTTTCGGCTGCTGATGTTAGCACTTCAACGTATGGGTGTATTTCAGGGAAAATGGTTTTCTCATGATTTGGAGCTTCTCAACACGAAAAAGTATAAGCTTGCTGGTAAGTTAATACCTTGGCGCATCATTCAAGGAGGGCCAGGAGCCAGGTGTTTAGCCAAAGAAGCATTTAGTATCATGAAAGGTCGACCTGACAGCTTCAACCTATCAATAGAGGCTGTGGGAGATGAGGAACTAAAAGCAATTCTTAAAGATGTAGATTCTTGCTCAACTAATAATAATAAATCTGATATATGTTAGTCTTGATCACTGGTACTGACGCTGTTCCACCTCTTGGCTTTGACCACAAGGTCGTAATTGCATTTTATGATCAGGAAGGGGACACAAAGAGATTCCCATGGTCATCAACATGCTCATTAACCCTTTCCCTACCTAGAGGTATTGGAGAGCCTGAAGAATTTAGCAGCCTCATGTACCAAGCCCTACTAAACTGTCAAGGATTTGGAAAGTGTTGATTTGTCTATCAACATGTGGTTTTGAATTCTTAAGTTCTGCTATTTCATATTAATATTATTGATTTGTGATATGATTGTGCACTGGTACAGTATGTAAAAAATTGTGTTTGCATTGTTTGCATGTCTAAAGTTTGAAATTGCTTCTTAGTTGACGAGTTCATGTCATCAAAAACATCTAGTTGATATTTTGTTCCTGTTATAAAGAAGACATGCTCTTGTATTTCAAGAACTGTTATTATTATTGTTACTGTAAGTGGTGTGTATGTGTTAAAACCTCAACATACAAGTCGTTGATACTGCCAGTTTGAACGATGGAAACAAGTCTTTCTTTAATCCAACCGTGTTTATATTTTCAGGCCTGCCAGGGCCTGGAAAGTGCACCTTGTCGTATTCATGTATTACTAGGGGGTCCAGGGGCATGCCCCCAGAAAATTTCTGAATTCCTGGGTGTCTGAAAAGTTTTTCCTGCATTTTGGGGTGTACTATTCTCTTATTTTCAGCTGCAATGGCGAGCTGGATCCAAAGTTTCAATCGGTGTTGAACTGTTATATACAGATTTTCACCAAATTATTTTATTAAACCAACACGAATATATTTTCGATGAATAAAAATTACGTGGATTATTTTTAACTATGCCCTTTTGATGTCAGAATATGATTTTAATCATTGGTAGCTGGATTTATTTTAACAACAAAAACACATAAAATTGGCACGCAGATGACTATAGTAATAAAAACTCCCTGTGATATTTGTTTTTACAAAAATGTCTGGGCCAAAAAGTGGTGGGACCAGCCACACCCATTGCACGGTCCATTAAGACGATATTCTATGATATTTTTGCATTTTTTTTAATATCAAGGGATGAATAAACACCGAGCAATTGGGCTAACCTGTCATCTCATTCGCTTGTTACATTCACTGAACTGCATTAATTATCAGGCTAATTCTTCTAACATGTTAAAGGGGGAGATACATGTACGCTAAGCGTACCTATTTTTTAAAGTACATAAAGACAGGTTAACAAAAAACACTTCAATTTTTTCTCCATCGCCGTAAATACTATCATGAAATTTACAAAGACTTCAATGTTAATATCCATTTTCAGATAATTAAGAAAATTGAGAAACAACTGCAATGCCTCACGCCAGTGTCTTGGTTGAGAAATGTTACAATTTTGAAGGATGTATTGGAAATACTCTTGGTAATCATTTTGCACCTCTGCTTCAACAAGATGACTTCTGACATAGTTCATTTCATTTTCTGGCACCTCCTTAATGAGGCCAGATTCACCGTTGTGTTCTTCTGGCAGGTAATACAATAAGTTCGGCTTGCCACTAACAGTGTCATGTCTGGGCTTTCTTATGTAGTGTGTGTTCCAATGAGTTTTGGCTTGATCCAGATTCTGTTGTGTCAAACCAGCAAAACCAAACCATAGACATATGTAACTTACTGGCAGTGTCAACAATACCTTGTTCCAACAAATCCTTAAACAAGTTCATCCACCAGGTTGTCATAGATTTCCTTAAAATCGACCACCATGCCTCAATCCTTTGATTTTGCGGGGAAGAGACGTACCTATGGCTACTTGATTCTTCTCTAAAGAAAGCTTGAATGCCAGCCGTTATCCCATTTTCTGTACCCAGATCAGTTATTAAAATTAACGGGACAGCCACCAAATTCTTCCACAGCTTCAAGAAAATAAGTTGCGATATTGTCAGGCAAATTATTAGATCTAGTAACGTGAAGCCAAATTATTTTTCTGCTCCATCCGTCTATGCTATGTAATCGAGTGAAATGCCCACTATTACTTATAATATACCCAATTCTCTCCTGACATTACCACCTTAATATATATACAGAACTCACGATCAAGCTCTCGGCAACGCCCTCCGAGTGAAATGCCCAATATTACTTATAATAGGGAAACCGTATGGTTTTAGTTTATCATAACCATCTGCATGCCAGGCAAAATTTGGTCCACTATTATGATACTCTCTCCTCTTCAAACGGTGAGCTCGTCGCTGCTGACTTCCCTCAGGATCAAGTTCCTTCAGAATTGTTTGAACAGTGATCCTAGGTACTCGAATACCTTGGAGACGCACAGTATGCCAGACTGCTCGATAACCACTCAAACACTCAGGCCCGTCTAAAATAGCACGAATATTCTCCCGCACCGCATCGGTGTCATACACGACATTTCTTCTCTTAAGACCATATAACTGTAATCTTCTCTTCAATGTCCTTTTGCTAATTTTTAAATTATGAAATCGTTCAAGAAACGATGGGATTTCTTTATAGCCATATCCTCGGTTAAAATAGTATTGAATTAAACTTTCTTCGTCGTTTGGAACGTCACTTTCCCTGTCCGGCATCAGAGGTCCGCCTTATTGTTAGCTAACAGACCAGATTGATTCTAACCCAGTCTTCTTAGGCAGCGCCCCTTGAATTTTGTATGTCGCCGTGGTTGAATTTTGTGTGTTGCCGTGGTTGAATTTTGTATGTTGCCGTGGGATTCTGTATGTTGCCGTGGCCCTAATGGGCCACCGTAGATACCCCAATGAAAACCTGTAGGAAGCTTCTTAGTGAACTGGATCACATTTCTTAATCTGCAATCAATGAAGAAAACACCGCAAATCATGATGCAAATACTCGTTTGAGAAGCAAGATCAAACACTCGTTTATCGTGTTTCATCCAAACACTCGAAAACAATAAAAACCTCGGGGCTACGCCCTCGGTTTTCATTTGTTTTCTCGCGGTTTTTTTTTAATAAGATGTAGGTAATTGGACTGACACTGGGGTTATATAATGTAGATGAATAAAATTTGCAAAGAATGCGGTATATGGCCTTAGGCCAAAAAAAGCGCATATTGCTGTATTTTTTGTTAGCTTGCGAAGGCAACGACGGTTGAAGGCGCAGTGTAAAATTGATACGGGAGTAAGTTAAACAATTATAAGAAAGGATTAAAGATAAGTAATATTCAGTATATATAGTACATGGGGCATAACCCTCGACAATTGTTTCGACCTTCTCGTGGTCTCTTCAGGAGGGATTTGGGTTTGGCAGTTGATGTAATTATGTTGGAAAATAAACAATAAACAACATAGAACGAGGCTATTAAATATAAATAAAGTGTGTGCTTACCAAAGTTGTTGTTGTTTCTGGATAAGCCAACACGTCGTGCCTTTATTTTACAAGCAAGATAGTTCATGGTTGTCTTGTCGAGTCTTGTAAATCCCGTTTTAGTATCGTTGTCAGATCAGTTGTCAGAGACGTAATGAGATCAGTTGTCAGAGACGTAATGAGATCGGTAATAGTCGTAAGTGGATATTTAGTTTAATGTTCGTTGTTACGTCATCGGTTTTGTAGTGGTGTTAGGTGTCGTAGGGGAAAAGTTGGGGTTGCCCGGGATCCCTAAGGATAATCATTTTGCGTGGGTTGGGGGCCTGAAACCGAGTAAAATATAAGGGAATACAGTGGAATACTATAGAGCAAGCATGGTGGAATTAGTCGTAAAAGAGAGGATAAAGGTCGTGTCAATTGGTGGGATTAGTTTATCAAAGTAAGTGGGAATATATTTACAAGGTGATAGGAATTCAATAGTGCGTAAAAATCGCCTAAGATTAGGTTGTGGTTTACAAGAGATGATATATAGTATGTACAAAAGTATTAATTATTTACATAAGTGTGTAAACTATACGACGATGATCAATTGTTAGTGTTCACAAGCCATTGAGTAGATTTTACTTGGAAGAAGTTGGATGTTCCAAAGTGGTGTTAAAGATAAAGGATAAGTATTTGTCTTGTAGGTAGTTAGCATTATTTTTACAACATGAGCTTTACTGGGTGTTATAATTGTATTTAAAAGGCATAAAAGGTTCATAAATTTGGATCCATTGGTAGATCCTTGAATTGGTTGTTTAATACGTGGTGGTGGTTGGGTGATGATTTGCTGTGTCCTGGCTATATTGGAGGTATCGAGGCTGTTGTTTATTTTTCCAGTATGGATGTCTTGTGTAGAGGAATATCTCACTATGGTGTTGATGTTGTCTTGTCGAGATTGGATATCTTTGTAGGATAGAACATTTTGGGTTGACCTGTCTCAGTTAATGTACTGTACTCTGTGTTGTAGTTATTGAGTATTGTTTGTTATATTGTCATCTTGTAGTTTGGCACGAATAAGAGAATCTTTAAGATTCTTATTTCTTTGATATGCTACAATTGGTGCTTCTGGCCAGAGAATGCTCAATGTAGGATCTTTTTCTATTATGTGCCAATGTTTTCGTAGTATTTGTCCAATGTATGTTGTATTGTTGTTATATGGAATGGAAAGTATAGGGCTTTTGTTGTCAGTTTTGTGTTGTTCCTTGTTTAGTAGTTCTAGTTGTGTATGTTGTTTGGCCTGTTGAAAAGCAGTCTGTATTGTTTCTTGTTTGTAACCACGGTTGGTCAGTATAACTGACAGGTTGTTAAGTCTTAGATGTAATTTAGCATCATCTGTGATAATACGGCGATAACGAAGTGCCTGACTATAGACAATACTATTTCTACAAGACTTTGGATGGAAAGAATTGTTATGTAGAAGTAGTGTTCTGTCTGTTGGTTTTATGTACAGGTCTGATTCATGTTTGTTGTCCTTATTGATGTAAACTGTGGTGTCGAGAAAGTTAACAGATTTGTAGGAGTGTGTATAGTCAAATTTAATTGTTGGGTGGAATTTGTTTAAGTATTCTAAAAATTCATTGAGGGCATCAATACCATGCGTCCATAATGCAAAAATATCATCAATAAACCGGATCCACTCAATTGGAGTTAGTCCGTTTGGTGCATTTAAGAGCAATTGCTTTTCAAGGACTGCCATGAATATGTTAGCATATGTTGGGGCCATTGGTGAGCCCATTGCTGTGTCATGAATTTGTAGAAAGTATTCATTGTTGAAAGTGAAGAAGTTATTTTCTAGTACGAGTGAAAGTATTTCAGTCATAGTCTGTGTGTCTGTATTGTTCTGATTGTCAGCATTTAACATCTCAATGCAGGCTTTAATGCCTTCTTCATTGGGTATGTTTGTATACAGACTTTTAACGTCTATTGTAATTAGTATTATGTCTTTTGGTAGTTCGTCGTTTAGAGAGAATATTCGTCTGAGAAAGTCATTGGTGTCCTTAACATAAGAACCAATTTTAGTCATTAGTGGATTGAGAAGGTGGTCAGCATATTGTGAAAGGCTGACTGTCGGACCTCCACAACCAGATATGATTGGTCTTCCAGGTATGTCAGGTTTGTGTATTTTAGGGAGAAGGTGTAGTGTTGGGGTTCTAGTTGTCAATTGTGGTAGTAGAAATTTGTATGTTGTGTAGTCAATAAGTTTGTTGTCGTACATTTTATTAGTCAGTGTACGGATTTTGTGTTGAAGTTGTTCTGTTGGGTCATGTGGGATGGTTTGGTAGTGTTTTGTATTGTTGAGTTGTTTATAGGCTTTAGTTAGATAATCTTTTTTGGGCCAGATGACGATAGCTCCTCCTTTGTCCGCTGGCTTGATTATCATGTCATTGTTGTTTTGAAGTTCATGTATGGTGTTACGTTCTAAGGGTGTTAAGTTGGGGATGGAGTTTGTTTGGTTGTGGTCTGTTTTCAAGTCGTAGTATATACGTGAGATGTATTCAGTTAGATTGGAGTTGTCGGGTTGAGGTGGTATAAATTTGCTGGGAGTTTTGAATGGGTGTTTGGTTGTGTTGTGGTCTCTGAAGTGGTATTTAAGATACATGTTACGTCTGTATTGTAGGAAGGACTTATAGACTGTGTTGTAATGGGTAGGTTTGGGAGATGGAATAAAATTAAGGCCTTTGGAAAGGAGGTTGATTGTGGGTTTGGGTAGAGGTGTATTGGATAGGTTGACGACAGTGTTATCTATAAGTTGGTTGTGAATTTCTTTGTGTAGTTTGGTTTTACTTTTGTGTCTGTTGTTATTGTAGTTACGTTTCTTGTCAGAATGTTTGTTTAGTACAGTTTTGTTGTAGAAGTTTGGAGGTGATGTTGGTGTGGGTGTTATTGGTGAGGTTTGTGTATGTGTCGCTTCAGAAGAAAATCCTGAATACCTTGTTGGACGTGTTGTGTGATAGTGGAAGGTAGGCGTGTGTTGTTGCTGGTTGGTGGGTGTCTCAGTATCTGGTTTCGTTGTGTGAAACTTTGGTTCATGAGAGGTGTTGGTGGTGGTAGAGTAATGTTAGTTTGTCGTTGTGTATTGTTGGGGTATCTTGTGGCATTGTTGTTTGTGTAGTGATGTTTGTTGTCTTTTAGTGTAGTTGTGTCATTGTTGGTTGGATTGTCTCGTTGTTGTTGGTGTTGGTGTTGTTTATGTTTGTGTTGTAGTTGTTGGTGTTGGTGTTGGTTCTGTGGTTGTCGTTGTCGATCTTGTCGGTGTTGATGTTGCTGCGGTTGTTGTCTTGGTGGTTGTTGTTTTGGGTTTAGGTGTTGTTGTTGGTTATGTGGTTGTTGTCGTATTTGTTGTTGTTGTTGTTGTTGTTGTTGTTTGTTGTCATTTTAGGTTTTTAGTAGATTTGATCGTAGTCAGTATTGTTCGTCTGGTGTAAGATTCACCTACTTTGTCTGATTTTTTAATAATTTTTTCTGCTAGTTTTTGTCTGGAGTGATTTTAAAAAGGTGTTGTGTTCGGTGTTGTATTTTCATTTGAGTGTCGTTTAGTGTTGTTTGGTGATATTCAGTCATAATGTCGAGTAGTTCGTTGGAGGCGTTTTTTAATGTACTCTCCCAACGTTCCCTCAATACAGGAGGGAGATATACCGGGCATTTCTGTCGTAATGTGAGTTCAGGGGGGGTAGTGTTGTTAGTTTGATGTTCATTCAGGTTGTCTATGAATGTTTTTTTGTTTGTCACGTTTTAGTTTTAGTGTGTTAAGAATACGGAAAGGATTCAGTAGGTTTGTGGGAATGTTGTTAATGTTAATGTCCGTTTTCAGAATCTGGTTCATGTCCGTTGTCGTCTATGTTAATGTCGTTGTCAACTAAGGTGTGGTTCATTTCTGTTAATGTTACTTGTTGAAGCCCCATTATTTACACTGTCTTGTTCGTCTAAGGTGGTTACTATTGTGTTTGTTTCGTTATTGTTGTGGTATTCCTTCGTGTTGTGAGTTGTAGTGGTTTGTCCGTTAGAAGTTTGCTCTGGTGTTGAGTCAATTTGCATTTCTGGTTCAAAAATGCTGTCATTTAGATCTGTCTGTCGTAAAGGCTATTGTCTATGGTAGTGTTGGAGTTTAGTTCGGTGTCAGTATTGATGTCTTGTTGGTTTGTTGGGTTTTATGTTGTGTTACGGTCATACGTTGTTATTGTAGTTTCGTTTATTGTTCTGTTGTCAGTGGCTATGTCTTCGTGTTGTCCGTCATCGTATGTTTCAGTGTCGTCAATTCCCAAAAGTTCGTCCTCATCGATCCCTTCGACTTGTAGGAAAAAGTCATCATCCGCTTGTGCCAAGATAGAGGCTTCGACAGGGTCAACCGGGGTGTCTATAAAGGATCTAGTTTCTTCTGGGTGATCTTCGTTGGTATTCAAAGTGAAGGGGACCACTATTTAATGGGATTATTATGTTAATTCATGAAATAAAGAGCTGGAAATATTGTCTTACGGAAATTTGTGAGCCGCATTGTTGATTCAACCAGGGGAGAAGATTTCGATCTTACAGTAGGGACCGTTTGTAAATAAATACCTATCAAGTTTTGTGGAAAGGGTTATGAAAAGTCCCGGAGAGGGGAGTAAAACGAAGACCATGTAAAATCGTAATGAGCGGTTTAAGCCGTACACATGGTTGGTAGAAGTATCTGTTATTTGTTCTATCATCTACATAAACAGCCAGTGAAAGGAGACTGCACTAGCTCTATCCGTTCGCTACGATTGTTAGCCATGTTTTTTTTTAATAAGATGTAGGTAATTGGACTGGGAGTAACTCTTCCACGGGCGGAGAGGGAGGCTGAGTCAGCGATAGATCAGCTGTTTCTCACACAAGAGTTGATCGAATTGAAAACACATACTCCAGGAGGAGAGTATACTTTGATCGGTAGAATTATTTGATATACCAAGACCCGTGGACGAGTGTGTTACCAAAATGATATAGAATAGTTTTAAAACAATAAAAAAATAGCAATATAAATACGAAAATCTAATATTCATCCATACATTCCAATACCAAGCGTTTATTAAAGTCTCGGCGTTATTGGTTTGACTAAATCATTCGGGTACTAAAATGGAACTAATATTTGAAAATTTACACGATGTGCAATGATAGGGGTTTGCTTATGCAGCAAAAACCAGTCTTAAAATCTTATCGTGCATTATTTCTCAGTTTCAAATTTTCATCCCCTGTCCGCCCATGGAATTATGCCACGGGCGGAGAGGGGGGTTGGGTAACACACTGCGGGAATTAGCGGGAAATATGTAAATACTGCCGAACGTACCGTACGTAGTCTATATTGAGTCGGGTAGATGGAGGATTTAAGAAGAAAAGAAAAGCATTTCGTAAATGAATATTTCCAGTATGTAGATGAAAAAGACGATTTTTTATATGGTCTTTACGAAGGAGACGCAGGTTCCCTGGAAACTGTTATAGAATCGTATTTATTATTGACCTCAGCGTCATTCGTACGCTCACAAGCACACAACAAGAGCAAGAATCACAAGCGATTCTCAAATACCGGTAAGGAATTCTTGATTCTTTTTGAAAATACCATTAATTTTGAGGTACGGTTTTTAGAAAGGTATTGTGGAAAGTTGACTTTTGGTGAAGAATGCGAGCATGAATTTACAGCGTTTTATACAATTATAGCATATATAATATTAAAAGCATAAAATATAATAAATGAAGCATCAGCTTAATCTTTAACCAAGGGTTAGCGTTATTAATAGCCTTTGCCCTTTGAAAAAAAATACAAGTCCCGCCCTGTGACAGCAAACGTCCAATAATAAGCTCTGGGTATATATTTGCTCAAAGGGGGGGGGGGCAATTACTGAAGAAAAATTCATGCGCGCTAAACTATAATTAAAAATGATGGGCTAAAAGCAATATTTGGCTTGCCAAAATCCCTGACCCCCTAGACAATTGGGCAACCACGCGTATGTTTGGAGGTATGTATTCCGGGAGGCTTCTTATAGATAAAATTTATGGGAAAAAACCTTGATATATATATTATATATATAGAGGGTTTTTTCCCATAACTTTTATCTATAAGAAGACCCCCCCCCGGAAACATACCTCCAAACATACGCGTAGCTGCCCTATATATATATATATATATATATATATGTAAAGTATTTTTTGTTGTATATATATATTCAGATTTATAGTATAATTGAGAAAATTTTACAGTATATATGGCCACTAATCTCTATTATATTACGGGGGGTCGGAAGGATTTTGTTTCCAAGACAGAAACTCGATTTCCAGCCGGGTTCCCGGTATACATACCTCCCCCGAAAGAGGGGGCTGGACGCGTGAGTCACAGAGCATCTGTGACGTTTTGCATAAATTAATTTCGCGATTTCAAAAACCATAGAAGCCGACTGAAATATAAGTGACTTCCCTGATCCTGTAGGCTACAAGACGAAAATATATTGGCATTAACCAATTTCTCTAGAGCTTGCTGTTGTAAATCGTTTAGACAATCAATCCTTAACGTTTCTAAAATGCGATCGCATGCCTCATTCTCTGATCAGCATGCGAAGGGTAATTTATGCAATAATCCCAATAATATATGCCTGCTGAAAATGTGCAGGCACGTTTGTGATTGGTGCAAATGGACAATGGACAAGCTCGCGATTCCAGCCATGATTTCGGGGGAGGTAAGTACCGGGGCCCGAGATATGGCTGGAAATCGAGCCTAATTAGTTTCTTGAGGGGGTGGATGGAGGGGGGTCGACTTACCGAAAGTTTTGACATACAGGAGTTGTGGACGATGTATTTTCTTGCTGAAGAAGACAAGTGTTAAGTCCGATGAAAATATGTGATTTCAAACCGTGTCCGCTGTCTTTGAGCTTTTAGACAACA
The DNA here is from genome assembly GCA_035771165.1 of Paragorgia papillata. Taxonomy (NCBI): domain Eukaryota; kingdom Metazoa; phylum Cnidaria; class Anthozoa; order Scleralcyonacea; family Coralliidae; genus Paragorgia; species Paragorgia papillata. Next base: position 198,736 of record JAWNZC010000457.1, on the reverse strand, counting down.
ATAAACATATACAAAAAACTCAGCATTATACCATAGATTTAAATATATTCAAGTTAAATTTTTAAGAAACACGCATGTTAATAATAAAGTGATATACATAGTTATTAACCAGCGAGGCGGCATGTGGGAGTCACAACTCAAAACAAAGCTATATATGACACTGAGGACTATTTACATGTAAAATATTACGTTATACTCAACTCCTGACAAAAATTGGCAGGAAATTACCAAATCTGTAAATCATACTACACAATAATTATATTTAGAAAATTTACAGATTTGGTAATTTCCTGCCAATTTTTGTCAGGAGTTGAGTAGAACGTAATATTTTACATGTAAATAGTCCTCAGTGCCACATGCCGCTTCGCTGGTTAATTACTATATTATTACAATAAATCTCATATATTGCAGCTCATCCCGTTTTTGAGGACAATAAAGGACACGTTGCTATTACATTTTTTGGTAACCCATTTACCATAGAAAGCACCGAAATCAGACACTGTTTGCATGGATCACTAAAGGTGAGTATTCTTGTGTATTAATAACGAAATATCGATATGGTAATTGCAGAAACGTAGAAATGAGGGTTCCTTGAGACGAAGTCAAATCGATATTGTTTGTTTTTCAGGACTCGAGGGGAGGAATAAAGAAAAAAAAAGGGTATTGTGAGCATGACTATAGCAGTGGTAGTAAAACTTACCAGAAATTGCAATGCAGCCGGAAGCTTGGATGCCCTGCAACCATCCAAATGCGAGGAATCAAAGTATACAAGGACTACGCAATCGAGAAGTCAAATTATTCGACTGCAAATAGCTTGAAAATGGCAAAGAAGAGTGTTCTGGAACAATTGAAGAAGGACCTGCGCAGCCAACAAAGTATATCCACCATCAACAGATATTATGTCAGGCTTCCAATCTTCGCAGTACATAAAGGTCATGCACTGGGGTTTGCTATAACCCGGGCGATGATCGAGGATGAACATGAAATCGTTTTGGTCAGCAGTCATCAAACGACCAATTAGCCACGTTAGCCTCAATCAAAAGACTGAAAATCCGTTAGTTTGTTTTTGCTTTATTACCCGGTTTTTAATTTTAATTACACAGCGGACCAAAAGTATTGACCTTTTTTAATGAGTAAAGACAATATTAGATTTCAAACGTTTCACTCTGATGGGGAACTCTGCTTGAAATGTCAAAACCAACAGTAATTTGTTTTTGTTAATAAAAACCTCGGCAGTTCACCACCTTCTGAAGCCACGCAGCACTCTACTTATTTACACTCTCGAATTAGTCGAACAAGAGTATTACATTTAATATTTTTTTCTGAAAACGCCATGTACCGACCGATTATATTTTATATGGTACACCGTTAACGTTAACATCCAATAAACACCCAGTTGCCCAGCCTTGAAAATGGCCTTCGACCGGCTTTGAAATTTCAAACAAAAAGCAAATTCTTTGCGATAATAACTCCCAGTCTATTAAAAATTAACCTAGTAATCCCAATGGACGTCTGAATAATATATAAACAAGGCAAATTAAATTTATACACCCCCCCCCCACACACACACACACACACACACACACACACCCCACACACCTCAATGCAAAAAAAAAATAAATAAAAGGATTTAAATACGCTAAATACATAAGACGTGTTCACATGACTAATTGGCGCGCGATTTTAATTTTGCAATGGCGAACTCGAAGTCGACTGGAAGCCATGAATTACTACAACAAGAGTTAAGCTTTTTAAAGGAAAAACTTGCAGGATTTCTTCAATTAGATGGATACTGCACCGGTTATATCGATGGAAAGGCAGAAGATGTCGAAGAAGTGCTTGAAAAATTCCAGGTTAGTGTATATAATATTAATTAGCTAATATATATGAAGCGAGCGCGCTGGCCCAGACGCTTAGACTAGAGTTATTATGTCGCGCTGGCACATGAAAAATTTATCATATCAAACCCTTGTGAGACTATAACTTTTCTATCAGAAATGAAAACTAGCGTAGAGCGCGCGATGGGCCCTGGCCTCTCAAATTTCCACAATTTTCCTACGATGTTTCAGCTTCAACCGGAGTTTATTTACATTTTTACCTCAGTGCTTCTTCTTCTTTCGCATTGTTCGAAACATTTTTAAAATCATCCAGCACATTTTCCATATTTGGCTAGACGTCTCGCTAGATGTTATGCTATATATTCGACTGCTGACCAAAAATATTTCATGTTCATCCTCGATCATCGCCCGGGTTATAGCAAACCCCTCATGCACTCGGCAGTTCGGTAACAGTTGGCCACACTGTTGATAAAAGAGTGATTGAAAAGATCTACGAATTGGTCGGAAAAAACGTTACCCAGCCCAATGAGGTAAAACGTTGCTTGGACGAATACGTAGAAAAGGATATTTTGGGCAATATGATAGCTAAAGAGCGACCGAAAACCAGCTGCCGAAAATATTACCCGACGAGGGAAGATCTGCGCAACCACATTGCAAAGGCCATCGCCGCGCAAAAGTATTGTAAAGATGATCAAGAATCGCTACGACATAAAGTTGATTCTTGGAAAGCTAATGGAACCTGCAATATATTTTATAGACCAACGGGCAATATATTTTATAGACCGCGTTGAACACCGCCGAAAAATTCTTATTCGTGCATCAAGAACAGTGGCAACAAAGACTTCTTGAACGTTACGGATCAGAACTGGTTTTAATGGACGCAACGTACAAGACTACCAAATATGCATTACCTCTGTTTTTCATATGCGTCCATACTAATGTTGGCTATAAAGTGGTTGCAGAATTTATTTGCCAGAATGAAGACAGCGAGTCGATCGCAGAAGCGTTGGGAATCATTCAGGGATGGAATGGGTGGTGGAGTCCATGGTAGACTTCTCTACAGCGGAGATCAACGCAATCGAGAAACAGTTTCCAGAAGTAGCTGTTTATATCTGTGACTTTCATCGTATCCAAGCTTGGCAAAGGTGGGCACGCACAGGAAAGAATGGCCTCAGTTCAGAAGAACAAAAAGCGTTCCTTACTCTTTTCCAGCGTGTTGCATGTGCGACCCAGCAGCGCCAGTACGATGATGCCGTCACAAACCTTCGCAGTTCGCCAGTGTACAAGAAAGCCAATGTCCAAAACTACGTGGATAATGTATGGATGGCATGTGAAAAACGCTGGGCACAAGTTTTTCGGAAACAACAAGTCGTCAACATTGTGAACACGAACAATGGGGTCGAGTCTCAGAACAAGCACTTCAAGTACGAGTATCTCCCAAGGGCTATCGACAAATCGATTTACGGTGTCGCTATTATGTTGATAGAATCTTTTCTTCCTGATTCATACCAACATTATGTTGACACCAATTTCAAACAAAGTAGCACGTACAGAAGATACAACAACAGTATTCCACATTACTTGCACAACCGTCCCAGTCACTTCATTAAGCACTGCACAAAAAGCGCATTCGCCGCAGGGGAATTTCGAGAGGGAGACGTGGAATGCATCGATAACACCAAAGGGCACTTCTGCGTTGGGAGCTCGTCTGATAAGAAGAAGAAATATGAAATCGACCTTAACATCCCTAAGTGTAGCTGTGAAGCATGGCGGAAAACCCACTTCCCCTGTAAACATTTTTATGCGATCTTTAACACATTTGACGAATGGAATTTTACCCGCCTTCCTGAAAATTATAAGAACAGCGTTTTCATAACACTGGACACTTCCCACACCGGTATCAACGATATTAAGAAAAATATTACGAATAAGAGAAAAGTAGAAGTGGGTGGGGCCGAAATACTCCAGCATGAAGTCGTTGGGGACGTACAAAGATTTGCCAGTGGTGACGACGAACCAGTTCCGTTTGTCGAATCGCAAAGCAAGAAACAAAAAAGAGACGAATCACAAACCCAGTTATCCAAATTACGTAAATCCCTGCTGGAAAAGCTAAACATTGCTCGTGGCTGTGTTCAACATCGAAGAACCAGAACATCTACAGGAAGCACTAGTTTACGCCGATAAAATCTACGACCTCCTGATCCGCAACTGTCCCACAAAACAAGGTCTCCCCATTCGTAGCAGCCCCAAAAAAAAGCGCTTAAAGGTCACAAGTGTAGAGTACCATCAAATATTCCACAAGAAGCTGCCTCTTCGTCGAAAACGAAAGGACCACAGCAAAGGCAAGAAGAAAACTGGGATGCGTCCTGCCGCTGAAGTGGGGGTACCGCCTATACCAGAAAACTCTCCCATAAAGGTAACAGCATGATACTTTCGTTATACAAATATACAATATATTGCTCTCCGTCTTCTGTCTGTCTGTCTGTCTGTCTGCTTTCCATCCGACTACAAAGTAGACAGTGCCAACATCCAACCCACACAAGCTGGTACAGACAGTCCCTTGGGAACAAATGGAGCTGCCTCTACATTATCAGAAAGGTTTGTTGCAGGATAAGTTTATAGTGGGAAGACGAATTTCTTTCTAGCTTTACTACATTAGCACTACAGGAAAGCGCAAAAGTCTAAAAATAAAAGTCGCTTGTTCAGTTACAGTATTTCTACTTTATATTTCGTTTGTTGGTATCGATTCAGTAGAAATATCTACTGGCATTGCATTGTTCCGCAAAAAGCTAAATTATACCTTTTATGTACATATTCATGCACACGAAATTGAGATGTTTATAATTTCACTGTAAAAATTACATTTCCAATTATCTCGTTGCTGATGTACGCATGGTGAAATGCTTGACAGTATAAGTTTTCCCTTTGTTAGATCTACAGACACAAATGAAACAACAACCAAGTTTGCTGGCCCATCCAAAAGATTAAAGGCATCGACTGATGCAGGAATGCCGTTGCGAGGTACACTCCTTGATTTTGGACCGGTGAAGGTAACTACAGTAGACATATGGTCCGTTATTCCACCACAAAAGGTACCTGCAGATGATTTAAAAAAGATAAAAACTGAGATTCCTACGTTCAGGTCTGGATGGTTAACTGACATGGTAAGAAAAACAATTAAAAAAAATTGCTGCTCAGCCAGTTCTCAAGATAAAGTGTTATAATACTGAGAGACTATTGGAAAACGAGAAAACTTCACGTTTGTACATTTAATTAATTTTACAATAAAATACAGGACAGATAAAGAGCACACTAACCATGCAAAATGCAGGCGAAGAAAATACTTTAGTGCAGATTTTTTCCCTTTAATTTTCTGTGAAGTTCTCTCATTATCTGGTATTCAGCATAAAGTTGAACCACTATACATTTTCACCTATATATACTAATACAGGTATGCATGTCGCGGTAATATTCACAATATTCTTCACCTGATACAGATAATTGACGCTTTTTTATGGAGTTTGGAGGAGCAAAGCAACGGGACTGTCCTGGCTGCTGAGTCATTTATTTCACAGATCGTACAACGTGATTCCAGCACACGACGTACCTGGGCAAACAGAACGTTTACCGACACCAGAATGATTCTCTTCCCAATCAATTTCTCTGAAATTCACTGGACGTTGTTGGTTAGTATGCATATATACATGTATATGTAAACTAATAGATGCGCCTTCTCCAGGACCTTGTTCTTTTTAGAAAACACTAGAAACAAAAAGAACTCCTTTAGGAGGCTTGATGAGATGGGACGAAATGAAATTAAATTTAAATGATTAAATCGCGCCTGGGTAAGAGGCAAGAGTTACTATGTTGTAACAAAACACTTAAAATTTAAATACTTCAATAATTAAGTGTTTGAATGACAATTGTGCAATTCTAGTTAAACCGTTTATACACTACTATTGACACTAAACTTTCCATAGGTGTTAGACAACAGCTCCAAGAGAAAGCTTTACTTTGACCCATTTGAGGGTGGAAACACATCAGCACCAATACAGCCACTGCTGATGAACCATATTAACAAATTAAGGTATATGCTGCATAAAAACTGTTATAATCATGGTGTTAAAACAAAATGCAGGAACTTGCTATCATTCACTGAGGGTATCATAAGGAAAAAGATGCCCAAAAATATACATGTAATTCTTAATTGCTGGTATACAAAAATGCCTTTCTGCACCCGATTCCAACATTTTCACAACATTGGTCGATATCCAATCTGATGTTTTTAGAGGTTTGGGCCCGGTTGTACAAAGCCTGGATAGCTTATCCAGTGGATAAGTCTTAAACATATAACAGTGCCATCCATGCTTTGAACAAGTGAACTTAAATTTTATTCGCGAAATAGCACTATTTGGTATCTAGATGACTCTCCATTCAGCACATAAAATTTAATTCACATTAAATTTACCCAAAGCTGCATTTGACTGCCGAGAATGTTCTTCAAAGATAACATTAAATTCATGCAAAAACAAAACCAGTGAAACCCAGTAGGTCCTTGCACATGTATACTGTTTGTCAAACCAATTTTTTTAAACACCTCCTTTAGTCTCAAGAGCAGTCAAAGCTATGTATATACAATCCACAAAAAACTCACTAGCTATGATAAAATCACTAGCTACATGTATATGATGGTCAAATTTTGCTGATCCAATGTTTTGCCAATGTTTCAAAATATAGGCACAATGCAATGTCTGATCCAATATATGTACACTATCAGTTGAGTAGCTGACCTCTACATATTTCATCTATTCTTCATGTACAAAGCTTTACTTAAAACTAAAAATCAAACTGATATTTTTGCACTAGTGCATTGGTCGATCTTAAAGCTGGCTGGAAAACAAGTGAATGGCCATGCCTCCAACCACGTCACTGTCAACTACGTGATACGTATAACTGTGGTGTATATGTTTGCCTTGTAAGTGTTGAATGATTTGTTGTTTATTGTGAATTTTATATATATATATACTGTATGTAAGGCCTGAATATATGAGGTGATCTGATGATTGGTATTTTTCTTTAATATTTTCAATGTTTTAGTTTGCAAGATGCCAGGTTCATGGTTTAGATATGACCAATGAATTAAACATGAACACTGAGCGAAAAAGAATATTGTCAACTCTTTTTGGATCTTGTTATGATGATGTTAGAAGGTTAATTCTATTTCTAATTAAAATTGCTAAACAAAATTATAGCTTGTTTATTCAGTGGATTTGCCAGTGAAATCATTTTTAAGTTTTATACATGAACGGCCTGCCATTTTTACCACAGTTATAAATTATGCCTTGTTTCACTATGGTTCAGCTGCTACTGTATTTGAAATACTGCTTTCTGATTGGCTAATGAGCAGTGGTTAAAACTACCTGAAAAAAGGCTAAAACCAGCTGAACCAGCTAAAAAAAATGTTAACAGACAAACAAAGAGAAAAATATATATGTTATTTACTACACATGGTCGGTCTATACTTTAAAAATGTTGCCCTCAGTCTTGATTGTACCTCAGGCTCTGGCCTTGGTCTGTATAGTCATTAGAATTCAGGAAACATTTTCCCAGAATAGACCACCAGTTTGGTAAATAATATCATGTCCACATTTACTCGGTCTTACACCAGTTGCACCTGACATCATGCTAATGCCTACAAGATATCAATGGCAGGTAATGAGTTCAGGATCTTCATCAGGATTCTTGACATTCCCAGTTAATCACATCTTCTGGAGATCCCCTACCCTACTGTCTATTTTCAGCTTTATTATTATTATTATTATTATTATTATTATTATTATTATTATTATTATTATTATTATTATTAGCAGTAGTAGTAGTAGTATTTATATTATCATCATTATTTTATTACAGTGGAAGAAATGCAGCTGTCTGCAAGATTTGCAGAAAAGATGATAATGAAGACTGGCTTGGCTGTGACCGATGTGGTCAATTTTTTCATGCCAGCTGTGTTGGAGTTGACTTTGCAACTGCCCTATTCCAAACCTTTTATTGTCCATGATCGTTCTTTCAATATATAAGCTTACAGTACAATGATTTAGTCATTGTTCTGCATGGTTTATATACTATAAACTCCTATTTGTGGATACAAACATATCAATATACACCTAATCTATTATGCTGAGATCTTAATCTATGTGAAGCAGTCGAAGTGCTTATATATATATATATATACATGAGCTAGTGTCATAATGTCATATCAACTATACAAGGCTTCATCAAATTTTTTACTCGATTTCGTGGTTCAATATCTCGGCAGTACATCATTATGAAAACACTTCATATATTAAAATTCTTTACTTACCTTAATCACAATCATAAGTCATAGCAGCACAAGCACAATGCTGCACAACAGCTCTGCCTAAATATTAACAGCTTCGTCCTCGGCTTCGTCACATGTACAGTATGTACTCTCGTCTTCTGGTGTGCGTGTTTTCAATTCGATCAACTCTTGTGTGTGAAACCGCTGAGCTATCGCTGACTCAGCCTCCCTCTCCGCCCGTGGAAGAGTTACTCCCAATTGGACTGACACTGGGGTTATATAATTATGTGTGCTTACCAAAGTTGTTGTTGTTTCTGGATAAGCCAACACGTCGTGCCTTTATTTTACAAGCAAGATAGCTCATGGTTGTCTTGTCGAGTCTTGTAAATCCGTTTTAGTATCGACCGCTCAGATCAGTTGTCAGAGACGTAATGAGATCAGTTGTCAGAGACGTAATGAGATCGGTAATAGTCGTAAGTGGATATTTAGTTTAATGTTCGTTGTTACGTTGTTTTTTTAATAAGATGTAGGTAATTGGACTGACATTGGGGTTATATAATGTAGATGAATAAAATTTGCAAAGAATGCGGCATATGGCCTTAGGCCAAAAAGCGCATCTTGCTGTATTTTTTGTAAACTTGCGAAGGCAACGACGGTTGAAGGCGCAGTGTAAATATGATACGAGAGTAAGTTAAATAATTATAAGAAAGGATTAAAGATACGTAAGTAATATTCAGTATATATAGTACATGGGACATAACCCTCGACAATTGTTTCGACCTTCTCGTGGTCTCTTCAGGAGGGATTTGGGTTTGGTAGTCGACGTGATTATGTTGGAAAATAAACAATAAACAGCATAGAACGAGGCTAATAATTATAAATAAAAGTGTGTGCTTACCGAAGTTGTTGTTGTTGTTTCGAGACAAACCAGTACGTCGTGCCTTCATTTTGCAAGCAGGAAAAAAGTCTTGTTCACTGGTAAATAGTCGTTATCCAACCGCTCAGTCCAGTTGTCAGAGACGTAATGAGATCGGTTAGTTGTAAATGGATAGTTATCCACTTAGTTTAATGTTCGTTGTTACGTCATCGGTAAAGTAGTGGGTGTTAGGTGTCGTAGGGATAAGTTGGGGTAGCCCGGGGTCCCTATAGATATATATATTTTTTGGGAGCCTGAAACCGAGTGTAATATAGGGGAATGATATTAAGCAAGGAAGGGTATTTCATGAGATTTAATAGTAAAAGAAAGGACGAGGGTCGTGTCAAATGGTGGGATTAGTTTATCAAATTTTATTCATCTACATTATATAACCCCAGTGTCAGTCCAATTACCTACATTTTATTCAAAAAATCATGGCTAACAATCGTAGCGAACGGATAGAGCTAATGCAGTCTCCTTTCACTGGCTGTTTATGTAGATGAATGAACAAATAACACTACAGACACTTTTACGGACCACGTGTACAACTGATTTTTTACTTTTACAACCGCTCATTGTTATGCTAAGAAATTCCTTGTTAGATTCCCCTCCCTGGGACAACTCATAACTCTATATTTCATATCTTATAACACTAATCACACTAACGCATGCACAACAATAGTTCATAAAACTGGACAAGATTCATAATTGGAAATGGTTCAAAGATCAAAGTCTCCTGTCCTTGGGTGGCCATAGAATAACAACTCGCAATTTTTCCTATCCTTGGGTGGTCATAGAATTACAACTCACAAATTTTCGAAATTTTTCCAATCTCACGGCCAACAATAATACAAATTCTCTTCAATTCAATATATATTAACATTTCCATAATAATCACAGTAATTTATGGTCCCCTTCACTTCCTATAACAATGAAGACCAACGCACAACACGGTGGATTACATATCCACTGACAACAGAACAAACAACGAAACTACAATAACAACATAAGTAGTAGAGAGAGGCCGGTTCTAGCTCATTTTAAAAAACTTGTATTCTCTTTTTCATTTTAGGATAATTAATATTTTAGGACCCCTATCCCATTAGGATAGGGGTTTCCCCATCTCCCGCCCCGCCACCTCCCGCCCCGCCACCCACTCGGCTGCCACTTCGCGGCCATGTTGGTCTGCCGGCCTTAATTTCGCGATCATGTTAGCCGACTATTTTGTTTTACCGCTGTTGTGTGTTTCCGCTGTGCTCCGGTTCGCTTGCCTTCTTCGCTATGCTCAGCCGGTTGCCTTCTTCGCTGCGCTCAGCCGGTGTCCCATTGCCAGTGTCCGGATTCCGTCTTCTAAGATGACGCGCTTGTCATCGTTTGCCGAAAGTGCGATTTTGTTCATAAATAGTATAAATAAAAAATGAGCATACATTATGGCCACAATATATTTTACGAAAAACAATTAACTCCAGATTATAAACATTACGTTACTGTTTTTGATGTTAACATGATAAAAGCGGTAAAAACCGGACAATCTTCTAAAGGCAACAGAATTGGTAGAGTGCATGATGGAGAGTATTCACTTTTTCAGAACGAATATAGAAGGGGGCCAATACCAGGTTCTGATCTTATTCAAAATACCAGAAAGTGTTTTATGCTTTTTAAATGCCCTGAAATGGTTAATATTAACATTTCTATATTTATTACGTTACGCGTCATTATAGGCGCGCCCAAATCTGGAAATTGGGGATACATTATCGGCAATGACAACGGCGGATTTGATAAATTTATCGGTTATAAATCCAAAACAACAAACCAGCTATCGTATGGTGGAGGGCTTCCTGCAAAAGAATATAACTGCACAATTCAAAGCGGTGTTAACATTCTTGACAAACACTTAATATCCTGCCATTGGCAACTAACCGAAAGTTGTTTGTATATAAACGGTGTAAAGTCGCCAGACTCGGATTTTACCGCAAACCCAAAAATGATTGGTGAAACATATGGTTCAATATTTGTTAACGAAAGATTAACAGGCTATCAGAGCCCGCTATCAAAACCGTTTACTGGAAATATATATGATATAAAAATATTTAGAGGATTTTTAGAGAAGGATGACATAAAAAATATAAACAGTAAAATAATGAGTGATCAGGAAATTTTATAAGTGATGTTTTAAGGGGACATATTTAAGGGGACAAAATTAAATTGAAAGTGCTGCAAAATAAAAAAAGGTTGAAACATATAATAAAGGAGAGGATGGAGAACATTAAAAGAAACAAAGAAAAACTTAAAAAGCAATTACAACGAGCTAAAAAGAAAGCTGGCCTCCCACCAAAACCCCCACCAGATTTAGCTGAAAAAAGAAACAAAGAAAAACTTAAAAAGCGATTACAACGAGCTAAAAAGAAAGCACAAAACGAAGTAACGAAAACACTAGAACAACAAGTTATACCCGAAACAATTTTATGCCCCCACAAACTACCGCGAGGAAAGCGTGTTGGTGAAAGTTGTGGAAGGAAATGTAAGGATGGGCTTACCTTTTGCGGTTATCACAAAACAACTAGAAAAATATGTTTAGTGTCGTTAAAACAAAAACCACCTGCTGTTCCCGTTCGCCATAGAAAAAAGAAACTTGGGAAAAAGAAAGTTATGAGGAAAAAAAAAGTTCCATTTGTTCCTAGAGGAAACTGTATGAGAAAATGCTATGCAGGCGACCAATATTGTGCAAACCACATGTCAAAATTAAATATTAAACCCAAAATAGTAGCTTATCCCAAAAGTTATCAAAATGAGTATAACAACTTAAAACCACAACCATTTACAGAATACGAACAATGGGTAAAAACTAGGCTTAAAAACCAATTAGATGAAGTGGAGAAAATGCCAGTTGTTCGAAAAAAACTATTAACTCAAATTAAAAAGGAATATCAGAATTTTATTGATTTTCCATCAAAATTTAAACTTATTGAAAAATATAACGATAGTGTTGCCGGCGTGTCTCCATTGTTAGTACCGTTTCCACGAATTACACCGCTGTTTCTTTCAGAAAAAAAGTATAAAAACTTAAAAGAAAAAGAAGCTAGGGAATCTGCTTTAAAGTTAAGAAACAAATTTAAAAGGGAACACATAAACTTTTTAAGGCGTCAAAGGATAAAAGGATCAGGGCCCTCCCTTCAATCCGTAATGGATGATTACGATGATGAAATAAAAAAGAAAAAAGAAAAAGCAATGGAAGAGGAAAGAAAAAGACTATGGATTGAGGGCGAGCCAGAGCGAGCACGACTAAAAGAAATACAAAGACAAAAGGATGAAATACAAAAACAAAAAAATGAAGTAGAAAGACAAGAATTGATAAAACTTGCCGAAGCAAAAGCAAAACGAAGAGAGGTTAGATTAAAACGAGAACAAAAAAAAGAGGATAAAAGACAAGAATTGATAAAACTTGTCGAAGCAAAAGCAAAACGAAGAGAGGATAGATTAAAACGAAAACAAAAAAAAGAGGATAAATTAAAACGAGAGGAAGTGAAATATCGAGACAGGATATTAACTCCAGAAGAAATAAAAGAGAAACTAACTCCAGATGAAATATTTGAATTACTGAGTTTATCGCCGGACGATCCTGCATTAATTGTTAGAATCAGACAGATTAGAAGGAGGTGCAAAAGTTAATGTTATATTTAAAATTTCTAAGATTTTTTCTTAGAAATTGCTTTTTTTATGCAGAAAAAAACACTATAATAAAAGGGAGAGATGAATAATTATAATAACGAAAATAACGAATTTGAAACATATGAAGATGGTGAATTTGAAACATATGAAGATGATGAAGGATTTGAAACATATGAAGATGATGAAGGATATGATGAATTTGAAACATATGAAGATGGTGAAGGATATGAGGTTCTTGAAATTTATGAAGATGATGATCTAATAATACGTTGGTTTAGAACTTATAATGAAATTTTTGAAGAATTTGGTGAAATGGCAATATGGGATGACGAAGATGAACTGTATATTGTTCAGCATGAAAATGCGGAAGAAGAAGAAGATGAGGAGCTGAATGATTGGTTGAATGATGTCATAAAAGTTTTACCAGAAAGTTGTAATACTATTAACGAACTTTAATTAAATTATGAATTCCTATTTTTTTAAATAGGAATTTTAAATGTTTAGAATAGTTTGTATAGTAACCAACCACCTCCTCCACCCATTAACCCAACAGTTATAACTTGATATCTTTTCATTTCATCTGATGGTTGGTAGAAATCTTCCAACCTTGGAGGTGGTATTTCACGTTGTTGTAGTATTTTGTTGAGTTCATTGAAAGCTTTGTCGGTGTCCTTCATATCGCTTTTTGCTTCGTAGATTTCTTCTCTTAATTTCTTCTCTTTGTCTTTTCTTACTGTTTCTTGTTCATAGAATTCTTCTTTTGCTCTGCTAAGTTTTTCAGTTGCGAGGTTATGTCTTTTAGCCTCGTTTTCATATCCGCCCTTATTAAATGTTGAGAATAAATATCCAGCACCTGCAAAAGCAACTGCATTAAATAATCCTCCTGCTACCATTGAAGCCATATTTATTTAGGCATTTAATTCTTTAGGAATATATCCTGCGGATTGACCTTTTTTGATTAAAAAACTACCTGCTGCAACAGCAACAGCTAGTTTTGCGGCCTCCTTTAGACTAGCTGGTGCGGCTAAAGGTTGACCTGCTAAACGCTTGGAAGCCATACTTACAGCTACGGCTCCTGCTGTAACTAACGCGGCATTGTATAAATCTTGAATTACTTCATTTTTAGTTTCACCCATTTATTAGTAGTAAAAATTTTATTTTATTATTATTTCTAGTAATATATCACCAACTTTATAATCTGTTGTAAACTTAAGCTCGGAGTAAATTCCGTTACCTAACTCGGTTTTACTATTAATGTTGTCATAGTGTGTGATGGACCCCTTTAGCGACTGGGTTGTTGTAATTGGCAGCACTACAACTGTTTTGTCACGCTTTCCAGAAAATGAGGTTTTTATTTCGTTAACAACATCACATTTAATACTAATGTACTTCATTCCAAGATTTACGTTAGCTGGAAAATCAGAAACTGCACTTTTTCCTTTTAGTATTTGTTGTTGACTTTTAGAAAAACCGAGTAATGGTGCAAGATTAAGTAGTGAGAGGTTTTCTGCTGGTCTAAGTCTAATTTTACAGGAGTGATAAAGCAAATCAACGCCAATATTAGCTTCCTTTAGTTTTTCGATAATTAGGTTAACCGTCCAATATCCGTTATAAAATTTTATTTTTTTTGAACCGTGGGTAATATGCACAGGTGATGTCAGGTTGTTAAAGTCCCAAAACACGGTTGCACACTTTACTGTCATTGTTTCATTTTCGATAATCAAAGGTTCATCAAATTTAACAATGGTTTCATTTGCATCATCTTTTTTTATAAGAATTCTTAGATGTCTCATTTATTTTAAAAAAAATCATATATTTTTACACATATGATTTTTATGGCAGTTCAAATTTAACTTGTTGCTATTTTATAATTGTATGGATGTATTAAGTTAATTTCGAGATGGCTAAACTTGGTATTTTTTAGTGTTTCTTTTATCTTTTTTTCTTCTTCTTTACCAATATCTAAGTAGTCATCTAGAATAACTTGCATATCTTTTCTGTTTGGGTTATAAAATGAAACTAGTTTTGAAATGTTTTCGCGGTATGGTTTTGTTATAGATGTGAGCTGCTGAGTTATCACTATTGTACTTATGTTCATATGTCTTGCTCCAAACCCGAGTTTAACTAATTCGCTAGTACGGTTTTTTACTGACTGACCAGATGCACAATCATCTAGAATAATTAGTGACGGACTTCCCTTACAATAATCAACCACAAATTTTAGATAGTCCTCTGTTAGATCCTGATTACATGGAATAACAAAAAAGTTAGGATCATTTAAATGTTTCCATTCTAAATATGTTTTATTCCACACAAATGTTGGACAAATTAGAAAAATATTTTCAAAATGCTTGGCATACTTTTCTTCTAACATTTTAAGCAAGTAGTGTGTTTTTCCACAACTTGTCATTCCAACTATTATCATATTAAAAGGTGTCATTTATTGTTAAAATCATATGTTTTAAAACATATGATTTTTTAGCGTAGAGGAGCGAGGCGGAGCCGCCTGCGGCGACAGTCGGAGACGACTAGTTAATTTTTTAGTTTTTAGTAAATTTTCCTAGTAAGTTACACCTCGGTATTCGCCGGCCTGAACCTTTAAAAGCCCATCCGAAAGTATAAATGTATGACAATTAAAGTTTACTGTTGTTACCTTTTTGGTAATTTCAAGCATAATACCTGATTGGGTTGACAAAAGTCTTGTTCCATTTCCGTATAGATCGTTATCATTAATAGTTCTAAGATCAACAACTAGTGCGAACTTATCACCTGTGTAGAAGTTGGTTGCCGAAACGGCTTTGGTATTTTGGCTGAAAAGTCTTTCTGCCTCTTCAAATAACCTTCTTTTGACAATTCCCTGCGAGTAAACGCTATTGGGAATTCCTTCAATAGTCACCTTTACATTTTCAATGTTTGGAAAAACAAACTCTTCACTTCCTCCACGGGTTTTTTTTGTAAAAAGCATTACAATAGCTTTCATACTTTTTCGTGGTAAATTAATGGTTTCGTTAATAAGTGTTGATGAACTGACCCATTCTGTTGTTTTGAAAAGGGTAGCGTGTTCGAAACTAAGGGATCTTCCAGCGTTGTATCCACTTTCAACTTCGTGAACAAGATCGGTGTTGTTGATAGTTTCGTATTCCAGTTCCATATTTTCCAGGCTGTAACCATCAACAGATTGACTGCTTTGGGCCTGCATAATTTCTATAGCAGGTGGGAGTGTAATAATATACTGCAGATCGTTAGCCATAGTATATGGAGCATACAAACCGTGATCAGCTAGAATTCCACCCAGTTGGATTCTTTGTTTGGTTCCGTAAACTGATGCAAATGCGTCGGAAACCGCATCGTCAGACTTTGAAACAACTTTACGCTGGTTTTCGGTTGCAATACCATCTTCCAACATATTTGCTCGAACATCACTGTCCAACCATAGGTCTTCATAGGTTCTGAGTAGGCTTTCTCCTGAGTTGTCGTAAATAATTTCTCCTGCAAATTTTACTTTTAGTTGCTTTTGGAGCTGTTTTGCTAGGTTGTTGTTAAACCATGATTTGGTGTTTGCATTTTTAAAGTCAAAAATTAGAAACATTTTGTCAGGAACAAGGGCCGTTCCAGATTTGAGTTTTGGAATTTGAATATAAATTTCTTCACCAGGATTGGCTTTGTTAGGATTAAAGGTAATTACATGTCGCGTTCGTTCACCGGTTATTTCACTTTTTTGAAGTCGTTTATAACCAGGTTTTAACTTAGTTTGTCTTTCCTTATTCATTTATTATAGTGTAAAAAAAGTTAACTTTATTTAAATATCATCATCATCAAGGTTGTTGTACTTTACCTCTGTTGGGTTTGATGATGGTTTTGGTAAAGGAGATGTTGACGAATTAACTTGTTCCTGTTTAAAATTTTTCCAGGCTATATATGTTCCTATTACTCCTGTTACAACACCAAGTAGCGAAATGGAAGTTGTTAAGTTAGGGAGTTGCGGAAAGCCGCTTGTTTCCTCATTTTGTTGTTCAGCTCGTTTGCGCGCTTTAGCTGCTTTACTTATTTCAGCAAGCTTTTTTCCTTGTGCCACTCTTTTTGGATTTTTAACTTTTTCTTCTGTTTTAGTTTTTGTGATGGTTTGTTCTTCGCTGTTCATTTATTAGTGAAAAAATAAGTTGAGTTTTGCTACACTTTGCTCAAACTAGTTCATATTTTGTTCAAATTTGCTGCGAAGCTAGCTGTAATTTGCTTGTAAGCTAGCTGTAATTTGCTTGTAAGCTAGCTGTAAAAAAAACACTATAATAAAAGGAAGAGATTAATAATTATAATAACGAATTTGAAGAAGATTATGAAGAAATTACGTCAACGTTTGTCAATGATTGTAAGCATCTTAAAAAAGGGGCCTACAATGGTTCATTAATGTGTTATGATTGTGGTGAAGTTTTAGGTTTGGCTTTTGCGGCTTGGGGACCATCAGCAAAGCAAAAAATTTCTAAAAAAAAAGTTTCAACAAGGATGAAGAAATATAACAAAACAGTAAAAAATTTGTTTCCAGGTGTTAACATACCACATGGAAACTTGCTAATGGAAAATATAGAAAAAAAGTTTGATGAAATAAAAATGGAGGGAGATACTGAAAGCAAGTTTCCAAACATGCTGGTTATTATTCACTTCATTTTATATATTTGTGATATGGAAAAACTTGCTGACACAATGACTTTACCAGAAGATTATAATTCTATTATTTTATTAAAATATCTTTTTAAGGATGATAAAAACACCAGCGAGTGAAGCGCTAAAAACCAAGGGTAGCGTCAGTTTTGACTCTAGCCGATCATAATTTTCCATGCCAGTTTGCGGATTAACTGGATTTTTTTTTGGCTTTAGTGGATGTTTCAATTGTGGTGTTACTACCACCTGTTGTGGTTTTAACTGAAAAACAGTCTTATTTACTGTTTTGTTGTTACCAAACAACATTTTGTTTGTAGCTAATGTAAGAATGTTGTTGAATCCGCTAATTGGATTAATTAAAATTCTCATATCTGATGGTATTAGAATTAAACCCGGTGAAATGGCAAAATTTAGAATAACATTGGTACTTTTAATGGCTTTTCGCATGTTTGAAATGGCAACAGTTAATCATCTTGAGCAATTGTGTCATCTACAAGTTTTTTAAACACCTCTTGCGTTTGTAAACTTTTTGCACCCTGTTCAACAATTTCCCATCTAGTTTTTGCTTGAGCACCTAATATGCAGTAAACATAACTTTCAACAGATTGCTGAAATAATTTTTGTCCAAGTGATGTAAGACCATTAGATTTTTCCGGTACAAAATGTTTAAAGTCATTATGATTCCTACTTCCGGCGCTAACTAATTCCTCATATGTGTTTATATATCCATAACTTTTATGAGTTAACTTTACATATCTCACCTCATATTCTAGATCTTTCATATACTGAGTAAATTCTTTCGCAGGTAAAGTGGAATTACTAATTTTGTTTATCCAAACATCATTTGGGTTGTGTTGTAGTATTTTGATTACATCACTTGTAAGATATCTTTTAAGTTTGTTAGGATGTTTTAAAAACCTCCTAACTTGATATACATAATGATAACGAACAATGCTAGTCAAAAAATGAGATTTTGCTCTTTTAATGTTGTTAGTAAAATGTTCGTTAGAAATACCACACAAGTAGGTTGCGATATACGAAGCCGCTATTGCGGTAAAGTATGGTATTGTGAGGAAGTCATTTAATTTTGGGTTTCTTACGGTTGCTGGGTTTGAAAAAGATGTATCTATTGGATCTAACTCTAAAACAAATTTTTGTGTTTCACTGGTAAATACTAAAAACCTGTTTATATCCACTATACATTTAGGTTGTTTAATAAACCGCTGTACACTTCCATTAGTACTCCAACCTTTTGGCCAATATAAGTATTGTGTAAAATCAGGGTTGTTTTTAAATGCAGATGATGTAATGTCAATGAATAGGTCGTCTTTAGGTTTTTGAAAAGATATTTTGCCGCTGTTAAATGTAAACCTGCTTACTTCCGCGCTTGGATATTTTTCTAAAAACTCATTACGAAGTTTTTCCTTTTTTTGTTTGTCATTTAATATATTTAAATACTGAGACCAATCATGGTTGTTTTTGAATGCAAATGATGTAATATCATAAGTTTGTAATTTGTTGTCCGGATCGTGAAAAAGTATTGTTCTTCTTGAAACCACCCCGCTTCGGTTAAAAGTTATAATAAATTCAAACCTTTTTATGTCCGCATTTGGATAATCAGTTAAAAACTTTTTTTTTAATTTTTCTTTTTCTTTTGGTTCTTCGGTTAACATTTTGGCATAGTTTTCTCTGTAACTTCCCATTTATTTATAAATAAAATGGATGACAAAACTTTGCTTGACCTTGAGTTAAGAAATATTTATTATAATCCCGTAACCGGTTACCAAAGTGCGGAAAAGCTATACCAAAAGGCGGTTGAAGAAAATGTGAAAGGAGTTACAAGAAAGTTAGTTAAGGAGTGGTTATCTTCGCAAAGTACATACACATTACATAAACCGCTAAGAAAACCACGTAAAACGCAAAGAACCTTTGTTAAAAACCTGGCCGATCAGCTTCAAATGGACTTAGTGGATATGGCTAAGTTTAGTTCTGTAAATAAGAAGTTTAACTGGATTTTAACAGGAGTTGAGATTTTAAGCAGATTTGCTTTCACCGTTCCTGTATACAGAAAAAATACAGAAAGTATGGTAGTTGGTGTTGGTAAAATGTTAGAAGAATTTAAACATCACTTTCAAAAATATCCTGAGGTTGTTCAGTTTGATAATGGTAATGAATTTTACAATGTTGGAGTGAAAACCCTTTTAAAATCTCATGATATAGATTACTTTTCAACACTTTCAGAACGCAAAGCAGCTATTGTAGAAAGATTTAACAGAACTATTAAAACTAGAATGTGGAAATATTTTACTTTCAAGCAAACTAAAACTTGGATAGATGTTTTAGATAAATTCACTAAAAGTTATAACAACACATTCCACTCAACCATCAAGAGAAAGCCTAATAGCGTTAATACAGAAAATCAGGATAAGGTATTTTTAACTTTATACGGTTTACCACCGACAAAATTTCCAAAACCAAAATTTAAGGTCGGCGACCATGTAAGAATATACAAATACAAAAAGAACTTTGCAAAGGGATATGACCCCAACTTTACAAGCGAAGTTTTTAAAATATCAGCTGTGTTTCGTGGTAAACCAGTGATGTACCGCATTAGTGGCATCGAAGATGGAGAAAATGTTATTGGAAAGTTTTACAATGAAGAGTTAGTCCGAGTCAAAGACGAGGTAAGCGAAGCGAACAAAGTTGTGCTATAAATAAAATGGAAGGATTTGAATTTGAAACATTCAATGATAGTAATGCAATAGAAAAAATAATGGAAGAAGAAACAAGCTTTATAGACAACGCTTTTGATGAATTTGACGATTACGACGATTACGATGACTTTGACGATTACGACGAAAACATTGATCTAAAAGGAAGATCAGATCTAAGACCGTTTAATCCTAATGAGTGGCCACAAGAAGAAAGCGGAGCGGAAGAAAACACAATACAAAACAGACGAAAACGGTGGGAAACCGCTGAAAAAAAAAGAATTACAAAAACGCGAAAAACATTTTTTCGTAGTAATTTCAACCAAGAAATAGTAATGAAGGATGGTCCAGCTTCAAAAAAGTTGATAAATGAAAGCTTAATCTCATTTAACGAAAAAACGGGGAAAGTCGCTGGTATTCAATACAAAGAAGTAAGAGTTGTTGTTAAAAAAGGAAAAGGCTTTGTACTAAGCGCTAACGAAAGAATTAGAAAAACTGTGGAAGAATATTCAGATCTTATGGAAAAAGCACGACAAGAACACAGCAAAACGGCAAATGGAGCTATTGAGGATATCGTTGACGATTTACCTGGAACGTCTAACGTTAATGGAATTAGAGCGAACATTATTGATAGATTACAAGACGAAATATCAATAAGTAGTGATGCGGTTGATAGAACACAACTTACCGATGAAGAGTTAAGAGAGCTTGGTGGAATACTATCTGTGAATAATATAGAAAACCTAGATGCTGTTGAAATAGCTGAAAAATATTGGGATGACAAGGCGAAAGCTGAGGCTGATCCAAAAAAAAAAGTTGTGTATAAAGATATATCAGATGTGGCGAAACTAAAAGCTGAAGAACTAAGACTAAAAAACAATCTAAAACCAGTTAGTGAAAAAACAGAAGAGATGATCGCTGAAGACGATATAACGAAATACGAAAAATTTAAAAAATATGCTAAAGAAAACCTAGCATCTTTAGCTGCAGTAGCTATAGCTATTGCCGGTATCATCACAACAGTAGTTATAGCTGGCAGAAAAGGAATAGTTTCAGCTGCAAAAGCAACAGGAGCCATCGCAAAAGCATTAGCTAAACTGGCAAAAGCAGCTTTACCAGTAATAGCACCGCTTGTAAATATGCTCGCAACAGCGTTGACAATGGGGGCTAAGGGAATGGCTTGGTTAGCAAAAAATTTATGGATGTTAGCTGTCGCTTTCGCTTATATTCTTTACAAAAAATTTTACCGGCAAAATAAGATTTTCCGCACTAATAAATGAATACAGAAGAAACATATAACTTAGAAGAAGAAAGTGAAATTCCTACTCCGCAAAATGATAACCTTAGAGATGAGCTAATCCGCTTGTCAGCCGCAAAAGAAATTAAGTACTCTGAAAAATATATTAAAAAAGCATCTCAAAGTGCTTTAGAAAAAATCAAACAAGACCATCAACGCAACCAAATGGACAAAGTTAATTCGCAATTAACTGAAAGCCTTATCACAAAATTTTCAGAATTAATGAAACAACTAAACATGGTAGAAAATGATGGAAAACTGGACAAAGAATTGTCATCAAACAAACTTTTGTATGATGATGTAAAAACCATGGTTATGAAAGTATCGCCATTCATTCCAATGATTGGATTACTTTCGGGAGGATTAATAGTTGCAAAACATGTTTGGGATAGCAGCTCTGTGAAGAAAGTAAATAAAGAAGTAAATGAAGTACAAAATAATCAGAGTTCTAGCACAAGTAACGATAGTGTCAATACTTCTAATCCCGATAACGGTGGAGTTGATACTTCTTAAAAAGCTATTATTTTCCCATTTTTAATAAAATGGGAAACTCAAAAAGTAAGTCAAAAGAAAAAATGAACAAACAATATAATATAACAAAAGGATTCCGACTGGGAATCAGTTTTGGAAAAGATTCCCTAACAATGGAAGGTAATGTGCAAATGGGATGGTCAAACAAAACAGTTAAGAATTATTCACGAATTCCTGAGAATACCACTTGTCAACTCCATTCGGAATCTCAACACACAACTCCCGAACCATGTCGTCAATTACCATCAACTCTCCGTCAAACTGGGCCTGATCAAAATGAACACCTCTCAAACTCCCTAATTTTATTTAACACTTTTTTATAATTTTTAAAAGCAAACTTATTTCTATCTGCTGCTTTTGCTAAATTAGCCTTCCTCATATAACCAGCTATCAACAATCCTAAACCAGACATAGTTGCTAACAAAAAAGGATTAAGTGTTATACAACCCAACACAGTCCCACCAGTTCCACCAGAAATTAAAATTACTTTTAAAAACATAAGAATAGAATCTAAACGCCTGCTTTTTCTACACATTTTTCCATAACATTTTGCTAATCTATGGTAATGTTTATACATTCCTTTAAATCTTCCCAGCTGGTCGTTAGTTAAATCTTTTGAAATATGGTTAAAATTAAATATTTCCTGCGTCATTGTTTATTTTATATTTTTTAGTTTTTTTAAAAAAAGGGACAAAATTAAATTGAAAGTGCTACAAAATAAAAAAAGGTTGAAACATATAATAAAGGAGAGGATGGAGAACATTAAAAGAAACAAAGAAACAATATACATACTTAAACCCCAAAATTTAAGAAAATCAAATGCTAGCAAAATAAGAAAAGCAATAAAAAAAACATTAAGACAAAGAAATATATTAGTTAGTAAAAAACTATTTAAATTAATAATGGAAACAACAACAAAAACATTAAAAATATATGGAAGAAATAATATAATAACTACCACAAAAACAGTGGAAAATATAACAAAGCTTATAATAAAACAATTGTTTGAAACAAAAACAAACACTATAATAAAAGAACTACAATGGCAATATATACACTTAAACATTTACGCCGAATTGGAAAAGAACAAGGAATCAAAAACACCTCCAAAATGAAGTTTAGTCATTGAAAAACAAAATATTGTGATTAAGCAAGAACTTTTTTTACTTGCGTTTAACTGTATATTCTTTTCCCCTAAATGTTATTGTTGACCCTCTTTTTATGTAAAAAGGGATACAGCTTGGATTTTTATTGAGCTGTTTTGCTGCATTGTAAATACTTGGAAATTCAATTTTTTCGTTTAATTCCTTGTTTTCAAATACCACACAAACTGGTTTTCTGATTGTATGTCTGTGATGTTTTTCGAATTTGTTATTTTTTACTAGTGTGATATTAAGTAATTCACATAACGTTGTTGTGTTCATTGAAAATTTAAAAAGGGGACATATTTAAGGGAGACAAAATTAAATTGAAAGTGCTACAAAATAAAAAAAGGTTGAAACATATAATAAAGGAGAGGATGGAGGACACTAAAAGAAACAAAATTTGGAATACAGATATCTCAAAATATGCGCAAAAACTAAAAGAAAAATTGGCTAAAAGTGAAATGCTCAGAAAAACACAGCAAAAGAAACTTGAAGAAAAATTTCAACGTCGGGAAAAAAAGATCGTGGAACAACACAAAGTTAAACAACAAATTTTAAAAGAAAGACATAATCGCCGCGAAGAAAAGGCTAAACAAAAGGTTCGACATCAAATTAACAAGGTTTTGGAAAAAGCTAAAAAAGCTTTACAAAAGCAAGAACTTAAAATGGAAAAGAAAAAACAACATAAGGAAACCATCAAGTGGAACAAAGAAATTAAACAAGAAACCGCACGGCAGTTTGACATTACTGAAGGAGCTAAATGGAAAGGATCAAAAAAGTTAGGAAACATTCGAAAAAAGCTTGCCGATAAGCTTTGGAAGGTGTTCAACAAAAAGCAAGATATGCTGGATATGTTAAGCAGCATTGAACCAATTTTAGTTGCTGATGCAATTAACGGAAACACAAGTAAATGGATTATTCCAGGCAACGATATCAAAGATCCAGTTATATTTTTATATGGAACATCTAACCAAGTGGAAAACATAATTAACAATACAAACAGTATTGGAAAAAAGGTTAACACTGTTTTGGTTTGTTTGTTTCAAAAAACTGATCCGGCAACTGGTAGCCATGTTTACGATAACGGGCATCTTCGTAGTAAAACCTATAGTATAATTTCCAAGGAAGACACAACAACCAGTTATAAAATCATGATCAGCGAAATGTTGGAAAACCTATCTACATTTCAAAAAAATGGAAGTGGATGGCAATTACTTAACGTTGAAATGTTGGAAATTTACGTCACAAAATATAAACCCTTAAATGGCAATAGCTTTAAACCATTACCGTCGTTCATAAAAATGAAAAAAGCAATAATCAGCCCTAAAAACAACGACAACATGTGCTTTAAGTGGGCGGTAACAAGAGCCCTAAACCCAGTTGAAAAAAATGATGAGAGAGTAACAAAACAGCTAAAACAACAATCCGAAAAACTTAACTGGAATGAAACAGAATTTCCAACTAAATTAAAAAATATCTCCAAATTCGAAAATCAAAATAACATTAGCGTTAACGTGTTTGGTTACGATGAGGAAGACAAAAAAATATATCCACTAAGAGTTAGTCAACTAAAATCCAACCAAACCATAAACCTATTTTTGCATGACAAACATTACAGTGTGGTAAAAAACCTAAGTAGACTTCTAAGCTCACAACTTAGTAAAAGGGAACACCAAAAGCACATTTGTGTTCGCTGTCTCAACAGCTTTGGAAGTAACAAACTGCTAAATTTACATTTAGAAATTTGCAACACGCACGATCACCAAATGCATGAGTATCCAATAGAAGGAAGTACGGTAAATTTTAAACAATATCAAAAAACTCAAAACATTCCGTTCGTCATTTACGCTGACTTCGAGTCATTCATACTCCCCATTGATACGGTGCAGAAAAACGACGATAAAAGTCATACGACAGCTTACCAAAAACATCAGCCTAGTGGGTTTTGTTACACAGTCAAATGTATTGACAACACCATTTACGAAGACAAAACTGTACTTTACACAATGGAAAAAGAAGGAGAAGATATTGGCAAAAAATTTGTAGAATCCGTTGAGGAAGAAATGAAGGAAATATACAAAATTACAAAATTTAATAAGCCAATCGCTATAAGCTGGGAGGAAATTAAATCCTTCAAAAACGCTGAAAACTGTTACGTTTGTGGGGAGGTGTTAGGTATTGACCGAGTAAGAGATCACTGCCATTTTACAGGCAAATATCGAGGGGCTGCACACAAGTGTAATCTAAAAATGAAAAAACCCACTTTCATTCCAGTTTTGTTTCATAATTTGGAGGGATACGACTCCCATCTTTTCGTTAAAAGTTTAGGTTTAACCAATGGAAAAATTAACTGCATCCCAAAAACCGATGAAAAGTACATCAGTTTTTCCAAGAAAGTTGTTATGGAAACCAAAACAGGAAAAGACGGAAAAGTGTGGGAGCACAAATGTGAGTTAAGATTTTTAGATTCCCTAAAATTTACACTAAGTTCGTTGGACTCTCTAGTTAAAAACTTAAAACCAGACCAGTTTTCAACCGTGGAAAAAGAAATGGGTAAAAACTATACCAAAGAGCAAGTAAATTTACTGAAAAAAAAAGGAGTTTTTCCTTACGAGTTCATGACCGAATTTAAAAAACTAAGTTATCTAAATTTGCCAAGTAAAAATGATTTTTACTCTAAGTTAAACAACACACACATTTCAGTCAAAGATTACAAACATGCTCAAAATGTTTGGAACGTCTTCGGCTGCAAGTCTATGAGAGATTACCATGATCTCTATTTAAAAACTGATGTGTTGTTGTTAGCCGATGTCATGGAAGAATTTAGAAAAGTATGTAAGCAAAATTATGGGTTAGATCCATTATGGTATTACACAAGTCCTGGATTAGCTTGGGATGCGGCGTTAAAATTAACTGGAATAGAGCTTGATCTAATTTCAGACCCAGACATGTACTTAATGGTTGAAAAAGGCATTCGTGGTGGAATTTCAACAATAACCAAAAGATATGCCAAAGCTAATAATAAGTACATGGAAAATTATAATCCAAATGAAGAGAATGTTTTCATCCCATATTTAGACGCTAATAACTTGTACGGATGGGCGATGAGTGAAGCTTTACCAGTGAAAAACTTCAGCTGGATCTCCGAAGACAAATTAACAAACTGGGAAAACATCCCATGCATCTTGGAAGTGGATTTGGAGTACCCTGAAAATTTACACGAATTACACAATGAGTATCCACTCCCCGCTGAAAGGTTAAACATCAACAAAGTGGATAAACTTATTCCTAATCTTAATAACAAGGAAAAGTATGTCATTCACCACAAGACTTTAAAACAATGTTTAAGTCTAGGTTTAAAATTAACCAAAATCCATCGTGGTGTTACTTTCGAAGAAAAACCCTGGTTAAAGAAATATATCAAACTCAACACAAATTTAAGAACCAAGGCAACATCAGATTTCGAAAAGGACTTTTTCAAATTAATGAATAACTCCGTTTTCGGAAAAACAATGGAAAACATTAGAAATAGGGTGGATGTAAGATTAGTTACCAACGAAACCCAACTGGAAAAATTAGCTAAGAAAACAAACTTCCACGGAGTTAACATATTTGATAAAAACTTAGTTGCCGTTCACATGAAGAAAACCACCATAAAGTTAAACAAACCAATCTACTTAGGGATGAGTATTCTAGATCTCAGCAAAACGTTAATGTATGACTTTCATTACAATTATATTAAACCTAAATACGGAAAAAAAGCAAGCTTGCTATTTACGGATACAGATTCGCTGTGTTACGAAATCAAAACCCAAGATTTTTATCATGACATAACACCAGATGTAAACACAAAATTCGATACAAGTAATTTCCCAAAAAACCATGTAAGTAACATTCCAACTGGAGTTAACAAAAAGGTAATTGGGATGTTTAAGGATGAAACTGGTGGAAAACAAATATCCGAATTTGTTGGATTACGGAGTAAGCTGTACGCTTACAAGATGGATAAAAAACTAAATACGGAAACGCAAAAATGGGATAGCGGGGTGGAAGAAAAGAAGTGTAAGGGGGTAAAGAAAGGTGTAGTCAAAAACGAAATTACATTTGAAGATTACAAAAACTGTTTGTTCAGCGGAAAAAACATGCTAAAAGGCATGAACACATTCAGAAGTCGACAGCACGAGATTTATACCGAACACGTGAACAAAATCGCACTTTCGGCAAACGATGACAAGCGCGTCATCTTAGAAGACGGAATCCGGACACTGGCAATCGGACACCGGCTGAGCGCAGCGAAGAAGGCAACCGGCTGAGCATAGCGAAGAAGGCAAGCGAACCGGAGCACAGCGGAAACACAGAACAGCGGTAAAACAAAATAGTCGGCTAACATGATCGCGAAATTAAGGCCGGCAGACCAACATGGCCGCGAAGTGGCAGCCGAGTGGGTGGCGGGGCGGGAGGTGGCGGGGCGGGAGATGGGGAAACCCCTATCCTAATGGGATAGGGGTCCTAAAATATTAATTATCCTAAAATGAAAAAGAGAATACAAGTTTTTTAAAATGAGCTAGAACCGGCCTCTCTCTACTACTAACATATGACCATAACTAAACACAAAACCCAATACACAAACAAACAAGACATCCACTCTGACAACAAACCAAAGGAAAATTAACCAAACCTATATGTACATGCTAATGAGATTAACATAGATGTCGACGGACACAAACCAAAATCTGAAAGGACTTCAACAACATTCCCACAATGACAATACGACAGAAATGCCAGGTATATCCTCCTCACCTACTGAGGGAACGAAATACTTTCACTCATACCAAACAACAACTTCTTCACATTTAACAATAAATACTTTCTACAAATTCATGGCACGGCAATGGGCTCACAAGTAGCTACTACATATGCTAATATATCCATGTCAGTCCTTATAATACAAATGCACCAAACAGACTAATTCCAATGGATGACATTTTTGCATTATTGACACATGGTATTTATGCCCTCAATGAATTTTTAGAATATTTAAACAAATTCCAACCAACAATTAAATTTGACAATACACACTCCTACAAATCTGTTAACTTTCTCGTTACCACAGTTTGCATCAATAGAACAACAAACTTAAATCAGACCTGTACATAAAACCAACAGACAGAACAGTCAACACTACTTCTACATAACAATTCCATCCATCCAAAGTCTTGTAAATATAGTATCATCTATAGTCATGCACTTTGATATTATCGCAGATGATACTAAATTACATTCAAAGACTTAACAACCTTTCAGTTATACTGATCAACTGTGGTTAGAAACAAGAAACTATACCGGCAGCCTGCTTTTCAACAGGCCAAACAACATACACAACTGGAACTACTAAACAAGGAACAAACTGACAACGAAAGCCTTATATTTTCCATTCCATACAACAACAATACAACATACATTAAACAAATATTACGAAAGCATTGGCACATAACAGAACAAGATCCTACATTGAGCATTCTCTGGCCAGAAGCACCAATTGTAGCGTATCAAAGAAATACGAATCTTAAAGTGCCTATCTCATGGTTGGGGATTTTACATATTTAGGATATTTTGAACATTTTAAGAAGATTTGTAATATATCTTCTTTTCCTAAAATTTCATCTTCATGGACTTTTTTGCTGTTAAAGTTGGCGATTTTGACGATGGCCGTGAATTTTTTTTACTGGGTTCTAGTCGCCGGAAGTGACGTAGAAGCAGGGAGACCCTCTCAGACAGTAACAGTGTTTACATCGGGAGTTTACGGTTCACCTTGGATTTTCTTGGCTTTATTCAGGTTATTTTGTCGGAAATTCTTTTAAAAACTATGCCAAACAGGTGCGTAGTGTTTTTACTCTCGAATGAACCCAATTGATATGCTAGAATAGCGCTGTATGCCATTTCTTTTTTTGCGACAATAACGAAGTACAATCCCGACTCACGGGAGGCGAATAAAAGAAGGATAGCTTCGGGTGAAAGGAACGCCGAATTGTCAAGGATAAAGGTGTGAAATGAACGCCGACATCTACTTCTGTGACCTGTTCGTCGTTCGAAGTAGTTTCAACGGGAATATTTGGTACTAAGACGATTCACAGCAGTTTATCACGAGGAAAACCCGTCGGTGTGGCGATTACAAAATGACAACAATAGAGCGTGGCGAGAGCGTGGGAAAGTAACAAGAACTTGTGCATGTCATCAGTCTCATATTTCTTTTTATCGAAGTATTGTTTGCGTTCGATCTTTGATCAAGAATATATCGAAATATACTTGACTTGGTAATGTTGTCTACCTCTGGTTCTAACACTGATAGCTAAAATGACTAGCCTAGCTGATGTAAACATTCCGGGATACGTAATCGAGATCGAAGACGAAGTAAAACTGTCTTCCAGTGCAGTGCGGCCATACCTGAAGACGAATCATCTGAATGCATTGTCAAGCCGTATGAAGACGATCGAGTCGGTTGCCGATGAAATTTGGATCGTAAATCATAATGAGCAAATGCGACTTGAAAAAGGTCTTTAGTACGACGACTACAAATTCGCTTTTGAGGGGCACGATAAGGTAAATGATTGGTAAGTTTAATTGAAAGTTATCAGTGAATTTATGTTTACGTTTTATCTGCAATGTTGTTTTCACGCATTTCCTAAAACAAAATTGTATGCTGTCAAAGCCATATGCATGATTCGCATGTTTAATTCTATTGATATTACTCTGACACTGAACTGCTTTAATGCGAATGCGAAGGAATGTCAGTAAATCAAAGCTTGCATTGAAATGGTTTATAATAACAGTGATCAAGTTCTTTACACTTGTTTGCCTGGAAATCTGGTCACTGCGTCTAGCGGGATACTTACATAAAAAAATTGACAAGATAAAGTATCAAATAAAAGATCAGTACAGAAAACAGGTAGGAACTGTCTGTTGATTAGTTAATGGAATACAGAGTCAATTTCTTCAAGTTTGAAGATGAAATCGCACAATTGTTGTTGTTTATCGAATTGGACGAGCACTGAATTGTGGCAATTTTGAAGAACGAAGCAATTCTGTTAGCCTAGGTGAATTGTGCGCAGCTGGCTTATTCGCAAGTGGAAATCGGAAAGCGAACGGGTATTCTATTAATCAATACTGACAGTATCTACCTGCTTTCTACATCTTCTATTTTATACTTTGCCTCGTCAATTCTTCGATATTTGCAGCCCGCTAGACGCAGTGACCAGATATATAACAAATATATAAACATGCGAATCATTTGGCTTTGACAGCATACAATTTTGTTTTAGCGAATATGGCCAATTGCAAATATGGCATGCCAGTATACAACATTCGATAAAACGTAAACATAAATTAAATTCACTGATAAAGCAAACTTTCATAACTTACAAATCGTTCAGCTTATTGTGCCCCGCAAAGCGAATTCATGGCCATCGTAGAAGATATTTTTCAAGTCGCATTTGATCCTAAGCTCGTCTTCATACGGCTTGACAATGCATTCTGATGATTCGTCTTCAGGTATAAATGGCCTAGACAGTAATACTTCGTCTTCGATCTCGATTACGTATCCCGGAATGTTTACCTCCTAGTCTAGTCATTTTGGCTATCAGCATTAGAACCAGAGGTAGAAGACATTACCAAGTCAAGTATATTTCGATATATTCTAGATCGAATTCGATAAAAAGAAATATGAGACTGATGACATGCACACAAGTTCTTGTCACTTTCCGGAAAAACACGCTCTATTGTTGTCGTCTTGTAATCGCCACACCGAAGGGTTTTCCTCGTGATAAACTGCTGTGAATCGTCTTAGTACCAAACTACTTCGAACAACGAACAGGTCATAGAAGTAGATGTCGGCGTTCATTTCACACCTTTATCCTTGACAAATCGGCGTTTCCCGAAGCTATCCTTTTATTCGCCTCCAGTGAGTCGGGAATCGGGATTGTACATCGTTATTGTCGCAAAAAAAGAAATGGCATACAGCGCTATTCTAGCATATCAATTGGGTTCATTCGAGAGTAAAAACACTACACACCTGTTTGGCATAGTTTTTAAAAGAATTTCCGACAAAATAACCTGAATAAAGCCAAGAAAATCCAAGGTGAACCGTAAACTCCCGATGTAAACACTGTTACTGTCTGAGAGGGTCTCCCTGCTTCTACGTCACTTCCGGCGACTAGAATCCAGTAAAAAATTTTCACGGCCATCGTCAAAATCGCCAACTTTAACAGCAAAAAAGTCCATGAAGATGAAATTTTAGGAAAAGAAGATATATTACAAATCTTCTTAAAATGTTCAAAATATCCTAAATATGTAAAATCCCCAACCATGAGATAGGCACTTTAAAGATTCTCTTATTCGTGCTAAACTACAAGATGACAATTATATAACAAACAATACTCAATAACTACAACACAGAATACAGTACATCAACTGAGACAAAGTTGACTCAAATTGTTCTATCCTACACCCATCCCCACAAATTCTATCTACAAGGATCCTGGGTTACCCCAACTAACCCCTAACGACACCATACATCATCCACTATAGAAAACCAATGACATAATAACGAACATTTATATACTATCACTTACAACCAACTGATCTCATTACATGTCTGACTGAATAACTGATCACTAACTGATATGACTACCAACAAGAGAACAAGACTTGAGGACTGCTCTTGCAAAATGAAGGCACGACACATTGGTTGTCAAGAAATAACAACAACTTCGGTAAGCACACACTTTTATTTATATTTATTAGCCTCGTTCTATGCTGTTTATTGTTTATTTTCCAACATAATTACATTGACTGCCAAATCCCTCCTGAAGACCACGGGAAGGTCGAAACAATTGTCGAGGGTTATGTCCCATGTACTATATATACTGAATATTACTTACGTATCTTTAATCCTTTCTTATAATTGTTTAACTTACGTCGTTGCCTTCGCAAGTTAACAAAAAATACAGCAAGATGCGCTTTTTGGCCTGAGGCCATATACCGCATTCTTTGCAAATTTTATTCATCTACATTATATAACCCCAGTGTCAGTCCAATTACCTACATCTTATTAAAAATAACTCAAACTTGTGTTTGATCTATTACATGAAATACGAGGCTGTTGAATTGCATGCTCCACCGACCTGGTTCTTCGGAATGTAGGTCTTCAACAAAGTTATGGAAAAACTTGAACACATCAACCTCTTCATCTTTTCTGTTTGATCCTGCTTCACTAAATTCTGCTTCTATACTTTGGAGGAAAACTTCCGCATTGGGAAGAAACATTGTTTTCAATTTGGTTTCAGGTCGTTCTTGTTGCTTCTTAAACAGTGGAGGACACCAAATGATTGTAGTCCAATGATAAGTTGGTCAACAAGCATAGGCATTTTATTGCTGACATTTTAACACTACCATTGACCTATATATTCAAAATTTGCGAAAACAATTTCACAACCTGTCACGTAAATTAGGGTAATTTACTCTATCCTATCGAACTTATATCGATCTCGGAATTGATCGATATCTTGGAATATTTAGCGTTCACGCCATGCGAACATTTTGCTTATTAGATCGACCTCGGAATGATCTAACTCAGTAGATGCTATATATAATGTCAACGGTTCGCAGTCTACTAATACGCTATAATACGTTATAATACGTTTATACTTTATGTATAAACATACCTTATAAGGGAGTCCCTGGTTGACAGTGTTTCTCTTGAAGGGACACCACGTTATCCAATTTTTTCGAGAACACCAAAAACATCATCTGACATAAGAGTGTTTTGATAACGTTTTTCGTCAACAGTCGAGTACCTTAAGTGAAAGCATACAGAGACATTGATACGTAGGAAATGTAATTGCTAATGTAATATAACATGTATTAAGAAAATTAAATCTAAACTGCAATTTGGACAAAATGTAAAGAAAAGAAGTTGAGAATTAGTGTTAGATATAGGGTGAGACCGCGCACCAATCGTATAAGACCTTCTGCTATTGCTCAAAAAATTGCGCTTCTACAAAAAACAAAAGGAAATAGCATAAAATTTGGCTAGGAAATTGGGTCTCATCTTTGTATACGAAAAAGGAACTTGACGTCCCGATAGAGTGAGTATGAATCTCCTCGGTTTGGCAATTAGGTAACGGTTTTCTTTTTGAAAATTTGCCCACTGTTGGCGTGTAAATATACAAGTGATACAACATATGACATCTTATGCAAGATTTGTTGCTTTTTGGCAGCTGAATAGACAAGATAAGTGGCAGTACTGTAGATTTTTTTAAACTTCAAAAATGATAAAGGAAAATCACCATAAAATATTGGCGATAAAATTGATATGGGGAAGGTGCATGAGGATGTAATTATTTTATAACACCTAAGCTATCTATTGTCTACAAGACTGAAAATAGACCAGGCCCGGTTCAAACGTCGCTCTTCTGATGCGCTGAACCTAATACAAGCATTAAGTGCTGCAGAAGAGCGACGTTTGAATCAAGGTGGCCGTAAGAATCACGTTAAATACCTGAAAAAATTATCTTCTTGGACCTCCATCATCGATCGCTGGCTCTCCAATAAAGGTGATTTTAAGTACTCCTTTTGGTTAAAGTAACGCTTAGGATTACGTCGAGTCCCAAGATAATCTTGGAATGTTGCCTTTCGTCTCAATGTCACTTTGTTTATAATATCTGGGTCGCCATTTGGCTGTAGAGAAGAAATTACTTTTTTGATTTGTTCGATAGGGGTGTTAACATTTTCTTCAATTTCGAATTCAGTCCAGTTGTCGTCTTCCAAAACCTCGTGTAGATCGTTATTAACCACACCCACCAGATCAAAGGTTTCCACACAAAGATCAGCATGTCTTTCGATTTCACTCAAAGGAAACACCAGATAGTGTCGAAGACCTCAAGCAAGCTGAGACCGAAGAAGAAAATGAGGTGGGGAAAAATCCACCTGACTGCAAAATCGTGTCGGTGATGAAAAATAGCCAACCCATACGTCCTTTTCTCGTTCCTGAAGAATCTGCGTCAGATCAGTTGATTCAGGAAAAAACAGAATCGAATGACCTGTCCAACATGCTACATAGAAACAGATTCATCTTTGAATATGGTTTACCCAAGTCTTCTTTGTATGTTGTTAAGGGAAAACTTGCGTTTGATCCGGGTAGTTTTTCAACTACTGTATCATCTGGATACAATAAAACATATTCGATCTTGTCATCAAATTATCGGAAATGTTTCATGTGTTTGTTCACTGCTTCTTTCAAAAGTCCGTGTGTGTCTATAGCAGGTGTGACAGCTATGGGCAGTGTTCTTCCTTTTAGGACTTTTAACATTCCGTCTTCATTGCAAAACTTTATACGGATTTGGATCTTTACTTTGACATCTTTGTCGCTCAAATTGCTTTTGGTAAATTTTGTCTTTTTAGACGAAGTTGGTTTTAGCGTCGATGTACGGCTAGATTCTTTCCGCTTGCGAAAATCTTCATATTTCATCGGTGGGTCTTGTTCTTTCACTTCGATTTTTACAGGTCCAGAACCGCTGGCTGCTGAAGATTGTGATGCTGTTATAGAAAAACACAAACCAAAAACATATGGTTTAAAAAATTGTATAGTATATATGCGTATGAAGGGATACCGACAAAAAACCCACTTGACAAAAACTCCGCCGACAAAAACCCCGCCGACAAAAAACCCGCCGACGAAAACCCCACCGACAAAACCCCCAAATTACTAAATTCAGACAAAAAACTGGCATTCTCCTTTTACAAATTATTTTCAGTGAAGAAGTATGGTGTTGCGACACTATTTACGAACATCTGATTTGATGTTGGGTTCTCAACAAATGAGTCATTATCTCAAACAGTTGGCAAATGACCCATATGGGAATTGTGGATCACGCTCATAGTCATCGCCTGAAAGATAACACATAATTCTATAAAGAGCTGGTATACATTCTCAATTCTGTTACAAACTAACTCTCAATCATGGAAGTCATTCAGTCATATGTACACGAAGAAGTCCCGCAGCGCCAGCACTAAGCGGTGGGAATGTTCCAAGAGAGCAGCGCTTTCCTGCAATGGAAAAGTTAGGACTGACATAGACGCATCACATGTCATTTCAAGCGTCTATCATAACCATGATGGCAACGGCTTTACAGTAGAAGCAACAAAAATGCGAGAAAATCTTCGTCAACGAGCAATTGGCAACATTTAAACTTATAATAAATTATAACTTAAAGCTTATTGTGACAATTAAAAAAAATTGAAAAAGTTGAATGCGGGTTTTTTGGAGACACTAATCTCAAACGAGAAATACCGGCATTTGTTTAGGTAAGGAGATAACTAGATATAAAGTCGATTAATAAAACGTTATCTTGGTAAATACTGGTATACAAGGCAATCTTGCCCTTGTTTTATATTCCTAATATAAGTGGTAGCTTGCTTTGCTATTAGCTTTTTCTCCTGTTTCTTACGAAAATAATATATAAGAACATTGCAAAACCTCAGGAAAAACGACTTTGAGATAAGCTTGAGAAGGGGGATAAACAACTTTGAGTTTGGGGCGAAACGACTCGGGGTCGAAACGACCGCAATTCTGTTAGTTATATGGTCCACTATATTTAATTACTTAAAAGCTCATTCTCACAATCTTGGACAGCTAGTAATAGCACCAGGTTATACGAGTGTAGAACAGAGATTTTGTAGCCTTAGAATTAAGGGAACCATTGAAGGGATCTAGGGAACCATTGAAGGGATCTAGACTAAAACTACACCCGAGTAACATACGGGTAACATACGAGTACATACGAGTAACATACGAGTAACATACGAGTACATACGACTAAATTTCACGTAAATTTTCAAGTATATTGATAAGCAATTTTTGTTTAAAACTTTTAATAAGAAAAGTTAGCGATAAAAAAGTGTCACGACGTTTCGATGTCTGTTCTAACATCATTATCAAGTAAAATAACTAAAAAGAACTTCCTTTTATCATATGTAGTGGCTTTATTTACCAACGTTCTGGTAGATGTGACCATTCACATTCTGGTTGAAAAAGCATTTAAAGACGAATGTTTTAATAAAACGCATAAGACTACCTTGGAGAAAGAGGAATTGACCAAACTCCTTGAAATCGCAACAAAAAATCAGCTGTTTCAGTGTGATGGTCAACTGTACGAGCAAATAGACGGCGTAGCCATGGGATCACCCTTGGGTCCCCTCGTGGCTAATGCTATAATGTGTTCGATAGAGGAAAAACTTGAAAAAGAAGGAAAACTTCCAAACAACTACAAGCGATACGTCGACGACACCTTTAGCCTGGCTCCGGACGTCACCTCTGCCAACAGTTTTCACCAAACCTTAAACAACGCGCATCCATCTATCACTTTTACGATGGAATTGCAAAGTGAAGGTCAGCTTTCGTTTCTGGGTATGTTATTAACAAAAGACAGTTCCAGAATCCTAACCCAAGTCTACAGAAAGAGTTCAAATACAGGTCTCCTGCTGCATTATCAAAGTCATGTTGACAAACGGTATAAGACAGGTCTGCTCAAGACAATGCTAAACCGTGCAAGGCGATTGTCATCAACACCAGAACTCCTGAAAGAAGAATGTGAAATAATTCGTGTGATGATTACCCATCTAAAGTATCCACCAGCCTTATTAAATTCAGTCATCAGTAGTTTCCTGCAGCACGGGGAAAACCCTCGCACACAAAGAAGCGACGACTGCGACCAAACCGTGGCTATTGTCCCGCCTTTCAAAGATCAGAAGTCAGCAGACGCAGTAAGAAGAAAACTGTCAGACTTGAACAATAAGTTGGAGTGTACAGTTCGTCCGATTTTTAAGAGCAGCAAGTTAGAAGAGGAAGTGAAAACCCGAGAATCCAAGCCATCTTTGTTATCCCAACAGAGCGTAGTTTATAAATTTAAATGTGATCAGTGCGAAGCTGATTATGTTGGGTATACAAATCGGCATTTGTATCAACGCATCGAGGAGCACAAAAACTCGTCAATCGGCAAACATGTGAAAGATGTCCACAAGAAGAATGTAGACAATTTAAAAACAATGTTCACGGTTCTTCGGAAGTGCAAAGGAAAATTTGACTGCCTGGTGCATGAAATGCTTTTTATTAGAGACTTAAAACCGTCCTTGAACTCCCAGTCGGACTCAATTAAGTCAAAGCTTTTATGTAGATAAATTGTTAATTTTATCAATTATTTATTCATAACTTATTTGCATTAACAATTTGTATATAAATCCTGAGTTCTTTTTAGTTATTTTACTTGATAATCTTAGAACTGACATCGAAACGTCGTAACACTTTTTTATCGCTAACTTTTCTTATTAAAAATACAAGTATATAACAAGTTTATACAACTACTGAAATACGACTAACATGCAAAATACAAGCATTTAGAAGTACCACACGGATAATTCAAGCTGAAATGACAAAATAGTATTTTCTTATTACTTTTACGAAGCAAGAACGACCCATTGCCGCTACGTAGGAAGAGTGGACTCCAGCTACGACTTAGCGTAAACTCTAGCCATGTCTTTAAATTCATAGGTCATATGATATGCTAAAAGTTTGTTCAAGACAGTTTGACATTTGATCAGACCGCAACAAATCAAACACCCACGTTAGACACACCGTATGATGGCATCAATCACTTGGCTGTGTTGTATTTAACCGACTTAGCTCTTGTGTAAAGACTTTCTAAGGGTCACGTGACCAACATATTTTCTAAAATCTAATTCACAAGACTTTTTAACCTCTGTCTAGGCTGGCCTCAACCGGCCCCTTCCCTCTACTGATAAACTTATAATGGCTCTTTTCGGCAGGAATGGGTTAAAGAACATAGCAAATAACTTGAACGTCAGTCCTTCCTTCCTTTCTTCCTTCCTTCCTTCCTTCCTTCCTTCCTTCCTTCCTTCCTTCCTTCCTTGCACCTTAGTTCAGTTGTCTCACTTTATATCTGTTCAGTAAAACTGCACAGATGACGTCACAACATGGTAAAAAAAAAGAGAAGCACACGAGCCGAGTTTACTGATGAGTAGTGTATGTGAATGTTCATGGCATCAAAAAAGATGAATCGCATCTGCTGTGATCAATGATCTATACAAATCAAGCAACGTCATTGGCTTGTCATATTGCAGTGAGAAATGAGATTAGTGACGTAATTTGTGCATCTGTCCTCTAATAGATCACGGACAACAACCAATGAAAATGCACACAAAAGTCACGTTATTGTATAATTCACACTAATTATTCTGGTTTTAGAAGTTGCTGTGCTTTCTGAAGAGTCAGATTTGGAAGATTCAGACAGTGAAAATGAGTATGAAATTGATGAAGAAGGCATAATTACATATTATTTTAACTGCGGATTCAGTTACGAAGAAATTCTATTATTCCTTGATAAACGCCATAACTGTAAGATGAGTTGCAGCACATTGCTTAGACGACTGAAAGCCTATGGTCTGAATAGAAGAGGTTTTGCACACAATCAACATGCAGATTGTATTATTGACCAGGTTCGACAACGTGTCAGGGAAATTGTTAATGGTCCTGGCTCGTCAGGAGGGTACAGAACACTTTGGCATACTCTGGAGATGGAAGGATTGAGGGTGCCTCGGATAGTTGTCCAGGACATATTGGAAGAAGTAGATCCAGAAGGGACTGAACTAAGAAAAGCCCATCGCTTGAAAAGGAGAGAATACCATAATCCAGGGCCCAACTACGCATGGATGGCTATGATAAACTTAAGCCTTGGGGCTTTCCTATTCATGGTGCTATAGATGGCTTCAGCCGTAAAATCCTTTCGTTAGATGTTACACGCTCAAATAATTCTCCTGATAATATTGCTAAATTTTATTCAAAAGCTGTCACAGAACTGAAAGGATGCCCAGTAGAAATGATAACTGACCTTGGGACTGAAAATGGTTTGGTAGCAGCAACACAATGTTATTTCCGTGACAATCAAGATGCACATCGCTATGTCCCTTCTCCCAGAAACCAACGAATTGAAGGATGGTGGTCCTTTTTTGCAAAGAATCGCTCTACGTGGGGAACTTCTTTTCTGATTTGGAGTCACGTGGAGAAATTGATCTATCTTATGAGCTGAGCAAAGA
Source organism: Paragorgia papillata (assembly GCA_035771165.1). Taxonomy (NCBI): domain Eukaryota; kingdom Metazoa; phylum Cnidaria; class Anthozoa; order Scleralcyonacea; family Coralliidae; genus Paragorgia; species Paragorgia papillata. The sequence continues at coordinate 159,487 of JAWNZC010000457.1, read as the reverse complement.
ATGTCTGTGGTATTGTTTTTCTGGCATTTTACAGAAAGATATAGACACTGTAAAGGAACACTGGAATACACATCGTATTAGAAAGTCAAGATACAACACGGTTTCTGGTCGCCCAGACTCACTTTTTTATTTACCTGAGCACCATGGAGGTGTTGCTAATCTTCTAATGCAAGTACCAGAGCCAGAAATTCATTATGCTTCAGAAGAAATTGTTCAAGTTAATCATGTTAATGAGTATCAGGATTATTTTGATTATGCAAAGGACAGTCTTGGGCTTCTGCCACCAGGTGACTGTCAAGAAGCATATCAATTGTATAGTAGACTCGTGCAAATTGCGGAAAATGGTAATTGAGCTGAAAAATGCACATTTTGAAAAGATGCTTCGCGCACCCAATTTCTGTATTCGTAATGTATGTTATATTGTATATGGAAGCAGAGGGTGATTATTTTTTCTTTGTATTAAAGTACTAACATATAAAAGAGAGTTACACTTTGCTGCCTTTTACAAGGGACACAATGTCATATTCACATTGATTTTAATCAATTGTAAAGTCTATTATTTCTCCCCCATAAATTAACAGGGTTGTACAACTTTAACTAGAATATCAACAATAATATGTACATCATGTAGTTTCTTTTGAAGTTTTGTTCAATTAACATGCACAGACCAACAGAACTACATAATTATTACAATGCCAGACCATGGCATTGTTTCCTTGTATTTGCTAATTACTGGCAGCTATTTTAATCTATTACAAAATATTTAAAAGTGTGCTGCAGTAATTGGTAGAAAAAATGAGCACTTTTCACAGATAGTCAGATGGATTTCAGATTGATTAATATATTCTGTTATAATCTGTCTTTTTTTCAGTAGAATTCAAACAGAATCAAGTGTGGGCTATGCTGTATGTATAATCATGATGCATTGTATTATCTATGCTATTGGTCTATACATATCATAATTTAAAATATCAACTAAATGTAATGTTATACCAGAAGGCACTGTTTCTTTACTAAGCATTTGCAAATGACTGTCCTTTGCAATATGCTAACAAAAAAAATTCATTAAACTCAGCAGATGTCTTCATGTGAACTACAGGAAGGGTTATAGCCTTAGCACATGCCCCAACAACAGGAAAACATATTGTATGGTTAGGGTATTCAATGGTACATTCATGGTTAAACAATACTGAAATTGTAAATGCCTCTCCATTAAGTGGTTTGTGTTGCTGTCCAGTTAGCCAGCCCATAACACTTGCTGGTGTTAAATCAGGTTGGTTGAACTGCTCAACTGCTTCCTGAGAAGCAACAACATCGTGACAAGCAATAGCTTCTACATAACCTGAAATGTTTTGTTCATCTTCAAGTTTAAACAAAAAAGCTTGAAATAGATCCATGATTACCTCTTCAGTGCACCTCTTTGAGCTTCCTTCTGGAGAGTATTCTGGCGACAGTATGGAAAACAAATAGTTGGCATCGACCACATCATTGTGTGATTTGGTCAGAAACAAAGACTTGCAAGCTTCTGGGTATGTTTTGATCAAATTTGCAAGACCAAATGCTGCAAGACCTTTCATAAACTCTTTCAGGTAAACAACTCTCTTCATTATAATGCTGATGATGACAGACTTAACAATCTGATCTACATGAGCTTCATCAATTATACCGGTGTATCCATGGTCAATTATGGATTCTTGGTGTGAGGAAACATAATTTCTGATTGATGCAAGAAAGCTTCTGTCAGCTGGGGTCAGATGCTTGTCAGGATCAAGTTCCTTCATATCAATGTCAGGATTTGCCATAAGATTGAAGACGCTTTCATCAAGAAAATGTGGTGCTGGTCCACCCTGGGCTAAACTGGTGGCCACAATTTCACCACAAGAAATGAAACTACCATTCTCAATGTTGGAGGTGGAATCCACAGGACTCCCATTAGGAAACATATTGAGACCAATATCAGGAAGCGTTTTTGTGTAAAATTCTTTTGCCATTGCCCCAGAATCGATACCCTGCTCACCAGAGAAATGGACTCTTAGAAGTCGATTAAAGAAAGATGGATTTTTATTTGTTTCCCTTTTCCATATTGACAGTGTCCTCGGTAATGGTGCCCCCCTTAGAATGACAATGAATGACTGTTCGGATCTATCTACAGTTTGAGATATTTCACTAATTACTGAGTAGGTGTCAGTAATCAGTTTGTTGTTTTCTTTGCCATTCAGTTCTCCTGGTAAAAACGATTCTTCCTCAAATCTTCTTTGCAGTTCACAAGCAAGCTCTTCATCTGCCTCAAACTGCTCCAGTGCTTGTGATGCCAACTCTTTTGTGAGATCAATGCGTTCGCAAATTGGACCTTCACGTCGTGGATGCTTCACAGCTGGTTTATAGTCTTCTTCAGGACTTTCCTGCTTGATAGAAGAGAGGCTGGAACTAGTGGAAGTAGGTTTGGAACAAGAAGTACCACCAAAATCAGGATCTGATTTACAAAAATCAGAATCAGTACAGAGGAAAAGTGTGATGCTTTTATAATCCTTTCCTATTTCCTCACGGTAACGCCTCAAAGTAAAACTTTCATCAGTTGAAGCAGGCAGCAAAACAGCGACTCTCCCATCTTCAAATAACAATGAATATGTTTGATTTGTTTGATACAGATTGCTATGGTAGTTCTTCTATTTTTCTTCAGCTTCTTTGAGTAAGGGCCAGTATGACATGGTTGGTGGAACTCTTAGAACCAGTTTTCCCCCACGTTTACGTTTAAGGGTTTGTTCTTTGTCATTCCACTCCATCAGACCAATATTAACAATAACATCGTTATCTGCTCTCTTCTTTCCACTCCCTCCAGACTTTGGGTCTTTTGTGACACGAGTTTTCCATTCTTTGCCTTTACTTTCTCTGTATTCCTTTAATGATTTTACATTACATTTATTTTCACTGGCAGAGTGGATATCTGAGTAATTTGAGTAGAACAATCATAAGAAACTGTAATATACTGTAAGTATAGGTAATAGCATGGTTTCGAGTGCAATTTGGGGAAAAAAACATGCACGAGTGAGTTTTTCAAATACTGTCAAAATACACGAGAATACTGTCAAAAATTGCACGAGAAACCATGCTATTACTTATTAATAATATACATGAAAAGATGTTCAAAACAACTGTACTAACATTTTAACGTACGTGTTTAGCCGTCCACTCCTCACATATTTATTTGTTAAAAAACACTTCGCTTCCTTTACTACTTGAAAAAGTTTACTCGAGGCATAAAGAAGCTTCTGGTCTTTTTGTAGGTACTTCACTTGGCAATATTAAAGCATAACTAGCTTCAAATTTGAACAAATTATCCCCAAAACCGCCGAATCTTGGCCGCCATCTTTGTTTGTTTTGTGTCGAGAAAAATCCACTGTACAATCAATTTGATTGGTTCTTAGTGATAACAGATTTTTGCACTGTGATAACACAATTCTGCACCGTTGTTTGGGATTAACTGTACTGGAATCAGTCAATCACAGTCGAGATATTTTTTCATGTATATTATTATAGATGTAACATAATTATAATCTCACTTATAAGCCCCCCTGCCCCCTCCCCAACTGTTTGTATATGTGCATGTTCAGTTGTCAGTCGTTAACTTATGTATATATTTGTTTGTGTATAGGTATAAATATTCTTTATACACTGTTGGCAAAAACATAATAAATAAATAAATAAATAATACCCTCATGCAGATATAAGCCCACCATGCTAAAGACCTTTGTGAGTGGTAAGGAAGCAAATAAGTAAGAAAGGCCAACAGTTTGTTATTTATGATTTTTGAAAAAGCCTCTTCGTTTATGCTCCCCCACCCATTATAAGCCCACTTAAAGCTCTTAACATGTTTCACAATTTAAACCACAAAGGTGTAAAGCCAAATTTTAAACTTCTCATGTACTGAATCCGATGAGAATAACCTAGTTCCTTCTTTTATGCTGATTTGCATTGGATTCCATACAAAAATTAGGAAATCGCACTCTGACAACACATCTTAAAATTCCAGTCAAATATTCTTCATCATAAAGTTTTTCCCATTCCCAGGCCAGTGGCACTTTAATAATGTCATTCCAAGTTATTAAAAATAAACAAATAATAAGCACAATTCTACGGTATACATTTACAAAATAATAATGAATACTATCACTCAATTAACTAACTAATTAATTAACAAGCAACAAATATTATGTTTAATCTTATACAATATATACTACAGTAAGTTATTGACAGAGTTTATAGTCCTCACTCCTCGCACAATTAATAAATTCACATATAAAAGTGGAACTATGGACAAATATGTACACATGCATCGACTTACCTTTGCCACATTTTGAACAAAAATGATCCTGTTCTGATAAAGTGTCACCACACGCTGAACAAAACATTTATATGGATTGAGAGTCCAGAACTATGTACAATGGCGGCACATGGTGGAATATGGCGGGAACTAATAGCAACCGCTGACCATTTTCAGTTAAGCGTTAAGTTAATTTCGTTTTGCCGCGAGTTAATTTTCGCCGCGAGTTAATTTCGTTTTGCCGCGAGTTAATTTCGTTTTGCCGCGAGTTAATTTCGTTTTGCCGCGAGTTAATTTCGTTTTGCCGCGAGTTAATTTCGTTTTGCCGCGAGTTAATTCTGTTTTGCCGCGAGTTAATTTTGTTCTGCCGTGAGTATTTGTTTTCGCCGTGACACTTGTGGGCCACAGTAGTATTAGTATTGTGATATCCGTCCTTATTTTAAAGGGTTATAAAGTCTTTTCATTTCGCCTCGCCTCGCCTCGCCTCGCCTCGCCTCGTGGTGGCAACAGCACTGGACGTGCCTATAAGAACATCAAGTAAAATAAATTATTTGGACTATCAAAACACAGCAATAACCTACATAGTCGATAGCATTGTACTAAAAACTAACACATACCTGCAGAGTTAACAATTGCTTCTTGTTCTTGGAGATTTGAGGCAACGCCAATGCCAATGGGATCTGTTGGCTAACTTGACTGATTATTTATACGAAAAAAATCGTTTACGGCGGCCTGCCTCACTTCTGATCGTATAATCAGGCGATTTGCGTTTTGATCCATGTTGCTACAACTGAACCATAAATCCACAATAAACCTATATTATTTCTTGATGGTTCTATTTCTTGATGTACATAGTTAGTTTTTATAGTACTACCACTGCCGCCTAAATGTTGGATAAATTTTATAACAGTGACATTATGACGGTCGGTACTTGACATCGAATTTTCAATTGTAATTTGATCCAACATAAGCGAAAAGACCATTGTCGTTTGAATATATGGGAATGTATAACAGACTTCAAAAACATACCTCTCTTCCAAGTTCCAACGCTTCAAAGGCAAAGCCAAAGGGGAAAACCGAAGCAAATAAAATGTAAACGACGACAAGACACGCAAATCGCGGGAAAATTACGCGACAGGTGCCCACGTGACGGCAAGTGGCCACGTGACATCGAATGAATATATTTTTTACCGAATGAATATATTTTTTATCGAATGAATATATATTTTTATCGATATATTTTTTATCGAATGAATGAATATATATATTTTATCAAATGACTATATATTTTATCAAATGATATATATTTTATCGAATAAATATATTTTTTATCGGATGAATATATATTTTATCTAATGAATATATATTTTTATCGAATATTGCTACAATTCGGCAACCATGTAAATGGGCTTACGTCAAATGTTGATGGTCGCTACTGTCAGTTTCACGCTGGGCGATCTGCTACTGTCAGTTTCACGCTGGGCGATCTTCAGGCGGCTGAAGATTTTCGACTCGGCGAATCGAAATCTTCAGCCGCCTGAAGATCGCACAGCGTGAAACTGACAGTAACGACCATCAACATTTGAGGTAAACCCACTTATAATATATTCGCTCTATCTTTACAGTATTGAGCACTTTTCAACATTTCGCGAACAACACTTTGTTTGTTTGAATATATATATATATCTGAATGTATTTCACCGATGCTTTCCCACATGCGGTTGTCACCGACGATCGCATGTGTATAAGTAATTGGTGAAATTCATTCAGATTGTTCCAAGCTACACTGATGAGCTGTTGTACAGCGAAACACCGTGTCTGTAGATTGAACTATGTATGCTCCTTCACTTCGGTGTTGTTGAGCACTCTGTGAAGTTGCCGTGGGTACCTATTAGCGATAATGCAACGCTCACTACCCTTGTGGAAGTGTGAGCACTCTGGGCCCATGCGCACTTCACGCTATCTGAATGTATTTCACCGATGCTTTCCCACATGCGGTTGTCACCGACGATCGCATGTGTATAAGTAATTGGTGAAATTCATTCAGATTGTTCCAAGCTACACTGATGAGCTGTTGTACAGCGAAACACCGTGTCTGTAGATTGAACTATATATATATATATATATATATATATATATATATATATATATATATATATATATATATATATATATATATATATATATATATAAGTGAGTGAGTTTTGGTTCACGAAATGTTAGAGTGCTCAATACCATATATAGATAGAGCAAAATACAAAGTATAAAGTATAGTTTTACCTTAAAGTCTTCGCTACCAGAGGTTTCACCCTAAACGGGTGAAACCTCTGGTAGCGAAGACTTTAAGGTAAAACTATACTTTATACTTTATATATATATATATATATATATATAAAATATATAATATATATATATATATATATAAAATATATATATATATATATAATATATTATATATATATATATATAATGTTGTGTTAGACCATATAAAATAAATTCCTTGATTCTCATCACTAAATTTTAAAAACGCCCAGGAGGCGGGAGGTTTATATTTTATATCAAAATATTAAAAAAAACTTTAAAATTTAAAAAATTGGAGAGGGAGGTCTTTTTATATTTGGCCTTAATCTATTATAGAAGAATGCTGCTAAGTGGAGAAATGAACAGTCTTTTAACTTGATTTAAAAAGTATCGACAAGAAATGTCATAGAGATATCATTTAATACCCAATCCTGGCAATTGGTATTAAAGTGGAACATTTTGTACTCCAACTGGTTAGTCAACTATAATCTATATGCTGGTCCGCCGTGTTCTGTTACCACAACTCATCAGTACATTGTGCAGGAGACAACAGTTTATAAATAATTTCTTTCTACACTTTTAATATAAGAACTTCTTATAAGAACATTTAAAAACTTTAATAAATTTCAACAAGAACATTTTGGTAGCCAATGGCAATAGGCAGTTTTTCAGTCACAGCAAACAAGTATTAACAGGACACATGTGATTTGGGTTGCTAGCTCTTTGGGGTAAAGAAACGGGTTCTTCTCTTTATCTTTGGCTTCCCTTCATCAGAACAAATTTTGCAAAGTGGATAGTACTCTGGTAAATCAGCTTGAAGGTTATCTGTTGTGCCACAGTAAAGGCAGATAGCCTCAAATCCAGCGCTATAATATGGAAGTTCAATCTTGCTTTGGCAAGAGAGATCTAATCTTGAGTACACTGTATTGAGACATTTTAATTGCCCATCATCAGCAACATCGCAAACATTTGCTCCACACGAATAGATAACTTCTTCCAAAACCTGATCAAGAACCTGTTGATCACGACCTTTTACTTTATTTTTGCTGTGTAGCAATCGCCATTTTCCACATTCACTGCACTGTATGGTACGCTAAAATTAATATTATAAAAAGATAGACATTTGAGATTCTAATAATGTAAGATTAGATTGCATTCGATATTTTAACAATTATTAAATGGCTATACAACTCATCATGCTGTAATTGCTAAATCTGATTACCATTGCATGTGACAACAAAGTTTATAATTTTTTAATCAGTACTAACATCAACATTCAGTGCAGTTTGCTTCGTTGGGTTGAATGGCATTCCGTGACCACTGGCACTGCTTCTTGCTGCTGACAGAGAAGGTCTGTGTTTCTCAGTGGTTTCAGAACCATAAACTTCTGAAAAAGATTTGTACCTGAAAGGAGAATGCATACCATACCATATAAAGCAATGTGCTATTTAAAAACAGTCAATTACATATAATTGCAATACTCAATAATAGAAATTATTATATAGCATGCTATCGGATATGAGCTTTTGTGTAATCTGATTGGTTCCCTACTACCAGGCTATCAGCTCATATCCTGCTAGTAGAGGAAAAACAAGATGGCGGCATGTTTTTTAAACCGCCGAAAAGAGTTGAAATTGACGGATTTTTATACAGAAAAACATCAACACCCTCAAACAAATGTGTAAAAAAACAACATTGTGTAAAAATACATTAACAAATACACAATTTAGCATGTCAAATGGTAAAATTCACCTAAAAATTACGTCTTTTTACTTCAAAAACCCGACTAAATTAGCGGGTTGATATTAATTTGTTGCCAAACAAAGAAACTCACGGTTAAAATCAAGCTTACAACACACATTTCTTAGGAGATCACCAGTAAAGAGACTTTTTTATTTAGATAAGCATTTAGAGTAGTAAAAAGCATGTTCTTTTTCAAAAACAACCAACTATTAAGTAATTTAGTTTCACTGCCGAAGGTGTTTCAGTTTCATTTTTGCATGAAATCAAAACCTTTTTCACGACAGCAACGCTAATATAAACAACTGACCCACCTTTTCACTTCATAAAGGTACCTTTTAATCTTTTTTGTTGATCTGCTTAACACATTTTTTGCCTCTCGAGCAACATTTATGCAACATTAATTTCAAAGCTGTTTGCCGAACAGCTCAGCGAGAAACTGTGGAGAAACTCAATGTGAATGCATCATTACGCATGGCGGAAGTATTAGTTGCCTATGCCGGAAGTTTGTCGTTTGAAACATTTCGCTGTAATTTTGTCTCTTGTACAGTGCTTGGCTATATAATTCGCTCTCGTTGTATACGAACTAATAGCCAACTCGGCGAAGCGCCTCGTTGGCTATGAGCTCATATACGACTCGAGCTCATGGTATAACTGTTAAATATATATGTACCTCTCTCCACTGGGGATTGGATCTGGAATACGATGTAAGGAATCAAACAACTCTTCATTTAGTATTGGGGGAAGATGATATTTGCATTGCTTATCTTTACATTTCTTTATGCTGAACATATAGTGCCTATTGAGGATAAATTAATTATGGCAGTTTAATTTGGATTGTTATAATATGTAGGAAAGTACAAAATCAATACGTTAATTCTAGCAACAATACATACAGTGTTTTTTTTGCAATAACAATTTACCTGCATTTGCAGTGGGTGTCCAAAAACTTATTTAATTCAGCTTTGTTGCGAATCTTGGCTTTAGTGGTGTCATTTGGAGTCACTGTCTGGTCAATCCGTTTAATTTCTGACCACATCAAATCAATAGCTTCATCAGTTGCTGCCTCGTAGGTTGTAAGTGGAGTTCCTCCAAACTTCAACCTTTTGAATGTATCATTCAGAAGATCTTTGGTAGGCTGCACACTATCAAGGACTTTTTCTTTTATCTAAAATGAAAAAACTACGTCAGACAAGTGCTTGATATATGCTTCAAATGATACTCAAAGACATTGTCCACAATAAGCTGGAAGGAATCCTTAGGATTCTGAATAATCACCTTTGCATCTGGGTTATCTTCATGGACTCTTCGAATACTCTTCATGTTGTTGCAGTTCTTGATGATTGGCTCTAAAATAGGTGATTCTTGTCGCATTAGGCCAACACCTTGGGCACCAAAATTGAGCAGACATTACCCTTTCTGCAGGATCCTTCCAGCTATTAAATGGAGGGGTCCTAACTGCAACCAACATGTCTCTGTCTTCTTTTAGAAAGAGACAGATTAGGGCAATTTCCACTGATAAGTAGTTTACTCTGTGGTCAGGACCACCATCAGTATAGAGGGCCAAGATTGGGCAAACATCATGGTGAAGGACACTGTGTAGTTCTGTAACATGGCGTATTGCAGATGATGGCTGGAATGTGTGCTCCTTGAGCCCTACTGAAACATTGCCACTATACCATGATCCTTCTATATTTTCTGGTATATCAAGCTTTAAAATCACACTTGGAATGATGCTGAATTTCGTGAAGTCATGGTCACCAACTTCAAATCGGGTCCCCATAGCAACCAGAACTTCTCTCCCTCTCTCCACGGCAGCCATTGGGTATCCAGGCTCTCCAACTTTCATTGAGTGTTTATCATCCATACACACAAAAGATGTGTCATGATGATATCTTAGTGAGAACTCCTTCAGATATCTAAAGAGAGCTGATGCATAATGAGCATCAGCATGTTGGTGTCGAAACTGCCTTGCTTGTATCATGTACTTGATCTTTAGCGATCCATAAAATCGCTTTGCAGCTGCAGAATTATTTCTTCTTGGCCAAAATTCAAGCCTTAGCCATTGAATAGAGGGTATGGGTATGCCCTCTGGACACCTCTCTTTAACTTGGGCATGTAGATCAGGAACACTGAGAGCCATTGCAAGATGTACAACAGATTATCCATTCTGTACATCATCATGCCGCCGATCATCTACGGCAGTTTCAACCGAAGCACTTATAAATTTCTTGCATTCTTCTAGAAAAGCCTCGTACATTTCTGGTCTTCCTTCATTGTTAACCCGAAGAGGTCAGAGATCAATTCCGGATCTTGCATCTCCAACATTTCCGCTACTCTTTCATCTACTTCCTTTTCAGCTAGTGTACGTGCTGAGGAGGAGTCACCAGTTAGCACTTGATAGGCCTTTCTCAAGAATGCTGGTTTACAGTTTGTGATTGTTCCAAAAGACTGAATGAATTCTCTTTTCATTGCACGACTATGGTGCTTTGGTAGATCTGGGGATAAACTCTCTTATTTGGACGTTTCTTGAAAGAAGAGTGGCCTCGTCGCAACTGCCTGGAACCTTCCAAATAAAGCTAAGATTTGCTATACCACTGCTGTAGGTATATTTAATGGCTTTGCATGAAAGAGAAAGATTCTTCATAAAGTTGTATTTCTGCCATGGAATAACTGGAGCAAAATCATTCAAGCAAAGAACCTGAAAATAATCAGCTTTAAGCAAAGCATCCTGAAGTGATCCAAAACATTCTTTTTCTTTAGCTGATAGGGCTTTTGGATTAATTGTTTCCCAAAGTTCTCTCTCTGACTGAACAAAAGTTAGCTTTTTGGCATTTGCCGATGTTTTCTCTTGCTGGTTCTTGAGATAAACACTGTATTTCCGAAGGTTGTTGGCCAGCTGTTGAATGCTGGAACGAATCTGGTTCCAGCGATTAAGATGCATGTAAGCTTGGTTTGAGAGCTCCAACAAAGCAGTGGAATGGGTGGAAACGCCCGATTCTGTAAGGTGAGATGCATCAATCTTATGCTTTTTGTGCAGCTCTGGTTTGTTGTAGCCTTGAAATCTGGACAACTCACAAGGAACACCACAACCTCGACTACTGAGTATCTGGTGGTTTCCATCGATTTCCCACAAGGCTGAGCTTACAACAGATATGAAATTACTCCCAAGTGATTGTGATTCTGTTGGGGACCAACCAACATTTTTTCATGCAACCAATCAATAATGCCATTTTTCAACTTTGCTTGTTGATTTGTCTCATTCAGTTTACTAGGTAAATGATGCCTTTCCTACAATGTATTTTGAAACACAAAGAACTTAGTTTTAAATAGGAGCCACCAACTCCTTTTGTACTTCATTATTTGTAAATATATAGATATCTGTAAACACATAGATAAAATGCTTTGCCAAATAAATAATCGTGGTATAAATAAAACTTTATCAATATCACCATGCAAACATACACAAAACTTATAGATATCTGATCTAAAAAAACAAGCAGACGTGGTCGCATAGAATTAATACAGAACATTAGTTGTTCTGCCTCCTTGATTTTCAAAATAAGTATTTCAAATGCAATCAGTGACATCGAAAATGTTACATATTAATATGTGATTGGAATTTATTATTAAAATCACATATTATGTCAGCTGCTGAAATGTTGACAAAAAAGCATATCGATTGATTAAATTGGTCAGAAAATATCTTCCCCAAAGCATGAAGTGTGCTGTTTGGTGAAAATAACGCCACATAAAATGTATAATTTTTTGCTAGAATATTTCAAGGAATATTTTTTATATGAAATTGTCTAAATGTAGAGGTGGGCCATTAATGATATCCGAGGAGGGGGGTGGCAGATAAACAAAATCATGCAAAGAGTGGAATTTAAAAAAACAAATTCATGCAAGCATTGAAGGAAAGAAACAAAATTCCTGCAACTACTGAACTATATGTAAGATACAAAAGAATATCAATAAAATATTCCTCCACCGCTTAATTGTACATCATAAAAACTAAAAAAAAATGGCAAAGCTCCAAGCTCAAATAAAAATTCTTGCAGGAAAAATTTTCCTTCCCCCTCCCAGGATATCTAATGACCTACCCCTTTATAGATTGCACGAAATTAATATTTTTTCCTTTGGAGTTTTTTATTAATAGTATACTTTCCTTATATTGTTATAGTAATTAGTCTTGGAATTAAGTTTACTGTCATGAAATTCAATATTTTTAAACGAAATATAAACTGTCAAAATGTCATTTTTAATTATCATATGTGTTATCATATGCTAGATCTGCAATATTTAAATTTCTGTACATACATAAGCTGCTCTCATAAGGACGTCGTTCACCGAATCACGGACTTCCAGTACTTCATTTTGTTTGCTCACGACAAACTCAATAAAATTCCCCAGGACTTTAACAACATCACCAATTTTTTATTCGAGATCCACACGTGTAAGAGTCGACTTGTTCGATCCTACTGCTACCGAAGGAAAACTGGCGTCTGGGTTTGCAATTTGACCGTCTAGGGAGCCTGAAATAAAATCGTTGAACAGCTGTCGCAAGCTTACAGATTCCACCACGTTCACGCCAAACCAAGGCTTGTGAACCTTACAAGATTCACCCCTCAATTGTAGAACAACAAACGGCATTTTTTCCCATTCTTTGCGGCAAGGCTCAGCGATAGATCATTCGATTAACGACACGGCTTATTGCACATGCGTTAATGAACATACACAAGGGTCCACAAATCGTTGTAATAAGCCCATGTTTTCCTTCAGTATCCCGAGTATCCCTTAACATGTTGCAATATTAACGATAAAACAATTTTATATCGCAAAAATTCCAATATAAAATATAAAAATAACTAAATCTCTAAAGATGCTCGGTCGGGCGGTAAATTTATATTTTATAACAAAATACAAAAATATATCAACGCGGAAATCCAAATATCGTCGGGCAGTGATGAGAATCAAGGAATTTATTTTATATGGCCTTAAAGAAAATCAAATCGTCACCTAACATGTTCATTTTCGCAGATAAAACTAGAAATATTTACGAAACAGCACCAGACACATACAATAAGCTTTTGCATGATAACATAACAAAAACATACAAGCATGGATCAGAGGACACAGTAAAAGAAATCATAGCCACTGGAAAGGGAGAGGGCCGTGAAAGTGGGCGTGACTGAGATTTATGTTATTGTTCGCCAAATTCAAGATCACGTGACGTTGAACCTGCATGATTGAGCAATAAAAAAAAGCAAGATTTTACATTAGAGCAGCGAGGCGCGTACTTACAAGTGCTACAACGAAATTTCTTCCGTGATGGTTTCGATATAAATTCCGCTTCATTTGGACATTATATGCATAGATGGTCCCTCATGAAAACTCCCTTTGCAAAGAATATTTAATAAAGTGCAGTAAATTCGAATAAACGATCAATGGTCGGACCGAACACAGTGAGAGCCGAGGTAAAATAATGATACAATACTGTTTTGCCAACAGTACAACTAAAACTAAAATTCCCTTTTGTCTTAATATGAATGGTTGTGCTAAATTATATGTCGTAAGTTGAGTTGCCTTCATTGAATATTAAATGCACTAAATGTCTGGTGTATTGCGTTTCATAAACAACGGTGAGGACTGGCAATTGTCGTATGCGTATCAGTTTACGTACACGTATAATTAAAGAATAACTAAAGTATTAAGAAACATTGCCATCTGACAACAAAAGTGCAAAACTCCGATTTAATAATGGCACGGAGACGACAAATGTTTTTCGACTGCGTTGTTCCTTGGTTTTCTTTCATTAATAATTTGTAGACATGCGGCGATTTATGATAATTTCAATCTATTCACACTTTTTTTAATACTTACAAGGCCTTACAATGAAAAATACAAAGTTTACATAGTGATACATAAATAAATCAGAGTTAGATATAAAACAAAATATTTTATGAAAGAATATACATATGTGAGAGTGTAATTAAAGTATAAAGCTTTCGAGTTTAATCACTGTCTATATATATTAATAAGTTTGGGGATCAGCAGAGGATGAAATATTAAGAGCGTGTCGAAATAACAAAATAGACATTGTATAATACGAGAATGAAATTCAGATAAACCTTGGTGACTTAATATTTTTTACATTGAAACAGAAAGGGTTTTTAAATCACTGGGAATATTTTCCCAGATTTTTGTAGCTGAGAATCTTATAAATGTTTGTTTACAATAATTACGGCTAATTGCTCACAATGCCAGAGTGTGAATTATTTGAGTGAGCCATGCATGAGTTAGCGCTTGATACGATTGTGTAATGTTCTAAGGGATGATCATTTTAATGTCACGATAAAGTCCATCATGAAACCGAACGCCGATCATCTACACAGCGACTTAAAAACTCTCACGGTCCTGTTAAAACCAATCCGATCTTTTTGAGGTGGTTTCTTTGTGCACACAATCATATTATTGACTAAACTACTATCTAAAATTAACTCAGAATCAATGTAAAATATAAAATTTGTCATAAAAATGACGGACTACAGTATACACTATACAGCACTGTCGCTGTCTTAAGTTCGTAGGTCGCCAAAAACCGAATTTCTACCGAATTTTGTTAACGAAATACAAGGGTACTCCTTTGGACTTGTAAATATCATGTTTCTTGTGGATTTTTAGAAGTCACCATAACCGAAATCGTGCCGTTTAACGAAGAACAAGGTTATAATCTAATGTAAGCCATATGAGAGAATACACTGGCCATGCCGGTTCAAGATCACGTGACGCTCAGGCGTGCAATTTTCAACATCAAACCGGAAGTTCTATTGTTTCAGAACGGAGTTTCACAGCCCTCCCCCTTTCCAGTGGCTATGAAGAAATTGATCAAGAACTAAAACATATCGCCACCAAACTTCGTATAAGTGACAAAATCGAACAAACTACAAAGTGCGAAGCTTTTATTTCACTCAAAGACCACAAGGATATATAATATATATATAATATATATACCAGCGCCACTGATAAAATCCTCTGCCGTTAGACAGACCCAAAAATAAAAGTGGCAAATGAAGCCGATACCAACGCAATGGTTAAAGACATAGTTTATTAACCGTTTACCTCCGACCATCTCAGGAACTGTTACCTTTACTATTACCATACAGTGCCATTACACAGAGTAAAAAATAAAAGTGCCAAATTATGCCACCAAAAGTCCCCATTCGGCTCTTTTCGTAAACATTCAACCACTCTCGGGTTAGGCCCTTAAAATCTCTAACACAATATGTTTTTATCTCCATTCACATATTTCATCACATATTTCATTATAAAAATATAATAATTTAAGTGATTAAGCCATATATATATTTACCCACAACACAACAATTATATTCTAATATACCTGTTTCGCACATATTCTCTTTCCCTACAACATTATGCAAATGACCATAGACTTGTGCCTTCCCTTCAGAACCAAACAATTCCTGCATCTCAATCGCTATCCCACACGGCCAATTCATCACTAAACAACCTTTAAATAGAACATTTTTTAATGCACTATGCCTAACTCTACGGTGGCCGACAAGGGCAACACAAATATATTATCAAACATAAAAATATACAATCAAATACAAAAATATTAGCTGAACAATTTAATTATGTCACACAAATCTTATATTATTAGCGAACACAAATTTATTAGCGAACACAAATTTATTAGCGAACACAAATTTAATAAGCGAACACAAATTTATTAGCGGACACAAATTTATTAGCGAACACAAATTTAATTCGCGAACACAAATTTAATTCGCGAACACAAATTTATTAGCGAACACAAATTTAATAGAGCAACCCCCCGGATCTGAAAAAGTGGTTTACAAACCAGTAACCACGACTGCTACGAGTGCTCTTATTGTGGTTTTTTGTTGAAATTAACTTACAATTACTGTCCACAATGTGGGACTGAGGCAGCAAATAACGATGAACACCAAGACTTCGATGAAAGGGCGGTCATAACAACATATTTCAGAAAGGGCTATGAGTATGCACGGATAGTGTAGATGCTGGAAAAGGAGCATAATGTCACGATGTCAATACGAACTCTAAAAAATCGCCTAAATGAGTACGGCTGAAACGCCGTAATGTAGTTTACGACGAAGCAGTTGTAAGGGAACGTATAGAAGATTTACTTAATGGCCCTGGGTGTATGGGAGGATACCGCTCTATTTGGCACACACTCAAGCTGGAAGGGATGCAAGTTCCAAGGGATGTCATTGAACAAATAGTTAGGGAGCTTGACCCTGATGGCTGTGAAGAACGGAAAGCCAAACGTCTGAAAAGAAGAAGATTTGTATCACCTGGGCCCAACTATTCTTGGCATGTAGATGGATACGACAAGTTGAAGCCATATGGTTTCCCAATCCACGGGGCAATTGATGACTGGAGCAGAAAGATCATGTGGTTAAAGGTGTGCAGGTCAAACAATTTTCCAGAGATTCCTGCTTCTTTTTATCTGGAATGTGTTAATAAGCACAAAGGTTGTCCTGAAAAAGTGAGGACAGACAATGGGACTGAGAATGGTACCATTGCAGTAATGCAATGTTATTTCAGAAATGATGTGAAAGCTCATGCATATGGCAAATCTACAGCCAATCAAAGAATTGAAGGCTGGTGGTCTTACTTTCGCCGGAATCGTTCCACTTGGTGGATGAATCTTTTCAAAGATCTTGTTGAGACTGAAGAATTTTCTCCTGGAAATGAAGTGCAAACAGAGTGTTTGTGGTTCTGTTTCTCAGGCATACTCCAACAAGACCTAGATTTCGTGAGAGAACATTGGAACACCCATACAATTCGGGCTTCATCTTATAACACTATTGCTGGAAAACCTGATGAATTATATTTGCTTCCAGAAAATAAAGGTGGGGAAGACAGACTTCATCCAGTTTCAGCAGAAGTAGAATTTGTTGCTGAAAATTTGTTACAATTTGAAGAGGTCCCAAACTGGTATCAACATTACTTTGAACATATTCTTACAAACATGAACTTAGAAAGAGCTACTAACTGGATGGATGCTCTCAATCTGTACAGAGAACTGTTACATATATTTGATGAAAACAAATTGAAAAATTCTCCTCTAGTATAAAAACAGTAAATTACAGGACTCAAAGTAGAAAAATAGCAACAAATAGACCTTATTCTTAAATGGCCAACGATTTAAAATTCTTTTATGCACTTATTAAATGGACCTCGTTTTAGAGTAAATATTCTTTTGAATTTCTTACATAATAATGAGGCCATAGAGGCTATATGCATAAAACTAATTTGGGAGCCATTTATGAATAAGGTCTATGCAATGTTTGCATTCCCCAATAGATCGTTTTCATCCGACGTCACGGCGGCCATATTGGTGTACCAAAACAATGAAATGGCGGCCATATGGTGTACGGTATGGGAATTAGCTCTTTCCTATTCAAATATTTCGTATTGTTTCACCACCCCAACGGGGCCACCGATCACGCGAGTGAAAACGATCTATACAGTGCACTTGTCACTGAAAACCCCCACCTTCACCACCCTGGGGAAACATGGGGGCCCCTACTAACAATTTTAAACATAATTTTTTGGGCAGTAAGAAAACATCAAAATCACTGGCATGCAAAACATGATTTATTGACAGCTTTTTAGTTTAAAACTTAACACTAATATCAACTGTAAATCAGCTTTTTCAGCAACAGGGTGCAATATCCATACAAAATAAGTGAATATTTGCAAATTGTAGTCAAGCATGCACGTTTGCTGATTTAAGATAATATAAAATTCTGTATTTGCCAGCATTTGCCACTATTTTCAAATATATATTTCATGCTTACATGGTACCAGTCTCTGTCTGCAAATAAGATATTACTAAAATATACTTAGCCCCCCCCCCTCCAGGGTAATATAATCCCCCCGGGGTAAGATAATTCATCAAAGCACCCACGTTTTTCAAGGGGGGGGGGTGAAGGTTTCCAGTGAAAAGTGCATAACCAGCAACTGACTTAAATTTTTAACATAAAGCTCAAGCAATACTAACTTTTTATTTACTTATTAACTGAGAGTGCCATCATTACAGAAATTAATCAGATTAACCCTTTAGGGGGCAAAGGAGCTTTTGCCAGATGATTTTATTCAATCAAGTGAAGAGGCACGTACCCTTTAACTTGTTAACGAAGTTAGTCCTTTTACTTGTTAGTGAAGTCCTCTGTACATGTACTGTACTGTACAGCACATACAAAATGAATAATTATTTACATCAACAAAAGTCCATGCTGTACTTTCCAAGAGCATCTTATTTTCTAACTTCCTAATGAAGTGCCTTTTTTATGACCACAGAGAGATGGCCTTGAATTACAATGACTATGTCCTCAAAACAAAAGGCATAATGGTCTATGCGAACATAGAGAACAAGGATATCAAATAACAAAATTAGATGAGTACATTGACTAATGTAGAGAGCAACCTTAATTAATAGCCTGTGAGCCGGCTGACATCATGCGTGTTCAGTGTAATAAGAACAAAATTATGAATAGTTAACAGAAAATAACAGAAACTTTGTTAAAACAGAGAGTTCTGTTCAACTGCACATGATAATAATTATCAAGGTCTTCACAGCTACAACAACCCAAAGTCAATGCAATCGATGAGGGCAGATTCCATTATCTCCTTCATGTTGTCCTCTGTGTTTAAATGGACTGGTAAAGTAATCACTAGATCGCATGTCGAGGTTGTAGGTCTGCACTTGCAACCAGACTGACAACCATGGAGAAATTGACACTGTATTTTCTTTGGGAATCCAAGTGGTGGTACACGTTTTGCTCCTGTTAACCACTTCAGTATTTGTTCTACACTCGTATTGGGAATTTCTATATCAATAGAGAAGAAAGGAAATTAGTTAATTATTGGAAATCTCTTTAGATTCACATATTATGCACTAATTCACATAAAACTTACCTTTCATGTCTACACTGTGTATGAAGTCACAAAGGTATGTGTATGTGTCAGCTTCAGACTCGCGTTTAACCTGGCTCTCGCTGTGTAGGACATCAAATGAATCAATCAGAGAACTGGCAGTAACTTGATGGCCCTTGCCAACAACAAAAACAGTTTCCCAAACTGCTGGGTATGAACGAATGGAGTCCAGTAACCCATACGTCTGAAGCCCTTCCTCCCCCTTACAAAAAAAGTCTATAGGCCTTGCCTATAGGCCAACATATAGGATCCTATAGGAAACCTATAGGCTTCTATAGGCAATTGGAACGTTTTCTATACGCGACCTATAGAGAATCCCGTTAGCCTATAGACGCCCATAGGTGCCTATAGGCTTCTATAGGCAATTGGAACATTGCTTATAGACTTTTTTGTAAGGGCCAACTGCAACAACTGGGGCAAGATATTTCCAACTTGGTCTTTTAAGCAAATTGAACTAGACATAGAAACAAAATATAAATAAACCCATTAAAGGCAGAGGCAAACCTGGTATTTTATTCAGTGGTACTGTATGTAACGTGTTACACTTTCAACATTTTCCAACATCCTCCTCCTCACTAAAATCCTGGGTATACTACTGCTTCTATGTGCATTCTCATATATTGTATACACGTACTGTACTTACTCAATCAGGTTTTTAATTGATGATTTGGTTTCTCGTCCAGGTACTCCCTGATAACCAACCTCTTCAAGCAGAGGGTATACATCTTCTTGGAGAAGTATATGCTGAATATCACAATCAGCAGCATCAATGAGCTAATAGAAATAGAAAGTTCTATTAAAATAATTATATAATTTTTTGTTGTAAGTAGACTTTTTAGGATAGATTCGATTTGAACAATGTCATTGAAAATTATATAAGGCCCCTCTGGACATCAGCCTTGTAGCTGAATGGGCTACCCTGTTTACATGTAAATAAATAAAGTTTTCTCTCTCTAAGACATTACTCCATAAAGTTTTTACTTGTAACTCGAGAATAAATTGCATGCTACATTATGACCTAACCTTTTCACAAATTTCTCTACTAGAAACAGAATTCATCTGGCTGATTGAGAGCTTTCCACACAAATAATCAAATATTTGCGATGCCATCAAATTAGGTGCCTGACCACCTTGCATAATGGACATTGCCATTATTTCTCCTGCAATTTTGAAATCCTTTCTTGTCAGAGACATAGTCAATTCAACAGGC
The DNA here is from genome assembly GCA_035771165.1 of Paragorgia papillata. Classification (NCBI taxonomy): domain Eukaryota; kingdom Metazoa; phylum Cnidaria; class Anthozoa; order Scleralcyonacea; family Coralliidae; genus Paragorgia; species Paragorgia papillata. The sequence goes on along the minus strand of JAWNZC010000457.1, from coordinate 138,905 downwards.
TTTCCATCAGGGAAAATCCGTCTCTCCACATAATCAAGCATTTCTAGAAAAACAAAGAAAAAACTGACATGTAACAAAATAGCAAAATAGGCAAGTCTTAATTAAGGTGGGTCAATGCTGTTTTAAATTGCAAGAATGTTCATGTCTGGGCTAGGCAAATCTACAATAATTATTATCCACTATTTAGTATATAGATACATAATGGAACATATGAAATTGCAAAATTGGTCCCCCTTCAAACGTCATCGTAGTGCATTTTACTATTATGAGTAGTACATGTACATTTTACCCCCCTTCCTGGACAGCACAAATTTCCTTTGTAGGGGTGTGGATCTTCTGTGGAGATATATTTTTTTACACCTGTATATCAAATTTACCTTTGTTGAAAAATTTGATAACTTCCCTGAAAATTGATAACTTCCTGTGGCAAACTGAATTCTATTATATTTTGAGCCTGGTTATTATAATTCTGCCACTACTTCCTCCAATGACATACCATCTTTACAGAACTAGACATATTTCATAATTTTTATTGCCTGCTGACCCTCCAGACTTTACATCTAAAAGAAGCTGTCCCACCCAATGGAGACTTTCAACCAGAAAAAATATTGCACTACAAATATCTTACCTGCAAAAAATTCCCTTTTTGGGCCACCGTCATCAACTGCTGGCTCTGCAGCAAATGTAACTTTTAAAACTCTATCAGGTTGGTAGTATCTATATCTTGCTCTTTTAAAATCTTCCCATACCATCTTTCTTCTCACAGTAATTCTGACCATTTCCATTTCTGATTTTAGGGCATTGTCCTTTAGATTATTGATGCACTTTGTCAGTGTAGAATTATCTGCTCCAAACTCTTCTGCTAAAATTTCAGCATCAGAGTTGTCATTGCCAACACAACCCTCTGCACTATTTTCTTCAACAAGGCGGAATGAACCCAAACATCCATCTGCATGCTGTTCCACTTGGTCTATGGGGAAACTATGGAAACACAAAGGGCACTCCACATTCATAATTGAATTAGAGGTGGTTGGCCGCATATCTGCAGAACGGCTTGATGAAGTTGAAGGGACTGATGGATCAGGTAAAGGCTTAGTCACCACACTAGAAGTTGAAGGACCTGACGTTGTGGGTGAATCTGACACTTGGTGCTGGACCGACTCTTCTTCAGTAAGTGCACTTGCTAACAGACTTTCATCATCCGAAAAGCTTTCCGAATCTGATTCTTCTACAACAGATCGCAAATCGTTTAACCTTTTGTTTACCAGAGGGACAAGGCATAATCTAATCTGTGAATAGCCGAAACCAGAAATCTCCCTTACCAAACATGGGGATATGGGACATATATGGCCCAAGTATGGAAAAAATATGGGTTGAACTATGGCCTATTCATGGGGTAGATATGGTTTTGCTATGGGCTTCTACTCTCCATATCAGAACCATATATATGGAAAATGTAGGAAATTGGCAAAAATCCATAGGATTCCCACATTCCTTATGGGAATTATATGGAGTTTCATAGTATTCCCATATATTCATTACTTTTTCTGCAAACTATGGGAAAACTATGGAAGAGGGTATGGTTTTGCTATGGGCTTTCTGCTCCCCATATCAGAGCCATATATATGGAAAATGTAGGAAATTGGCAAAAATCCATAGGATTCCCACACTCCTTATGGGAATTATATGGAGTTTCATAGTATTGCCATATATTCAGTACTTCTTCTGCAAACTATGGGAAAACTATGGAAATTCTGTACGAGTTAGTATAACATTGTTTACCTTACATTAAACAATTGGGATTGGCTTAATTTGTTGATTTCTTGTGATCGTATGAGAGCCACACATGTCATAGAAAGGTATTTGATAGATTCAATTTAATAAAACCATAATGATTGATTGCAACTGTTCAACCGCAAGGGGTCAAGTGACACAGGATCCAACAAATGGTTTTTCTATGGGTAACAAATCTAACCATTGCTGTTAATTTCACTACAAAACTACCGCTTAATGTGAACGCTATAATACAAAGCTGTTTTCATTATAATATAGCAAACACGTTAAAATGTTATGATTTCTTAAACTACATATAATTTATAATTAAGTATAAATTATTAATTTATTATTATGTACTTAAGGAAAAGGTCCCTTTCAACTCTAAATAATAAATAGCTTAATATAAATTTTGTCATACAGTAATTTTGTCATGCATATTATTATGGCTAAAATTGAAATGCAACTCAAACAACGATTAAAAGTTGTCACTTATCCAGTCAATGCTTAAGATAATACAATTTCAAATAAATACAGTTATCTACAAGTATAATAATTTATTAATTTAATATAATGTTCGTTCATTCATCCATTCATTCAAAGACTGTCTACTCAGCTTTCACTTCTTTCCTTCTTTTGTTTTCGTGAATGTTTCCTTTCTGTCTTTAGTTTTTGAAAACAATTGCAGGTAGCTCTTGTCACAAATTGAAAACTTTGACTAACATATCCTGGAAATAAAAGGATAAAATCAATGAATACATGTATATGATATGTGCAATTTACTGTACACATCAATGTGAAATTAAAGACCTGACCTGGTAACAACTTAACCCATTGCTACCTTTTTCCTAAATCAAACTACATGTATTGCTAAATTTTGCTATAAGCAGTAACATGGCTATTGTGAAGTGAAAGGAAGGAATGTATAAATTATTTGTTGAACCATTCCTACATTTCTGTGTTAACTACAATAAAACATTAAGGGGCTGTCCAAGTAGAAATGGATTAAGATACATGTACTGTAGGTCTTAACTTAATATTGCTTATGACAGCCTCTCATAACATAAAAAATTATCTAGCATTTGATTATAGCTGATAATATAAACACAATAGGCTAATTGTTCTAAAACCATTATGTACATCTTGCATCTAATTTTACAAACTGGTGATACAAAATTAATGCAGTAATCGATTCAAGTAAGGGGGTGTTTACATGAGGCCAGCTTGAACTCGGACCGGCCTGAATTTTGCATTTCAGTTTTTGTTTACATGAGGCTGGCCTTGAAACTATTATAGGCTTGGTTTCGCTGTTGCTTCAAGATTTGTGTCAATTGCCTTAGCTCGTTACCACCAGAGAATCATTATTTTATGTGGATATGACACCATAGTGGGCAACCTGAGATTAGGCTGGCGTGAAACTGAATCTCAGACCGGACTCATGAAAATGATCTACAGTAAAAACACTACAACCAACCTAAAGTCAGTCTGGCCTGAGTTCGGGCCAGCCTCGTGTAAACATTCCCTAATACTGCAGTACTGGTATAAAACAGAAATCTAAAAATATTCACATGTACCAACCAACTAATTTGACACTACTCTAAATGAGGAGAGGAGAAAACATAGACCCCTGGTAAACCGTGTTGAGGTAACCGGATCAAGGAGTTCCATGTTTTGTCCTTTCTCTAGAATGGGCTTGTAAAAAAGACATGGCTAATTCTTACAGTTACAATATACACTAGTTTTTCAAGTTTCTCCAGACACTCTTACATCATGGCAATTACACCAAGAAATTACTTACCAATATTTTTACTATCCAACTCCAATAATGCATTTGGTGTCAATGTACAATAGACTAGAAAATGGAAATGACATACAATCAGGGACCAAGACCAGCTGACAACTTGACAGTTGAAAAAGTATAAAATAAAACATATTTCAAAAAATAATGCCATTCTGAAAACCCAAGGTACGGTAGTTGAGTTAAAACAATTGCAACTACTGTAAAATTATTTCACTTGTTTTAACTCTTATCTTGAGTTTCCAAGATGGCATTATTTAAATTATTTTTTGTTCTACTGTATACAACCAAGAGTTTCATTAATTTTGAAAGGTGACTAAGCTGCTAAACTAAAAGCTGATACCATATCTGAATACTTAACAAAATTTAACTTTAATAGGCAGGGATGATTTGGAAAGTAGCTACTGGAGTTCACTAGCTTATAACAAAATCCTTGAAAATACAGTATAAATCATTAACACACTAAAAATCTTAGTCTAGTTAGTGAAGATGACTTATAATATCTTAACCCCTTTTAATCCAGGTGCTCTTCCACATCAAATAAAATTGCCTGATGTTTTATTTAACAGCTACAGTAGACTAAAAGGTGGCCAACAAGCAATAAAGAGTATAAAGACTTTATAATAGCAGAATGTACTTTTTGCTGTAAGATATTTTTTGTAAGATTTGAAACAAATTGTTTTTATAATCAAAAAAACATTTTCCAAACAACTGAACCTGCCCTTATCAAAGTAAAACTATGGAAATTCTATGGTACTTTATGGGCCATATGTGACCCATAGATGTGAATCCTATGGGAAGGTACGATGGTATATGGGACTACTATGGTGCACTTTTTCGCTAAATTTCAAGGTATGGAAAATACATGGGATGGCGAGTCTATGTTACACACAATACGGAAAAGCTATGGGGATGATAAGCCCATTAAGTACCATAGAATTTCCATAGTTTTACTTTTATAGGGGATATGGCATTGATATGGGTTGAGCCCATAGGTTTTCCATACCAACCTGGTAACAGCAACTGTATAATTTTTGAGAACTTTGATAACTTTCAAATTGTGGGAGACTGACAGTTACAACTATGTGTGATAGTTTTTAACCTAAATTGGGATCTAAAACAGCTCCCCCGCCCCCCTAGGTGAAGAAACTACAATATGTAAAAGTGCATCAGTCATGAAAAAATTGAAAATTATAACAAATATATAAAGCAATATTAAAACATGTAAACAGTCTGTTATGCCAATATAATCAAAAATGCAAACAACGTGTAGCACAGTCCGCATCCGTTACGAAAATTTCACATAAAATACCAATTTCTTAATACATCATAAACATAAGCTTATGTATTGGCCGAGTGGCGAATTGGTGTGAAAATTCATGGGAACGACAAATGTGTTGGCGCCATAGACTGGGAACGAGCACCACACGCAAAGCATCATGGGATATCTGTCACCTCCATCTTGGCGAATTTCTTTCTCGTGTTCACGTGTTGTTTTGATCCAAGAACATGAAGATATCTGCTTCATTCTAGTCCGGGCTATCGAAGTTTCCTGCCTACTCTGTTTCTAAAAATGACTTCACTGCTTGTGGGAATATTTGTTGTATCGTTTGTCAACGAGCAGCCAAACTATTGAAGGTAAGTAATTCTGTTAATATTGATATATCTTTGGGCTTTAGTTAGATCAAAGAGGTTGTGGCAGTTGATCTTTCTTAACGTCTTGTCGACTGACAGAAGCTTGGATTTTGTAATTTTCCTTACAGACACCGGATTTTTCAATAGCAGGGGAATCGCATAACTACATCCTATCAAAACCTGAAACTTTATGGAAGTTTGGAGAGTGAAAAATCATCTCTGCATGGCTGGGGTAAGTCATCTTTTGCTGTTTCGCTTTACTTTGTCCTCTCTGATTAATGTTTGATGGTTAATGATTATTATTTGTCTATTGCTACAATGCTACTCTTTTGAACATTGAAAGATAGTTCTTTTATTTAAAATATTGAGTGGTTTGTATGGCATAAACATACTTCATACTATGTAGATTTCACCTATAATCATACATTGACAAAATTGTTGGAAGCTAACAGCTTAACATGTGATGGTTTAATGCTCCCTCTCCCTGCTTCAATGTTGTGAAACTCAAAACATGCAATTTGCACTCAGACATCTGCCATTATTAATACATATAACATGTTTTGAGTAACAACATTGAAAGGGGTGTGTGACAATTTACTTGACCTAAATTGTAAAAGGGATTACTGAAAGGGACCCATCCAGTCCTTGCGAGGCTTTTCCAAAATACAATGTTGTAGATAACCTAACAACAATCTTCTCGATAACCTAACAAAAACTCTAGCCCTAATCAGAAATCTGGTTTACTGTCTAGGTTTTTGGAAAAATATACTAGTACAGTATTTGACAACATACAGTATTTTGGAAAAGGTGCAAAAGGACTGGACAGGTTCCTTTGAGTCATCGTGCTTATCAATTAGCGTGGCATTACTTGCTCAAGTTGTTTCAACTAATCTTAGCAATGATTGTAGGCTCATCATAAAAAAAATTTTGCATTGTGTTACAGAGAAAGTAGAAGCAGGCAGCAAGCAGCTTCTACTTTTTGGAATGCTACATGACAAGTTGCAGTGTGTAAGACTAGTTCACTGCAACTTGCTACACATGTTACAGTATGACCCAGGCTGTAATCAGGTTCAGTTGTTTGGAAAATATTTTTTTGATTATAAAAACAATTTGTTTCAAATCTTACAAAAAATATCTTACAGCAAAAAGTACATTCTGCTATTATAAATTCTTTATACTCTTTATTGCTTGTTGGCCACCTTTTATTCTACTGTAGCTGTTAAATAAAACATCAGGCAATTTTATTTGATGTGGAAGAGCACCTGGATTAAAAGGGGTTAAGATATTATAAGTCATCTTCACTAACTAGACTAAGATTTTTAGTGTGTTAATGATTTATACTGTATTTTCAAGGATTTTGTTATAAGCTAGTGAACTCCGGTAGCTACTTTCCAAATCATCCCTGCCTATTAAAGTTAAATTTTGTTAAGTATTCAGATATGGTATCAGCTTTTAGTTTTAGCAGCTTAGTCACCTTTCAAAATTAATGAAACTCTTGGTTGTATACAGTAGAACAAAAAATAATTTAAATAATGCCATCTTGGAAACTCAAGATAAGAGTTAAAACAAGTGAAATAATTTTACAGTAGTTGCAATTGTTTTAACTCAACTACCGTACCTTGGGTTTTCAGAATGGCATTATTTTTTGAAATATGTTTTATTTTATACTTTTTCAACTGTCAAGTTGTCAGCTGGTCTTGGTCCCTGATTGTATGTCATTTCCATTTTCTAGTCTATTGTACATTGACACCAAATGCATTATTGGAGTTGGATAGTAAAAATATTGGTAAGTAATTTCTTGGTGTAATTGCCATGATGTAAGAGTGTCTGGAGAAACTTGAAAAACTAGTGTATATGTTGTAACTGTAAGAATTAGCCATGTCTTTTTTACAAGCCCATTCTAGAGAAAGGACAAAACATGGAACTCCTTGACCCGGTTACCTCAACACGGTTTACCAGGGGTCTATGTTTTCTCCTCTCCTCATTTAGAGTAGTGTCAAATTAGTTGGTTGGTACATGTGAATATTTTTAGATTTCTGTTTTATACCAGTACTGCAGTATTAGGGAATGTTTACACGAGGCTTGCCCGAACTCAGGCCAGACTGACTTTAGGTTGGTTGTAGTGTTTTTACTGTAGATCATTTTCATGAGTCCGGTCTGAGATTCAGTTCACGCCAGCCTAATCTCAGGTTGCCCACTATGGTGTCATATCCACATAAAATAATGATTCTCTGGTGGTAACGAGCTAAGGCAATTGACACAAATCTTGAAGCAACAGCGAAACCAAGCCTATAATAGTTTCAAGGCCAGCCTCATGTAAACAAAAACTGAAATGCAAAATTCAGGCCGGTCCGAGTTCAAGCTGGCCTCATGTAAACACCCCCTTACTTGAATCGATTACTGCATTAATTTTGTATCACCAGTTTGTAAAATTAGATGCAAGATGTACATAATGGTTTTAGAACAATTAGCCTATTGTGTTTATATTACCAGCTATAATCAAATGCTAGATAATTTTTTATGTTATGAGAGGCTGTCATAAGCAATATTAAGTTAAGACCTACAGTACATGTATCTTAATCCATTTCTACTTGGACAGCCCCTTAATGTTTTATTGTAGTTAACACAGAAATGTAGGAATGGTTCAACAAATAATTTATACATTCCTTCCTTTCACTTCACAGTAGCCATGTTACTGCTTATAGCAAAATTTAGCAATACATGTAGTTTGATTTAGGAAAAAGGTAGCAATGGGTTAAGTTGTTACCAGGTCAGGTCTTTAATTTCACATTGATGTGTACAGTAAATTGCACATATCATATACATGTATTCATTGATTTTCTCCTTTTATTTCCAGGATATGTTAGTCAAAGTTTTCAATTTGTGACAAGAGCTACCTGCAATTGTTTTCAAAAACTAAAGACAGAAAGGAAACATTCACGAAAACAAAAGAAGGAAAGAAGTGAAAGCTGAGTAGACAGTCTTTGAATGAATGAATGGATGAATGAACGAACATTATATTAAATTAATAAATTATTATACTTGTAGATAACTGTATTTATTTGAAATTGTATTATCTTAAGCATTGACTGGATAAGTGACAACTTTTAATCGTTGTTTGAGTTGCATTTCAATTTTAGCCATAATAATATGCATGACAAAATTACTGTATGACAAAATTTATATTAAGCTATTTATTATTTAGAGTTGAAAGGGACCTTTTCCTTAAGTACATAATAATAAATTAATAATTTATACTTAATTATAAATTATATGTAGTTTAAGAAATCATAACATTTTAATGTGTTTGCTATATTATAATGAAAACAGCTTTGTATTATAGCGTTCACATTAAGCGGTAGTTTTGTAGTGAAATTAACAGCAATGGTTAGATTTGTTACCCATAGAAAAACCATTTGTTGGATCCTGTGTCACTTGACCCCTTGCGGTTGAACAGTTGCAATCAATCATTATGGTTTTATTAAATTGAATCTATCAAATACCTTTCTATGACATGTGTGGCTCTCATACGATCACAAGAAATCAACAAATTAAGCCAATCCCAATTGTTTAATGTAAGGTAAACAATGTTATACTAACTCGTACAGAATTTCCATAGTTTTCCCATAGTTTGCAGAAGAAGTACTGAATATATGGCAATACTATGAAACTCCATATAATTCCCATAAGGAATGTGGGAATCCTATGGATTTTTGCCAATTTCCTACATTTTCCATATATATGGTTCTGATATGGAGAGTAGAAGCCCATAGCAAAACCATATCTACCCCATGAATAGGCCATAGTTCAACCCATATTTTTTCCATACTTGGGCCATATATGTCCCATATCCCCATGTTTGGTAAGGGTGATTACAGCCTGGGTCATACTGTAACATGTGTAGCAAGTTGCAGTGAACTAGTCTTACACACTGCAACTTGTCATGTAGCATTCCAAAAAGTAGAAGCTGCTTGCTGCCTGCTTCTACTTTCTCTGTAACACAATGCAATTTTTTTTTCATGATGAGCCTACAATCATTGCTAAGATTAGTTGAAACAACTTGAGCAAGTAATGCCATGCTAATTGATAAGCACGATGACTCAAAGGAACCTGTCCAGTCCTTTTGCACCTTTTCCAAAATACTGTATGTTGTCAAATACTGTACTAGTATATTTTTCCAAAAACCTAGACAGTAAACCAGATTTCTAATTAGGGCTAGAGTTTTTGTTAGGTTATCGCGAAGATTGTTGTTAGGTTATCTACAACATACATTGTATTTTGGAAAAGCCTCGCAAGGACTGGATGGGTCCCTTTCAGTAATCCCTTTTACAATTTAGGTCAAGTAAATTGTCACACACCCCTTTCAATGTTGTTACTCAAAACATGTTATATGTATTAATAATGGCAGATGTCTGAGTGCAAATTGCATGTTTTGAGTTTCACAACATTGAAGCAGGGAGAGGGAGCATTAAACCATCACATGTTAAGCTGTTAGCTTCCAACAATTTTGTCAATGTATGATTATAGGTGAAATCTACATAGTATGAAGTATGTTTATGCCATACAAACCACTCAATATTTTAAATAAAAGAACTATCTTTCAATGTTCAAAAGTAGCATTGTAGCAATGGACAAATAATAATCATTAACCATCAAACATTAATCAGAGAGGACAAAGTAAAGCGAAACAGCAAAAGATGACTTACCCCAGCCATGCAGAGATGATTTTTCACTCTCCAAACTTCCATAAAGTTTCAGGCTTTGATAGGATGTAGTTATGCGATTCCCCTGCTATTGAAAAATCCGGTGTCTGTAAGGAAAATTACAAAATCCAAGCTTCTGTCAGTCGACAAGACGTTAAGAAAGATCAACTGCCACAACCTCTTTGATCTAACTAAAGCCCAAAGATATATCAATATTAACAGAATTACTTACCTTCAATAGTTTGGCTGCTCGTTGACAAACGATACAACAAATATTCCCACAAGCAGTGAAGTCATTTTTAGAAAAAGAGTAGGCAGGAAACTTCGATAGCCCGGACTAGAATGAAGCAGATATCTTCATGTTCTTGGATCAAAACAACACGTGAACACGAGAAAGAAATTCGCCAAGATGGAGGTGACAGATATCCCATGATGCTTTGCGTGTGGTGCTCGTTCCCAGTCTATGGCGCCAACACATTTGTCGTTCCCATGAATTTTCACACCAATTCGCCACTCGGCCAATACATAAGCTTATGTTTATGATATATTAAGAAATTGGTATTTTATGTGAAATTTTCGTAACGGATGCGGACTGTGCTACACGTTGTTTGCATTTTTTATTATATTGGCATAACAGACTGTTTACATGTTTTAATATTGCTTTATATATTTGTTATAATTTTCAATTTTTTCATGACTGATGCACTTTTACATATTGTAGTTTCTTCACCTAGGGGGGCGGGGGAGCTGTTTTAGATCCCAATTTAGGTTAAAAACTATCACACATAGTTGTAACTGTCAGTCTCCCACAATTTGAAAGTTATCAAAGTTCTCAAAAATTATACAGTTGCTGTTACCAGGTTGGTATGGAAAACCTATGGGCTCAACCCATATCAATGCCATATCCCCTATAAAAGTAAAACTATGGAAATTCTATGGTACTTAATGGGCTTATCATCCCCATAGCTTTTCCGTATTGTGTGTAACATAGACTCGCCATCCCATGTATTTTCCATACCTTGAAATTTAGCGAAAAAGTGCACCATAGTAGTCCCATATACCATCGTACCTTCCCATAGGATTCACATCTATGGGTCACATATGGCCCATTAAGTACCATAGAATTTCCATAGTTTTACTTTGATAAGGGCTCCTTGTATCTACACAGGGTAAATGGCTCCGGAGGATCAGTTCCAGGAACAGTGTTGGCTTCAGTGCCATCTTTGAATACAAGCGAGTATTTAAGTTTTGAGTTGAAACGTTTATTAAAAGCTGCATGCTTCTCTACTGCAGCATTGAGAATATCGTTTGCGGTAGATGAGGCAGGCACTTTCAGCGGGAGTGAGTCGCCTTGTTTAATCTTCTTCATGCCTTCCATTACGGCGATTGTAATTTTGACGTCGTTGTTAGCTACCTTCGATCGTTTGGACCCTTTTTTGCGTACAAAAAAGGAGCTTCTTTCCTTTTCTTTCGCATTCTTAAACGCACTGAAACGTCCCAGTGATGTGGTGGCCAATTTTTTGGCAGGCGCAACACGTGTTGCCGTCGGGCCCAAAGGTGAAGTCGAAGTATTTGCAGCTGTTGTCTGGTTGTCATTCGAACGAGGAGCAACTGCCACAGAGCTTTGATCTTCGTTCCGCGTTACTACCACTTCTCCGCATTGTGGACAGAACTTGAAATTTCTTTGAAGAGCTGAGCCACAACAATGGCAAAACTTAGTCAGCCATGAAGTTTCCATGTTAATTACCACGATCAAGCCCTGATCAAGGGCTTGTGCGCCCGCAATGACATCATGACATCTTACGGAGTACTTTATGTAATAAACAAACTTGTTAATAAATTTTTGTTCGCTAATAAATTTGTGTTCGCTAATAAATTTGTGTTTGCTAATAAATTTGTGTTCGCTAATAAATTTATGTTCGCTAATAAATTTGTGTTCGCTAATAATATAAGATTTGTGTTACATAATTAAATTGTTCGGCTAATATTTTTGTATTTGAGTATATATTTTTATGTTTGATAATATATTTGTGTTGCCCTTGTCGGCCACCGTATAACTCTCAAAAACAACCCTTTCCTGTGGCATTGCACCAAGGCAAATATTTCTCTATACAAATCTACCAAACCCTACACACAAAAATTATAATATCACTTTCATTTTTCTAAACAATATAATAACTACAACATTTCAAAATTTTAATATTAGCAGTGCATGGGTAATAAATGCTCACTTAATCCCCAGTCATGTATATAACAACACTAATTCCACTTAAAAGTGCCTATATCAAGGTTATGGATTTTACATATTTAGACTATTTGGCACTTTCTGAGAAGATTTGTAATATATGTTCCTTTCCTAAAATTTCATCTTCATGGACTTTTTCGCTTTGAAAGTTGACGGAAATTACGTCAAATGAAGAATCTCATTGTTATGATATATATTCTCTATTGTTTTTATATAGACAAATTCCTCTTTTTACGTCACTTCCGTCAACATTAACAGCAAAAAAGGTCCATGAAGATGAAATTTTAGGAAAGGAAGATATATTAAAAATCTTCTCAGAAAGTGCCAAATAGTCTAAATATGTAAAATCCACAACCTTGATATAGGCACTTTAATTCGACTACACCAACTTAATTCATGTACTGTATAACGCTCTGTACCACATGAAACTTAAGCATTACCTATCCCAAAATTTCCTATCATCTGTATTATACATACCTCTTTGCATAATCCGTTTCCAAAGATGTGTCTTCTCTACCTACATCTTCACTCCGCTTTGATAAGAACACATATTTCTTAAATTCTACTTCACCAACGACTTCAACAAGATCTTTACCCTCCAATTTTTCAATTCCTTCTGGAAGATTTGAACCTCTTGTCCATGACACTCGACCATCAGACCAAAGTACCTAACAATAACACAATAACATAAAATAATGGCGTACATGAAATAATACCTTAACATGAAATGTCAGTCATTTTCTTGCCAAATATATACAAAATAACAAATAACAATTTCAGAAATAATAACAAATTCTTAAAGTTGACTATTACTGTAATCAAACACTGTTAACACCACCAATTATACAACTGACCTGGTAAAAGAACCCTTGTCTTGTTTCTCGCTTATCCACAATTTTTCTGATCACAACAAAATCATCTTCATCTCCACTGTCTTTAACCATCGAAATATCAGGATTTTCACGGGCATATTTTGCAGCAATTGCTTTATGCTCTCCACATATTCTACTCCCTCTGTCTGGGGAATTTGGACAACCTAAATTTAGTTTTTAAAAATTTCTTCATTTTTTTAAATCCCCAAAAAAGTAACACTTATATAAAGCAGGTGAACAAAAAAACGATCCATCCATGAAACATTTCTTATTACTATGTGTATGTAAAACGTTCCCTTTGACGACATACACTGAAAACTGCTGAATATTATCTAAAATATTCATTTCAAACATTTCTTTTCAAAGTGCACTATATTTCCATGTACACTTTCTAAAAACTTTTAATATAAAGCAATAATTTATTGCATCACGAATAATATAATTTCAAATTATTTGAAAAGCTCTAGGAAACTATGAACCAAATGTGTGGACAAATGTGTGGAAATTATGAACCAATTCAACACATGCAGTGAGTTATTAAAGGAGTAATAAATATGGAGTTAACAGTTCTGCCAAGCAATGAACCATTGCCAATACCTTTTAAAGAATATTAACTTATTACACAAATTAATACTCACAGAATACATCATATGTACATTGACATAACTCAATTTTTCCGAAAATGCAAGAAATACTCACTACCTATCAATTGCTATTGCAACACACACAGTATTATTGTCAATGAAATGTACATATTTCACTTTCTCAACTACATGTAAACACACATTACTGTAGTATCATTATTTTCACAAACATGACCACTGAAATAACATAATATAGTCATATAACAAAAAAAATTGTTTTTAAACAAATCAAATAAGTGAACATTTAACATTGTATTTACAGTAAAAAACATTTCACTCTTTATATGTTTTAAAAACCTATTAGTTCACAACATTTTCTTCTTTTCCAAAATGTTATTTTTATAAATGAATGATATTTTCATGCATACTTAATTTTTTCTCCAACCCTACTACATGTAAATACACAAGTACTTTCTCCATTAACACATAAATATAAAATATTTATTAAATGTACACTACATACCAACTGCTATCTTTCCTTTTAATGATTGAAATTGAATAACTCCAGCAGCTTTGCAACTACAAACCTGCCTTGCATTTTTTTAGGTTACCATCTAAAACAAGTACTTTCCCACATCCTGCAATTTTGCATCTGTGACCTACACAAAGAAAATAAATAATTATTAACTAACCACTTCAAACAATATATGTCATGAGGATCAGTTATATTAACAATGTCTTTAATTAAGGACATGCCAACATCAGTGCAACTGACAAATACACTTTGCCTGGTGTTAGTACTAAATTGTATTGTTATACATGAAATGTCAAAGTGCATTTTCCTATCTTTCTCATTGCGTGAGTGTTCCTCACGTGCCACTCCAAAAATTGTGATGTTTCCCAGTAAGGAAAAGGTTAACCTAATTTTCATTAGAATTTTGAAAATGAAATTTTGTGTGTTGTAATTATTACTGTCAGCTTCTACACAATATATACCATATCCTGTGTTTCCAAAAAATCTGGCGTATCCGAAATCAGAAGTCTTATCAGCTTGATGTGTTGTGTTACTGTGAACTGTGAATTTTTCCATGACATCTTGATAAAGACGGTGTATTTGTCTCTAAGCTGGCACGGTTGTACACAATGACAATCCCAAACACTTCTTTCTCTCTTTGACTCATCGGATTCTGACAAAATTATGACTTTGGGGAAATTTTGGCACCTCCTTTAAGTTTTGGCACCCCCTAAAAAATCTTTACTGGGAGGGCCATGGCCCCCCAGCCCGCCCCCCCCCCCTGCCAGCACGCCACTACACAAAACACACATTCCTTACTCTCATTTCAGAAAACAAATAGGAAATGGATTGCTGGTTTTTATATATTAAACTTCATAGGTACAGTTCAGTGACTTTAGTACAATTCAAAACTACTTATGTAACCGCTTGCCTGAACCTCTGACTCACATAAACTTTCTAATTATCCCAACTCACTTTCTTCTTTCCGGCGAGTATATAAACAACGTTGGTGGGAAACCAGTTCCTATTTCTTAACTACATGTATAACACAACTTCCATAACTGTTGAGCATATTAAAAAAACACAATGTATATACATAACATTTTCCTTACCACTCCACCTGTTAACAAAAGCGTTATGGAAAGCTAAACAAGTTTCTTCTACCATTTCATTTCGAGAACATGAAAAATTATTAATGGGCAAGCCATATTTAAAACAAATTTCCAGCACAGCAAACAAAATAAATGCCTCTTCAAACCGTCTTCTCTCCAAAACCAAACGGCTACTTAGCAAATCTTTCAGAGAACTTGTTCTATCTCCTTTCCTTTGATTAATAAAAATAAAAAACCCCACAATAAATAACTTTACAAATACTTTTACAAATCATGTTTAAATCACCCTTTCACCTGTTAACACATGCATTTAACACTTAAATAAATATACACTGTAAATCATTATATAATAAAGTAAAATCACAACACAAGTTTAATAAAGTTATGTAACAATAATGTAACTCACCTTTTCCTCTTTTTAACTGACTTTTCCATCACCTTGTTCCTAATGTATCCCTCCACTTCCTCACTGGTATCGTCTACATGTAACTCCTCCTCACCACAATCATACCCATGCAACGTGTTATAAACACTTGCCTTCATTTTGAAGGGCAACGCTGCCAAGACAAACTCATGCTTATAGTATTTCAACATGTTTATATCAATAGCAGTATCTTCGGTACTAAGAAGGAAATCTTGTTTCCAAAACGTGCAATCACACATTCGTCTTCCTCCTTCGCTCCAAAAACCATAATGTTCATATATCTTGCACTTTCCACAACGCTTTGTTAAACGACAACCAATGTAAGTTCCTTGTGTACTAGCATGGTATACTACAACTGTTTTCCAACTATTGTCAATCAGCAACTGTCGTCCACACTTCCGGCAACATTCTACGTTTGAAACTAAAATCGCTGAAAGAGGAACACCTTTTTGCAAACACGCATTGTTAAAATCTTCAAATGTAGGAAAGTATTTGGCGTTCAGGAAATGAACATTTTTACTTCCCAGAACAAATCTTTGCACCTTATCTTCCGCTACTTCTTCGCCAAAAACGAAGTTACAAGCAAAACCACAAAACATCTCAACTTTTAAAAACATTAACCCTAACAAATCATACAAGAAAAACCAACGAAACATATACTTCGCACTATGGTCGTGGCTAAAGGGGATGCACGAGAGGTAGGTGACCGTGAGGGCCTGGGACCTGAACGATCAAGAAACAAGCCAAGAGACACAAGAAACGTGATTCCGTGATCAAAAATACTCGTTCGAAATGCCAATATATGAAGCAGATTTCTAAAGGTTTGTTTATAATTGCCATCTTATAAGTAATCATCTTTGGTTTACGTAGTATAATTTAATAGTTCATTACAATATAACAATGAATAATTGCAATTTGTTATGAAAGAGTTTCCCTTTTTGGCTAGGTTATAGAATACCCCGCCACTTGTAATACTACAATCAGTGACAAAAGTGTTGGGACACTTCAACCTAAAGGACAATATTTTCCACTCCAAGTATCCCCCGGGCCCCCTGTTCAATGTTGGAGACTCTTTAGGCGTTCGTTTCGAACGTTCACTGAGTTCCTTACTTTAAATGCAACATTGAATAGGGAGGGGGAGGGAGGGATATAATTTACTACCAAAATAATTGAAAGAAATATTAGGTAAGTACCAACAATGCGAGATGTCCCAAGGTATTTTGTCACTGATTGTAGGTTCCATTGTATGGGGGTAAGGTAATCGTAATTTTCCATTGTAGCAGTTGGTTCGATTTCAGAAAGTGGCGGGGTATTCTATAATCGCTCCGTAATTGCTACTTAGTTACGCAATATGTATACAATATATATATATATATATATATATATATATATATATATATATATATATATATTAAATATATATTAAATATATATTATTATATTTGTACAGTACTCTTACAGTAATACTAGCCTACAAGCAGAAGGCAAGAGGAATGGCTGCCTCTTCTGCCCCCAGTCCCCCAGTTCCAGCATATAAGCTGACCTACATGGAACATTAAAACAAATTGAAAATTAGGTGGGAGGCTGTTGCCCTGATGACAGTTTGAGCCACCAACTACAATCTAAGCAAACTAGTTAGAAATAATAAAAGTCTTTGAGGTTACATTTCTATTTTGTATTGTTTCATGTGGAAACATTGTCATCATCTTATTTTCCAAGCAATGATGCAAATGGGCCCTCATCTTTGACTGATCAAACCTGATATTGTTTAAGGGTACTCCTGTGGCCAGTGCAAAAACATTTGCAATGGCAAAAACTCCACAGTCATTGCATCCTACTTGTCTTTGACATGTGGTAACTGTAACTGTTATTGGCTGATGTTCATCTATTCTGTTTCCATAAACATGCAGAAGTTGGCCACTCATTTGGGATGAAAGAGATGGTGATAAAGAGTCATACACAGTTATTTCCCCATTGGACAGGGTCGAGACTACTACCCAGTGTTCGGAGTTACAGTTATGTATCTGGATGCTGTTTGATGTTAATGATGCTGGTAGTTTTTTGGCAAATATGACCAATGGATTAGCCAGGCCTTGGATATGTGGGAATTGCTCATGTATCAGCTGCTGACTGGAGTCAATATGGTTATCATTTAGCCAGGCTTGTGCACTCTTCAAGATCCTCTCATCTTCTGTGGTTAACCCAAGACTTGGAATCCACATCTTGTTGCTAATAGATCTTGCTTCACCAGGCAAATCTTCCAGTTGAGTTAGGTCGAGGAGCATTCTCAGTGGTTGTTTGTGATGGCACAATCTTAACCAGTGGAGACATGTTACACATACTTAATTTTGAGCTTGATGGTGTAGATGAGGGTTCTGCAGATACAGGCACTGAAACTTAAACTTTATACTGTTGCTTCATTATGGCAGCATGAGCACCAACTCGTTTAGTAAATCGATGCCGGGGTTTCCCATATTTTCTTTCAGGAAGGCTGCATGTATCCACGTCGGTTTCAGATTTTCTAGCTTTTTTTGATGACTTCTTTTTCCGCTGTTCCTGATCAGTGGGTTGTTTTCTTTTCTTTGTGTTCTTTGGACCTTCTTCACTTTCTAGGACTATTCCTTTATCTGATGTAACCATCTTTTCTGTTTCTCTGAAAACCACTTGCAGTTGTTCCTCTAATTTGTTAAGGTTTTTCACATCCTTAAGTAAGTATGTTAAGCTGTTTACTTTTTTTAGGATCACTCTACATTTTGCTTGAAGGAGTTTCTTACTTGTTTTTCTACGTGGAGGAAGACTTTGGCTGTTACACGTAGTAGAAAGTGAACCTTCGTTGTTTTCAAATACTGAGTCACTGTCATTTATTGTATTACAGGATGAATTGGCCTGTGGATAAATCAAAATTATGTTTCAGTCTCACAGAAAGTGATTTGTTGAGCTAGCAAGGATCCTCCAACTACTGTATGTAGTATTCATTTGACATCTTTTCACCAGGTAGACATAGGTATAAATCACATACTAAGAACATAATTAAGCTATATGTACATGGGAAAATGTTGCCCAAAGTTTTGACAATAGTACAGACCAAGGCCAAAGCCTAGGTCCATGCAGTCGAGACTAAGGGCAACATTTTTCTAAATACGGACCAACTATGGAGTTTGGTAAATAATCTATCTATTTCCTCCTTTGTTTGTTTATATTTTAACATTTTTCTGCAGGTTTTATCCCTTTTTCAGGTGGTTTTACATGTACATGTTGCCTGCAAGGTCGGTACTCTAGATTTCTAAACCGCTTGTTAGCCAATCAGAAAGCAGGATATATGAAATTTGATTGTGGCACATCTTAGAAAGAACCGAAATTTAAGGTAGTTCCTCAGTTTTGCCCTGTACAGCTTTTCTGCGCATAATTTTGCAATACTAATTCAAGATGTATCCAAGTGTTAGTGACGAAAACACATAAAATGTCACTAAGGAGATTAAATCAGCCACTAATAACTTTGACAAGAAAGTACTAACTTAATTTTTGGTTATTGAAAAAAATTAAAAGGTTGTTGCATGGTTATTATACAGTACATGTACTAGATGAAATGATAGGGAAACGCTCTTAACCTTGTGTGACACTCGGTGACCCCCACTTTTTTTAATTATTAATTTCCTCCACCAGCTCTACAGCATATATGAAAGAAGAGAGAGAAAATGATTTCGAGAAATTGAAATTTCATACGTTTCTCGTTCTTGCAGCTTCAAAAAGACATATAACAAGGAAGAATGTGGATATTCTTATATCGCAAAAATGTTTTTCAATTGTTATTTTCGTCAAATTTTCTTCCATTATTTGTTGCCACTAAATAGTTCATATATAAGTGGATATAAAATATCAAATATTTTTCCACCCAGTATAAACAAGAAGGATTTTTCAAGATAAGACGAAATCAAAAGTAAGCCAAAATAGCTATAAATTGGGAAAACATCATGATTTACTGGCAGCTGTATTTTCTTTAACGAGTTCGGTGACCCCAACTTTTTTTTGTTATTTTACTATAAACATATCATAAACTTTAATACTGTAGAGTTTCAGCAACTTTTCATTTCTGGAAGAATTACTGAGGAATTAACTTAAAACAGTTTCCTCTATGCAATTACAGTTCCTACCACCAATCAAATTGTTTTTTATAGCATATTGTTTGGCTGTAGTGACAGGACTCACCTGTTGTCTTTTGTAAATTTTGTTGAAAGTTGGCAGTGGCAATTCTCGTCCAGGTTTAGTATTGGTAGATTTCTGTACAAAGGGCTGAGGTCATTCCATTGCTTGTCAGTGTTCTTAAACACAGCACAGAAGTGTTTACAAGGGAGTTTTGTTCTGCTCCAATCGGCACATTGACAGCTAGGTTGATTTGATTGATCTCCGAAGCTCACTTTGTAAAATAGGTTTGAGGAGGTTGTGCTTTGAACGTTAAATTCTCCAGAGTTAGCTGTCATTGAAACATTGCATTTTGCATGCCAACAATCATCCCATCGTTTCATGACATGGGCAACTACAAATCTGGGCTTGTTCTGCAAGAAGTTGGGCACCTCTTTGTTGTACATCCTGTACCCTGAAGAATACTGGACATTGAGTGATACATACCTGTAAACAAGAATTATATTGTTAATTTACAAATAAGTTTCTCATTTTTTTGGTCTATATATGACATATGCACATACTGTAGGAAATTCCTGTGGATTTAATTTTGTTAGTTTTATCAGAAGAGGCTTTCGTTTACAAGCAAAATGGTACAGTACATTATTTAACAGATGTTTAGTAGACGTTCGTCAAGCTCAGTTACTCAGAAAAGATTTCTGAGACCCCAGACAGGGTTCGAACCTGCAATCTTGTAATGACCAGTTAGACGCTCTAACCATTGAGCCACTGAGGCTCAGATGGAGAGCTAAGGTTGCAAATTCACAGTCATACGTGCTCCTAGGTGGTAGCATTTGCATATGAGATGCAGTTAAAGTGATATGATAAATTGTACCTATGGTGTAATGAAACAGACATTTGGTAGACGTTCATCAAGCTCAATTACTCAGAAAAGATTTCTGAGACTCCAGACAGGCAGCATACCACATGCACTACATGTATACATACAATTTATCATAGTACATTTATTTGTGCAATGCATTTGTGTAATATAATTACTCACTTTAAGTATGAATCAGGCAGGAAATTGTCAATTACCACAATAAGCATTTCACTTAATGAGCAATTTTTGTACCCAACCAGATATTCATATTTTAAGGCTTCGTTTTGTCTTTCCAAGCCATTGTTTGTATGGACAGCTACCTCCATGTCGGAAATACGAAATGCTTGCACCCATCTCTAGGAATTGGTAAGATAAAAGAATAATGTAAACTTTGTGGATGGCATAACTCTGGTAGTATTACTAAATATGGAAATTGTAAGTTTTAAAAACACATGTATGCCTTAGTGGTTAAGTTTGCAAAAATCTGCTATATGTACAATACTAAATGTTATGGTGACTTAAAGTACCATGCTAAAAAACTAATGCACCACTGCTTAAAATTATTTTCACTTACAAAATCGTTGAGAGATGTCAAAATACCAAGAACTTTTACTTTTGTTGGGTGGATGTACTGTATACAGCAAACCAATCAGTTTACAAAACAAAATTACAATGCAATGTAGAGTATTACAATAAGAACTGAAGTTGAAAACCCGTACTTAATTAGCATTTGTTTCATTTGTATAATGGTGATACCCATAATCTGTAAATTTAATTGGCTGTTGCATTTAGTGCTGCAATTAAATGTAGGAATAAAATTACTAACCTTTGCATTTGGCAGCCACTTCCCTACTTGCCATTTTTTAAGTTTCTGAGACGACTTCCATATTTTGCTTTCTTTCAGTGTCTTGACAGATTCTTCATACTCCTTCAGGGTGGATGAATGGGCAACAGAGCGAAGGTAATGTAGAACTTCATCTTTTTGTGCAGATACTCCATTCTCAATTTTGTTGATCCATTCCGACCAAGCCTTTTCTCTATGGAAATCACAGAGAAACACGTTGCTTTCTGAAATCAAGAATATGAATCAAGATCAGATTATCATAAATGTTCCGTAATTGTGCCTTGTCTCTAATAAGCAGCTGTCTCTAGTAAGTAGCCCTACAGTAAGCACCCCTCTCTAATAAGCACAAGTGTCTCTAATAAGTATTCCTCTTTAATAAGCACTCTTTTCTCAATTTGTTTTAAATCCATTTAAGGTTTTTCATTTAACCACTAATTGTTGTCCTCACAATGACATGTAGTCCTTACCTGGAAAAATAGACTCTATTGCTTGTATTTTTTCATCTGCAAAGTCTACCATGAAGTTCTTTGGTTTCCATTTAGGATTCCATTGTTTGAATATCAATAAGGCTTCCCTGATACTTTCAATATCTTCTTGCTGAATTACGAAGAGTCCAACCACCTGGTAGCCAACATTGGTCCGCACACAAAGGAAGAAAAGGGGAAGTGCATACCTTGTTGTTCGGTAGGTGGCATCAAGAAGGCACATACTTCCATAAATTGCTAGTAGTCTGCGCTGTTGCTCTGACTGGTAGCAGAATAGTAAGTTCTGTTGTGATTTGGCACTGGGTTTAACTCTTATATCATCAATATCATCATCATCGTCATCATCACCATCTGTGTCATCATCAACATCAGACATGGAATCATCTTTATCGGTTGAATTTACACATTCTCGTGAGCTGTGTGGGCGGAAGAAAAAATTGTCATTTGGCTTTTGAACTCTCCATTGACTAATCAATTGACTAAGGTAGTCCTGGTCAATATGAGTAAAACGCTTTGCCCTTTTAATTTTACTGATTTCATTTGCTATATCTTTTTTCCGTGGAAAATACCGTCGTCTTGTTTTCGATGGAATGGCTCTACCATGGAAAAGATCATTTTTGACATAGTGTTCCAAGTATCTTTTAACGTCACTCACTCTTCTAACACTCATCCCAACTAGTTCAGCAATTTTATCTTTGATAGCTACATCTATTGCTTCACAGATTCCTGCTGCCTGTTTTAAAATAAAAGTAATGTTTGTGAATTAAAAAAGGTGATGCAGCATTGTAGAACAGATTTGACTTTCAATGTAAGAATGTATAAGAAAGCAATAATATCTAAATAATTTTATTTTTGTTTACTTCTCCAACTATATGGTTTGAATGTTCAGCTGGTTTGGGTAATTTGATGTAGAATCTAGATTCATATTTTGCAGTGCCTTCCAGGAAAGAATTCCTCAGTTTTTTTGAGCTCTGTTTCTTCAGCCATGTTGTATTACGCATAATCTACATGATAGTATTAGGTAAATAAAAATATCACACATGGTAAATTTGTATACAGCTATACAAAGTGCAAAGGTCATGTGTTTTGTACAGTATGAAGCGGTCTCTATTCAAGATACAGTACAACATTAACACTGCCCTAGACATGACAACCTCTCCTTGACAAGTAAAATTGTCTTGTTTTAGCCAGAGTGACACTGTAAGAGGCCGTCTAGATGTCCAAGAAAAATTAATGTTAATTCCATTAATTGGTGTTAAATGGTGGAGTGGTTTTCTAGGCAGGAATAGGTTAATATACTTTTACTTTTATGTTTCAGGAAATTCCAAGTGGATATGTACAGTACATGTATTAATTCAGCTGTGTTACTGGTATCTTGTAGTCTGGAAATCTGAACACATGCGTGACAGATATTATTGCAGGGCAATTCTTCTTTTTTGTGTTCTGTACAAGAAATCGTCTTTTGAGTGTCTTGTCATAGTTGTGGTCTGTGACCTACACTCAAAGTAGAAATAAAAATGCCAAATTAACCAGAATAAAATTCTGAACACTGAATATATTATGGCCTGGGAAGTGAAAAGGTTATTACATGTATGTGGCATTATAAGAACATACTTACAGTTTGTGAAAATAATGTTTTGAACTAGTTTTGTAAGATTTTAAAGGAAAAACAAGAATTATATACTTAAAAGAAATACTTTAAGCAAATGTAATATCAAAATTCAGTGTTGGGGTAGTAGGTGTTGAGAAATATTTTTTTTATAATTTTTTTTTATTAACTTTTTTAGCTGAATATTTTTTTCACAATTTTTTCCACACACAAAACCAATACATTTTTAGGAAAAGTCATAAAATTTCAGATGCAGAGCTATAATGATTGTGAAAATGAGATATAAAACATTTAATGTCAGTGCAGGCACCCCCCCCCCCCCCCACACACACACAACACACACCAAGTTCACATAGGGTTAATTGATATCTTTTGTTGGGAAATCTCAGATGTTATCCACATCAGTTAATGACCTTAAATCTCAGCATTAATCCATATACAGTACAGTTTAATGCTTCGGTTCTTGCTCATTGCATGTAACTCAGAGGAAATGTAGAGCAACAATCATCTTTTCTTTTATTTGCAAACTTGTGGAAAAATTGACTTCATAAGGTAAACTGAAAACTTCAAAAATTTCAGAAATTGCTGTTTGCCATACCTGTGCATTATTAAAGTTGCTTTTTTGTTTTGCCTTGTCAGCTTTATGTTTATCTTTGCCTTGATGGCACCAATATGTCTTTTCTCCATTTATAATGAAAGGAATTCCATCAAAGTTTAAACAGTGTCTGCAACCTTTCGTTGATTCCCATAATACAATAGTTGCTTGTTGTTAAAACTTGGTTCTTAAAAATTAAAATGTGAAAACCTAAGGTTAAAGATCTTTACAATGTTATGTCAAATTAAAAAAATTAGGCACACTGAGTTGTTCCTAAACTTTTTCATCTATGTGGTGGTGCTGTTGTGATACATTTCTATGATCTCTTTTCCACTTAAATTATGAAGGGAAAGAGAATGAAATGTTAAATTATATACATCGTACAAAGGCTGATCCAGGATTTAGAAAGGGAAGCATGAGAATTCTAAAAGGGTCAGGAAGCATGCTCCCCCAGAATTTTATTTTTAGTTCTTAAGTTTTGTAATTGCTATTTCCAGTTTTTTGGAGTAGTGCACAATTCGTCTTGATAATTGGAGTGTGCATATTGGCATGCCTTCCCCCCCTTTAGATCTGCACCTGGTGTATACTATGTATGTATGTATGTATGTATGTATGTATGTATGTGTGTATGTAATTTTAATAGTCAGCACAGTGACAGTACTTGCAATAGTAACTGTTAGTTTCTACATGTACATGTAAGGTAATATCAAATGATTTTTAGATGTTTAATTCTAAAAAATCATGCATTTATGACATAGGAGCTCATTCAAAGGGTTAGTGCATGTTTTTGTTTTTTTCTATAAATACAGAACATTATTTGAAATATTTTGCCTGACAGTAGTCTAATCCTAATTGACAAAATTCGAACTGTGAATTATATTATATATATATATATATATATTGTAGTCCGTGGATTTTATATATCATACCTTTTGCACCAAATGACGCTTTGTTGCTGTAAACTATAAAACGACTCCTTGTTCTTACTTCAAACTCCTCTATCACCGTACTCACTTCTTCCCTTGAATCAACGTATCCTTCCTCATTTGAAAACCAAACTCCAGGTCTATCGATGATTTCCAGCGATTGCACTCCCGCCATATCCTCGCGCGGGTGAATTTTCCACGCACACACGCAAATTTTCCCCAGGCCCTCACGGTCACCTACCTCTCGTGCATCCCCTTTAGCCACGACCTTCGCACTATCCAACAAAGACGCCATCTTTAATAATACCTTTCTCCGACCCAGGCTCTAAAATACACAATCATGCCATCCGCCCCATCCGTACCACCTGCTACCATCTGTACCGCCTGTTACCAACTGTTAGCAGCTGCTGCCATCTGTACCACCCATACCATCCGTATACTCTACACTCAAACAAACTCCTCTACCGCCTGTTACCAACTGCTACCACTTGTTAGCAGCTGCTACGGTCTATTAGCAGCTGCTGCCATCTGTACCACCTGTACCATCCGTACACTCTACAGACTAACTCGTCTACCACCTGTTACCAACTGCTACCACTTGTTAGCAGCTGCTACGGTCTGTTAGCAGCTGCTGCCATCTGTACCACCTGTACTATCCATACACTCTATAGACTAACTCGTCTACTGCCTGTTACCAACTGCTACCACTTGTTACCAGCTGCTATCCGATGCCTATATTGGACATACCTCACTGCACCAATTGTTGTCTTCACTGATCACAACCCACTGGTGTTCCTGCACAAGCTCAAGGACAAGAACCAAAGATTGTTACGTTGGAGCTTGTTATTATCAGAATATAATATGAACATTCAACACATCAAAGGACAGGACAATGTAATAGCAGACTGTCTTTCGAGACCATAGTCGAATGAACATATAATAACCTTAAAGAAAGTTCTAACAAACTTTATTTTCTTCAAGGGGGAGGGTGTTACATGATATACAATTATGTATACTATAATATTGTAATATAGTTTACTTTACTCTAATTTACCTATGGGAAATAATTTGTAGTTGCATGATTTAGCAAATACTCCGGATCCCGCAATACGTCAAAGATATAGATTTAGAAACCACAAGACACGTAAACGGACATGAGTTGGCTGAGATGTGGTAGTTGGTGGTTTGATAAGAGACTTTAAAACTACTGAATCATTCTAAGTTACGTATATAGAGGAAATTAGTCATAGTTTCACAATAACTTCCTCTACCAAGTATTATAAACGCTTGAGAACAACTAAGCGAGTCGTGCATTATTCATAAGGCATCAAGAGAAGTGCCTGAATAGCATCACGCAAACTACCCGAAAGAAATGGATCATCGTTGGTAAAAGAAGTCAAGAAGAAATCGTTGAAGACTCACAGAGTTGTCCTTAGGCAGAGATTGAAAGATAAGTTTGAACTGTTAAGAATTGATTACCTATCCGTTAAAGTTATAAAGACGCTAATTACATAGTATAGTTGAAGTAAATAAATAGTTTTATGAGAGTAACTGGTTCACACTGTTTTTTGTTGCGAGTAAAATAGAATCAAAATGTTTAAAGTCGGGACGCTCGTAACAGACTCAAGTCCTAAGACAATTTTTTTGTTTACGCGCGCTAAAGTACATGACGTATATAAATATAGCGCTACACAGTCTTTTGAAGCTACAGGATTTTCTGATCGGTAGATGGGAAATCCAAAAACACCGTTGGATTCCCCATAAAATTCTGCATCTGGCAATATGAAAATCCCCTTTTCAATTTTAAATTGATTAATTTGACTCGAGTCCTAAGACAATTTTTCAGTTTACGCGCGCTAAAGTGCATGACGTATATAAATATAGTGCTACATGCAGTCTTTTGACCATGGCCAGAAATGTCGGACATGCGCCCGCACAAAGCCAGCGGATATCCGTACAAAATTACAAATTTAAAAACAAGATGGTGTCGGGAAGTAAGCAAACAAAGCGTTGTTCAAGTCTGTCTATTGACTATAAACAGCTGAACGAATTGTCATCAGTAACTTTGTATGACGGCGTACCTAAAGGAAAACGCGGTCGTCTACATGAAGTTGAAAGAATCCTTATACGCAGAAAAATACGACACGTAAGTGCTGAACATTCAACTGAATTTTTCAATGAATATAACTATGGCAGTATGGCACTCTAGCCAGAGTGCAAACAAGGCCTTTTATAAAGTAATTTTTACAAATTTATATAGCTCTCATCCTTTTACCCACACAGGGTCACGAATATCTTCTGAAATGGAAGGGATGGCCCTTCCACTATTGCTCCTGGGAGCCATCTGAACATTTGACACCAAATCTTTTGAGGTGAGTACTCTCGACTTTTTGTTATATTACAGATCTTTATGTAGGATTATAGGAATCCGGTTTAAGATTAATATAGTTTTATTTTATTTTTGTTACGCTTGGTAGGAGCTACCTGAAACCACCAAAACCTGACTCTGTTAGGCTAGAAATTGCAAGCCGTGGTTTCCTAATTGGCATTCAGGCATGCTTGAAAGGAAAGTCAATGGCACCAGCATCTATCAATATGGATCTCGATGTGTGGCGTTTCTTAACATCCAACAGAGGCATGCCATCAGAGCACAAGGGCTACACTTTGTACGAAAAAGAAGATTTCAATCGTTTTGAGACTTTGCCAAGTGATTGGTACTACCTCCTAAATGAGCATGGAGAAGGCAAAGCAATAGACTTCCCGATCAAGGCAAGACCCTCAGTTTCTTGGTCTAAATTAAGATACCATCACAGCAATGGTAAACTACAGAAATCACCAAGAATACCTATTGAAAAAGTCTCTGTACATATTTTAAGGAAAGCATGTGATATTTCCAATTTATAAATTTATTGATAAGTGCATAATTATGTATAATATATTGTTACTTTCTGATTTATATTGTTAGTTGTTAGTTTGATAAAGATTTATATTATAATTATTATTAGATTATATTTACAACAAGATATACTAATTAGTGTGGTTGCGATTGCAAAGCAACATTGTACATATCCAACAGCCTGCTTAGCTTTCTCACGCGAGTTGTGACACCCAAGTCCTTCAATCGTGACCTAAGCATCTCTGGCGTTAGTGAAGAGATGTCCTCTGAATCACCTGAAACCTCTTCCTCATCACACAAACGAGGCCGCTTCCTTCGACTTTCCTTGATTCCATTCAACCAATAATCATTTGCCTCTTCTTGTATGGTCTGGGTGTTCTTTCTAGGTCGCTTACAACTCCGAGTCGCTCTTCAGCCAGTAGAACATCCTTAGCTGCATCCCACTTGTTAGATTTTTGGAGATGGATTCTTCTAACAGTATCGTTCAGCTTCTTGACACCTACATAATTATCAACTTTTTGATAACATACACTGATCAAATGTATCACTATGATAAAAATATATCACTATAAGGAATGATAAAAATGTCACCCAGTTTATAATAGAAATACAGTTTTACCTTGTCCAGAAAACTGCTTTATTCCTGTTAACATAGTGTTTTCATATTACGTCATATTTTATGATCATTGTAAATAGTGCATGCTGGGATAGCTTGTGTGCTCCCTCCTCGTGTTCGACGTTTTTGTTACGATATATATAACATATCATGTAAAGCATTTATATTATATCAAATAAATACATTCAGATGAAATGAGTTCAACAGGTTATGGGCCCAGGAACGCCAAGTTGCAGAGACTGTTATTTGATGGAGATGAAACAAAATTCGAGCTTTGGGAAGCGAGACTACTCGGCTACTTTCAAACACTAAAACTGAAGGATACAATTATTCCATCGGATGAAGACCCCAATGTTGCAAAGAACGAAGAATGTTATGCCGAATTGATCCAACTACTGGATGATAAAAGCCTGTCGTTAGTAATGAGAGATGCTGCTGGCGATGGAAGGAAAGCGTTCCAGATTTTACGAGACCACTATGCAAGTCAAGGTAAACCTAGAATAATAGCCCTTTATACTGAGCTCACATCACTTGAGAAAGGAGAAAGCGAAACAGTGACAGACTATATAATAAGAGCAGAAAAGTCGATCACAGCCCTGAAAAACGCTAAAGAGACACTTAGTGACGGACTTGTTATTGCCATGATATTAAAAGGTTTGCCTGACTCATACAAACCCTTAATTGTTCATGTTACCCAAAGTGCGAGTGAAATTACATTTGCTATGTTCAAGTGTCAGCTGAAAAGCTTTGAAGAAACCGAAAAATTTCATCATAAACCTAAGACAGACCAAGTGATGAAAGCTCAGTACCCATCGAACAACCTAACATGCTATGGATGTGGCCTCCAAGGGCATTTTATAAGGGATTGTCCAGATAACACTAAAAATGAGACACCAAAATGGTGTTTCATACACCACAAGTCAACAACACATAGTGACGGTAACTGTAGAAGACACCAACGAAAGGACCAAGAAGCCACAAAAGTAAAACAAGTCACATCTAGCGACCAATCAGGAGGTACAGAGGATGAACATTCGTTTGTTTTCAAAGTACGAGTTAGCCCCACCAAGCATTCTCAGTACAAAGCTAATGGAATGCTAGTTGATACTGGTGCGACATCCCATATCGTTACGAGAGATATATTAAAACGAGTCGATGGTAATTTCAAGCCGGCAAAGCATTTCATGGAGCTTGCAGACGGAACTCGCAGTAATAATGTGGCTGTCAAGAGGGGAGATGCTGAGGTGATGCTGAAAGATGAAAATGGAAGACATGTGAAGGCTGTACTGAAAGGAGCGCTGTTCATACCGTCCTACCCACAGGACATATTTTCTGTTAAAGCAGCTACTTCAAATGGAGCTGAAGTAAAATTTTCACAAGATCAAAGTGAACTTGTGTACAAAGATGGAACTACATTCATCATTGAAGAACATGAACGCTTATACTATTTGAATACTGTCCAACAATGTAATGATATCAATAGAAGTAATGATGATAAGGTAAGCCTTGCATGTGATATTTATAAGTGGCATGAGATATTAGGGCATTGTAATTTTGATGACATAGTGAAACTAGAAAGTGAGGTAAGTGGAATGAAAGTTGTAGGGAAGGTAGATAGATCCAAGTTAGAGTGCTACACGTGTATGGAAGGTAAGTTTGCAGAAACTAGAAATAGAGCACCAGATAGTAGAGCTACACAACCCCTAGAATTGGTACATACAGACTTAGCAGGCCCTATTAACCCAGTGTCCAAAAATGGTTTCAAATATTGTATTGCCTTCACTGATGACTTCTCTGGGGTTGTTTTTGTATACTTTCTTAAGAACAAGAGCGATACCTTGTTAGCAACTGAGAAATTTCTTGCCGATTGTGCCCCTTATGGCCAAGTTAAACGCTTGAGATCAGACAATGGCACAGAATTTATGAATAATGATTTTAAGACACTTCTTAGGAAGAAAGGCATTAAGCATGAAACATCCTGCCCATATTCCCCTCACCAGAATGGAACGGCAGAAAGGCATTGGCGCACATTATTTGAAATGGCTAGATGCTTATTATTGGAGAAAGGTGTACCTAAGATGTTGTGGCCATATGCTGTCCAAACCGCTGCCCACATTAGAAATAGGTGCTATAACAATAGGACTAAGAGTACACCCTATTTTACCCTGACAGGGAAGAAGCCAGATCTGTCAAAAATGTGGGTATTTGGTTCACAGTGTTATACCTATGAATATGAACGAAAGAAACTAGATCCTAAGTGTGTGAAAGGAATATTTGTTGGTTATGACAAGAATAGCCCAGCATACTTTGTTTACCACCCAGAGGCTGGTAAAGTCATGAGACACAGATTAGTAAAGTTTATTAAGAACTGTGGTGCAGAACAAGGCACACAGACTGAAACTAGAATGGAGGACATAGGTATTTCTTCTTCAAATGACCTTCAGAAACAGGATGAAGCTCCCCCTGAATCTGAAGAAACTGTTAATAATTTAGGCTGTGATGAAAGTGAACAGTTGGAAGAAAATGATATTGGTATAGAAAATATCAATGAGATTGGGAATGAACCCAAGGTTTACCCTCAGAGGGAGAGAAAAGCTCCACAGTATTTTGAAGCTGGTAATTCAGCTTATACAATTAATGTTGATTACTGCTATAAAGTTTGTGGTGCACCACAAACATACACAGAAGCCATCAACTCCACCAAAGCTTCAGGGTGGGAGTGTGCAATGAAAGATGAGTTGGAAGCACTTAAAGTGAATGACACGTTTGAGGTAACTACCTTACCAGAGGGTAAGAATTTAGTGGGGGGGAAATGGGTCTATGCCATAAAAGAGGATGAAAGTGGTTCTGAAACATTAAAGGCTAGGTATGTTGCAAAAGGGTACAGTCAGGTGCATGGTATAGACTATGAAGAAACATTTTCACCAACTGCTAATATTACCTCAGTCAGAATTCTTATGCAACTAGCTGCTCAATACGATCTTACTATCCATCAGATGGACGTCAAAGCAGCGTTCCTTCATGCCCCTATTGACCATGAAATATTCATGGAACAACCTGAGGGCTTTGAAGAGTTGTCAGAGAATGGAGTAAAACTGGTCTACCGCTTGAATAAATCTCTTTATGGCCTGAAGCAGTCAGGCAGGAACTGGAACAGGGTGTTGGACGAGTATTTGGTACATGATGGGTTTGTTAGAAACCCAGTTGATCCTTGCGTATATCGAAAGCAATCAGGGGACAATATAATTATAATAGTTGTCTGGGTTGATGATTTGATCATAGCTTCAAATAATATAGACATGCTATGTCAATTTAAAGAAAACATGAAATGTAAGTTTAGAATGAAGGACTTAGGAAAAATTTCTCATTTCTTAGGTATGGACTTTAAGCAAGAGAATGGAGTTATAAAGATGAACCAGAAGAGATATATTCTGAAAATACTTGATAGATTTGATATGTCTGATTGTAAGCCTCGAACAACCCCAAGTGAGCAAAAAATAGAAAGTACAGAAAGTAGTGAAGCAGTAGACCCAGGGAGGTATAGAGAGATTGTGGGAAGTTTAATCTACTTGATGACATGTACTAGACCTGATATTGGTTGGGTAATTAGCAAACTATCTCAGAAGTTGTCGTGTCCAAAGATGGAAGATTTGGTTACTGCAAAACATGTGTTAAGGTACTTAAAGGGGACCATGGAGTATGAATTGTGTTTTAGGAAGCATAGCAGTGAGCTTAATCTGATAGCTTATAGTGATGCAGATTGGGCATCCTCATTGAAAGATAGGCATAGCACTTCAGGTTACTGTTTTAGCTTAGCTAAGAATGGTGCTCTTATATCTTGGAAGTCTAAGAAACAGCCTACAATCGCTCTTTCCACCTGCGAGGCAGAGTATGTTAGTCTAGCAGCCACTACTCAGGAAAGTCTTTATTTGATGCAGCTATTAAATAGTATAGATAACAAAGTATATGAGTGTACAACAGTATATGAGGATAACCAGGGGGCAATAGCCTTGAGTAAAAATCCTGTACGAAGACAAAGATGTAAACATATAGACATTAAATACCATTTTCTTAGAGAAGTAGTTGCAAGTGGAAAGATGGACATTGTGTACTGTCAAACTGAAAACATGGTAGCTGATATCTTAACAAAACCAGCTACACGAATTAAGTTAGACAAGTTTAAACATATTCTATTTGGTGTCTAAAATGTAAATATGTAATTGGCATTCATTGTTGTTGCGTTTAGTTTGTAAATAGCTTTAGGTTATGAAAACTAGTGGGGGTGTTAACATAGTGTTTTCATATTACGTCATATTTTATGATCATTGTAAATAGTGCATGCTGGGATAGCTTGTGTGCTCCCTCCTCGTGTTCGACGTTTTTGTTACGATATATATAACATATCATGTAAAGCATTTATATTATATCAAATAAATACATTCAGATGAAATGAGTTCAACAATTCCATTATGCAGTTTCATGAAGTGAGGCACGTGGTATACCATTGCATGTATGTATGGCGTGATGTTGACTTTACCGTACCCTTCTAGTGTTCGGCCAAGTGAGAGGAATAAATTCACCCAAGTAGTCGCCTACACAATGAATAAGTATTTTAAGACCAAATTGACGAACTACAGGTCTCAAAAGTAATTTGAAATGGAATAAAAAATATTGCAGGCTGTTGAGTTTGTTAGGGGAATTTTTCGGGGGGGGGCAACTGCAGTTCTCCTCCCCCCACCCATGCAGCATACAGGACTGTTTATAGGTGTATTACTAGCTCAGTACTATACTGTAAGTATTACTGTACATACTGTAATTTTTTCATCTGAAAGTATTTGTATTCAAAATACAAAATTCTCAATTTGGTCTATCATGCAATTAATTGATTTTGTTGAATATTACTTGATAATATACAGGTACACGCAATATAGAAATTCTTCCTAGAAAGGATGTATAGACATTTGGCAAGTGAACAGTAACCTTGGTAAAATATGTGTCAATGTCCACATCTGTGGGTGCTTTCATGTTGATACAGTCGTTGTAGATGTGATGGAAATCCTATATTAAAGTAAATCAAAACAAAGTATATAATTTTATTTTGCAAGAATTACTGAGTCATATATGCCTAGGCTAGGAGCAGATAGGGTTTCATAGGTGTCCTTGGACAGCTACTTGGACCACGCCTAGTTTGTGCCAAAACATCTCACAAACTTTGGCTGTATACACACAACTATGATACAACTGGTGTAGTCCCTTACGAAAAAATCCTATAGGATCCTATAGGAATTCCTATAGGATCCTATAGGAACAAATTTTCCTATAGGAATTTGAATAGGAATTCCTATAGGAAAATATGCTTCCTATAGGAATTCCTATAGGATGCTATAGGAATAAATTTTCCTATAGGAATTTGATAGGAATTCCTATAGGAAAATATGCTTCCTATAGGAATTCCTATAAGATGCTATAGGAATAAATTTTCCTATAGGAATTTGAATAGGAATTCCTATAGGAAAATACGCTTCCTATAGGAATTAAAATTTGTGTTGGCCAAATTACAAAATAAATATTATTAGCAAACATTTTGGTCGTTGGTCTAAAATAATTTTATTTCCATACAAAAAGCAGTTGAGACAGATCTGAAATTACATATCAAGATAAAAATTGCCATTAGTTTGGTTCTTCAACCACATTCCGCAGTATCAGACCATTGCCATAATTCCGAATTAATATGTGAGTGTAATTTTGAAACAGAATAGCGTATCAGAATTCAGAAAGAAAGGCTACAGGTAATAAAACTTCGAATTCTGGCTAAACAGCGCAGTCACCAGAGAGGCTCCGTCTAGCCAGTGTCGTACCCAGGCGCATGCAGCCACGAAACCGCGCAGATAGCGAGCGCGCATTGATACTTGGGATAGCGTCATTTCATTTTCGATTCTCATCTCAGCGCGCCACGTTTGAAATTAATTTGTGATGGTGTTTTGGCTTTTGAGATTCAAGCTATGGAAACTTTTGGTAATAAAAGACTTTTTGTTTGCGAAGAGATCAGGCAGACAGTCCTCACCGAAGTAACATGTTCTTACGGAAAGATTTAACTAAAAGCCATGAAAATCCAGTTGAACCAATAAAGTCCTAGAAGCTTCTTTCGCACGAGGCTACGAGCAAGGTAAGAGATTGAGTATTTATCGTTTGTTTTCTATTGTCCTCCTTATTGTAATGTGAAATTTTCTTTGGCTCTCGTCAAATTTCCTGTTTGATTGTCCAATACAAACCATTTTATACTGAAGTTAGTGTAGTTGAACTGTTGAAGTCAATGTTTGGTATTAAGTCATCATCTAGTTTTGACTCGTGAACATGGCGGTTGGAATCTCTTCTCAATTTAGTCAATTGTGGTTCCTAACAAACTCTCAAATCATTCTACCTTTTTTGCCATTCTTTAGCCACCGTTGCTTTCATGATAAGGATTATCTTATGTAAAACTAAAGCATTCAGATTTTGAGGTAAAAGTTATTTGTGATTAGCGTATTTTCACTGAATCACAGGCAGAATTCATCATCATTAATATGAAATATTAAATTGTTGTTAACAGACTAACAGTATGTTTTGTGTGTGTGTGTGTTTATTTGTTTGTTTGTTTGTTTGTTTGTTTGTTTGTTTGCTTATTCATTTCATATATTATTTTCTCTTGTTTTCTAGTGCATAGGGTAGAGTTACCGTGTTCAGTTGTGTTCAACCATTTAATTCAACTTGCTGTTTATATTGGTAAGTAAAATCCTTAAATAACCTTAATTCATATACTAGTAGTTTATTTATTGAGTAATGACATAATGATCTATTCCTATGTTGATATCTCAA
This sequence comes from Paragorgia papillata, assembly GCA_035771165.1. NCBI lineage: Eukaryota > Metazoa > Cnidaria > Anthozoa > Scleralcyonacea > Coralliidae > Paragorgia > Paragorgia papillata. The sequence continues at coordinate 103,417 of JAWNZC010000457.1, read as the reverse complement.
AGTACTAATTACAGGTCATATATTGGTCTAACTGTATGTGTTTTATATATATATATATATATATATATATATATATATATATATATATATATATATATATATATAATATATATATATGAGTAAAATTTGTTCTCAAGCTTTTTATACTCAGAAAAATGTCTGAGTATCCCTGACGGGATTCTTATCTTTCTTATTATCTTATCTTACCTTCTTATTACCTTCTTATTACCCGCGACCTTTGATTTATCCTTCTCACTACTGTCTGAGTCCCAGTAGTTCAGTCGGCAGAGCGTCTGTCTGGATATCAGAAGGTCGCGGGTTCGAATCCTGTCAGGGATACTCAGACATTTTTCTGAGTATAAAAAGCTTGCGAACAAATTTTACTCGTATTACACCAAGCTACAAACTTCACTCTTAACATACATATATATATATATATATATATATATATAGTTAAAGTTCAAAGACTCAACAGGTTTGATTAGACATTTTATTACTATTTAGTTTCGTGCCACAAATATTGTGTGGTACTCTTCAGATAAAATGGTTAGACCATTTTATCCGAAGAGTACGCGCACAATATTTGTGGCACGAAACTAAATAGTAATAAAATGTCTAATCAAACCTGTTGAGTCTTTGAACTTTAACTATAATATGCTCTGGATTCCCATCGAGCACTCTGCCAAAGGTTTTTACAACATCTTCTACAGTATATATATTTAACAATTAAATTATGAGCTCAAAATTTCTGAGTGAATAGTTGACGAGAGTGGACAGCATTTGCAATAGTACACTAGTAAGTTTCTGCTATATATATATATATATATATATATATATATATATATATATATATATATGCATGCTAAAACACAGATCACACATCTGGATATTTTAGAAAGTTGAACAGTTTGATTAATAAGACAAACTGATATAATACTAATAATATTCATTTGGTATAATTTTAGTGATATACAGATACTGCATATTCCTTATACCTTACTGAACATCCCTATATTCTAATTGTCTTCAAAATTATAAGAATTCTGCTAAGGAAAGTAGAATTTTCTGTCCAAATGGTTTGTTCGGTAACTGCAATCTTGTACTTTGGAGGAATGTGACCTTGGGAGGGAATCTTACTCTTGACCCTGGGAAGCTAGTCAGCTAGTTAGTAGGTCATTACTGAGAGCCCATTTGTGATACAGTATATGATGGAAGATTAAGTCATATATATACTTTGTATACGTTTAATACATGTATTGACATTAATTTACACTCCACATGATTTTACTCTCTAAAGGGGAGGTAGCAATGGTATTGAGTCAAATGATTATTACCCATTCCTGCCTGAGCCAGCCAATAATGTCCCCTTTATTGTTTTACTATGTTTATCAGCAGATGATTCCTCAGACACCCTATTGTAGGCATCAATGGGTTAAATGGATTGACTATTTAAACAAAGAAAAATCACAACAAAATCAAAATTTTAGCTTATAAATTGAAATTTTGAGTTTTGTTGCAAAATGGTTAATGTATACCTTTAAATATTTGATTTAATTAAATATTAGTTAACAAATTGTTGAACTAATTTTCTCATTCTACAGGACTGGACTGGTACACATTGAGTGATGACCAACATTCTAAATATGTAATGTAGTATCCTATTCCTAAATGCTGAATGATGTATTTTGGATATAGATGCAGAACCACATACATGTAACATGGTTAGGATTTTTAGCTTAGTTAATATTTGGGAATTTGAACTGCCAAAAATGGTTTGCTTATGACAATCGCCCCATATACCATGTATATAACTAGTATTTATTATAGTAAGTGTATATTTTAATGTCATCCTGATGTAAACCCTCACAGTTTTTAAATATGTGTTAAAATATATTGAATATGTTGACATTAATGTTAAATGCTTTTAAAAATCTTGGTCATTGATGTGCTGAATGACATGTTTCAGGGTGTGTTATTATGCACACCTACATGTGTAAGATAACACACATCAGGGCATGTTGCATAACACACCTTTTTATTAACACCTATATATAACACATCTTAACATGTGTTATATAACGTACCAAGGTGTGTGAAATAACACACCTTTTCACAAAACACAACTTACGGTGTGTCAAAGTTTGGACAAGCCAAAAAAAAACCTTACTAGATGTGTTTTTTAACATACCATAAGGTGTGCCTTTCAACACTTAAGGTGTGTTAGAAAACCTAACGTAAGGTGTGTTAACATTTGGACAAAAAAGGTGTGTTAATGTAGAATATTGTACTGCGTAACTATTGATAAAATGTTTTGTAGAGTATCTTGTAGAATTCCAAAGACTGTTCTATTGTATATCTTGTAAGATAGCTTATAGAATATACTAAAGAATTTCTATTACATCTTATAGCATATCCTATAGAATATTCCATAGAGAATCCAATAGAATACATCCCAAAATCTAATAGAATATTCTATATAATTTTTTATGGAATATTCTATTGGATATTTTCGTAAGGAGAACTTGCTTTGTTTCTCTCACTGATGAATTTCCATAGGATTTGCTCAATAGGAAATCCTATAGGATTTAATGGGAAATCCTATAGGAATTCCTATAGGATATTTGGGCAAAATCTAATAGGAATTCCTATAGGATTCAATAGGAAATCCTATAGGATTCAATAGGAATTCCTATAGGATTCTATAGGAATTCCTATAGGATTCTATAGGAATTCCTATAGGATTCCTATAGGAATTCCTATAGGATTCAATAGGAATTCCTATAGGAATTCCTATAGGAAATTGGGCCAAAATCTTATAGAAATTCCTATAGGAATTCCTATAGGATTTTCTATAGGAATTCCTATAGGATTTTTTCGTAAGGGGTGGTAATGCATATAAAGTTGTATATTGTTGGAATACATTAACTTCCAAAGTTTTATAATTTCATCACATGTAGCAGGAGTAATGACACCATTTAACTTTGATGGCAACTTTTCAAGTAAGAGTTTCTTATCTGTGCCCACAATGCTAGTGAAGTCATAGATTCCACTTCCTCGACCATCTGCATCGGGTTTTTCCCAGACGTTGAACGAAATGCCACAACTCCGAATGGCATTCACCAAGTTGTCCAAATGCATTGAAGTGCGATCACATGGTGCCCTGTTGTGATTGTCCTTCTTATCCCTGTTGAGCGCCTCGGTAATTAAATTGTCAGTTAGCTTATCTGTTAAAAACAAAAATACCTTATGTAGGCTTATTTTACAGGGCAAGTGAATATTTGGGTTGCATGATTAGTATGCCACTTAAACAAATTCTGAAAAACATGGGCACTCCGTGAAAGTGGCAGACTAAGTGTCTGCTGTTAATTGGGGGGGGGGGGGGTTGTTGAGTGTGGAATTTCGGGGGGAAAACCAATGCAACGTCTCAGCTGATTGTTGGCAAAATTGAACATACTTTAAACACTGTATACTATAAATAAGGTATATTGGGTCAGTGCATACATTTATTAGTACTTATTAAATTATAATTGTACATTCACCTGTTACCCTAAGCATCAAGTGCAGCTCATCAAGGCCGACATTCTCAAGCGGTATGTTTAACAGGGGTGGGCGGTCACATGAAAACTGCTTTTTTAGGCTACACTGTCTGATGTCTTTCAACGTTCTTTTGATATCTATCATCCAATAGAAATCCTGAGGCTTTGTCATGTCATACCTATAATGGATATTGTACTCTATTTTTCAAAAATCATAATCCAAATAATGGTAAGAGATATGGGAAGATTGTGAGACTGGTATGAGTTTTGTCAAAAATTTGTGTGTTTAAAATACATTCTTGATTGTAATATTTCATTCTGTACTGTACCTTAGCATCTTGTGGATTTTACACCAGATACAGGCATAATCAGACACTGCCCCTTTCATTCCCATGAGTAATAAAACGAACTGGGAAGAAATGAAAAATATGTTAAATAATGCTCAATTTATTGATTTGTAGAACTGGAGAAACTACACTCTCAAAATCCTTAATATCAGTACTGCACCTTATAGTCTCTACCCAAATACATGTCAATTAGGACTTCATTTTTATCATCAAGCTTCAGCACACCAGTTTCCACAATTTTGTTCACATCGCTAAAAACTTTGCTACATGAGGACTTGAGGGTCTCATAGCACTCCTTCCCCTTTATTATAGCAATGGTGTAATTTCCTGGAATGTAAAATATCTTATGCTATGTTTAAATGTTAAAGTAAGTTTCAGAACACAATTAACCCATTAAGCCGTAATGCACCCTGAAGCGCTCTGACTTTTTTCATTTTACTTTTTTACGCCAGACGATTTTACTTGTCAAGAGGAGAGTTAATTAAACAGCAGTGATGGAAACTGCCACATTGGGGGCCAATGCCACCTTGCAAATTGGATGATAATATTATAAGGGTGTGTAATTAGATGTGAATAAGCTAACCTTTGGGAGACATTACAGCATCTCCAGAATTCAAAATTGAAAATGAAATAACTATAAAGCCAGTAAGCCTCGTCATTTTGGCACTATCTCCACTTCAAGTCAAGAAATTTCCAGGTAAATAATTTTCCCTTCATTATATTGGAAGATAATATGCAATGATACACACACACAAACACACACAAAAATATTGATGGTGGTTGATCGATGAACTTACATGCTTTTGGATTGCATTCCTGAGTGCATCATAAAAGTTGACCTGGGCACCTTAATTTTTCCCTGGTGTGCCCTCGATGTGACACAACTGATTCAAGGAATCCTTGCACTGCTTAACCAGATACGACCGAGGGAGTGCTTGACCTGCTGGGATCATGGAAAGCTCATGGTATGCCGCTTCACCCACACAAAACTTGTCCTGGATCAAAAGGACTTCCTTAATTTTCTGCTTTTCAGCTTCTGGTAAATCTTTATAACTCTTCTTTGCTACCCTGTCTTTAAATTCCAATTCATAATCAGTACCAGAATTGTCAGATAATTTTAAGGATTCCAAATGCAGTCCATAGGTCTCAGCAAACCAGAGACTTCTTTCAACTTGTGTTTTGAGCTCCTTTATTTTGCGGTGTTTGTGCCTTTTCACCACATCTGGTATACATTTTCCAGTGTTCTCACAATTGTCTGGGATTCCCGTCTTCTCAATGTACTCTTTCAGTGATTCATTCTTGTTTAGCCCTTCTTGATATTCCTTTGTCACATATTCTAGCTCTCGTTCAGTCTGTTTCTTGGTTCCTTGTAATGTGCCCAACTCTTTCGATAGTATCTCGTATCGCTCTTTTAAATTGTCATTCTCTTTCGACAAGGTATCCAGAACTACCTATGCTGTTGCTAGTTCTTCCTTCGCCTCAGACACCCTGGCAATTTCCTTCTCGTAAACTGAAATATATTTTGATTTCGACAGGTACTCCGTTCTTGCACGGCCTCGCAGACGTCGGCTTTTGCTTTTAATCTCCCCACAATACCTACGTAGAGTACCATTAATTCTTTCGCAGTCTAGCTTTATCTCGATACCATTCTGCGATATAAATACATTCAAAACTTCGACGTACGAATGCTCAGTTAATTTGCCATCTTGCTTCAAGTCATACAAGTGGTCTAGGTATTCGTGTGGAATATTGACAGTCACAACAATGTTTTCCTCTTAAGTACTAGCTTTCCTTGGATGATTAATGCATCTTTCCGTTGAAAAAGAAATCTTTTGCTTTAATTTATGTAAATTTAATGCTTTCAGAACGGCAGACATAGTGTTTACATATTCATATTCCCAGATTTCCCGCCATCAGCGACACCGGAAGTAAAAGGCAAGCGCAATTTTTGTCTCAGGATTATTGGTGCATCCCCCTCGTTTATAAATTCAAATAGAGCGGTTCCTAAACTTTATTTTGATATCAAACATGGCCGAGCTTTGGAAGGATTCATTCTTAAAATCGGCGTTGATCATCTGGTGAACTTGGTTTTACAGTGAAAATTTTCGCTATGAAACTACGCTGTCAGAGCTTCAGAAATTTACGATTTTTATTACAAATTTGGAACAAGTAAACGATAGTGTATCTCCCCGAAAGTCTTTGAGGATGTAGCAGTGTGTGTGTTCTTTATGAAGTAGAGTCTGCAAATGTTGCCAAGAACAAGAGAAACCTAGACGGCGACGCGAAAATACCGCTAAATGGGGAAATTTAAACTAAATAATATACTTTCTACTAGCGAAAATTTCGCTGGAATCAATTTTAAAATGGAACATGTTAAAGGTAAGATATGGATGGAATAATTGTAACATATAAGCACGAGGGCTCGTGCAAAGCGAAGTTGGAGTCTGCAACTTCGTTATAGCAGATACAAATAGCTACACTTTAAAATTTTTCTTCACACTCCTATAATTTCTATACAAGAATGGCTACCATGTTTTATTGAAATGCCCAAGCATGCTCAGTAACAATGTCCAACATTTCTGGCCATGGCTACAAAATTTTCTGATCGGTAGATGGGAAATCCGAAAACACCGTTGGATTCCCCATAAACGGTGTTTTCAGATTTCCCATCTACCGATCAGAAAATTTTGTAGCTTCAAAAGACTGTTTAGCGCTATATTTATATACGTAATGCACTTTAGCGCGCGTAAACTGAAAAATTGTTTTAGGACTTGAGTCAAATAAATCAATTTAAAATTATAAAAGGGATTTTCATATTGCGAGATGCAGAATTTTATGGGGAATCCAACAGTGTTTTTGGATTTCCCATCTACCGATCAGAAAATTCTGTAGCTCCAAAAGACTGTAGCGCTATATTTATATACGTCATGCACTTTAGCGCGGGTAAACTGAAAAATTGTCTTAGGACTTGAGTCAAATAAATCAATTTAAAATTGAAAAGGGGATTTTCATATTGCCAGATGCAGAATTTTATGGGGAATCCAACGGTGTTTTTGGATTTCCCATCTACCGATCAGAAAATTCTGTAGCTTCAAAAGCCTTCGCAGCAGACTAATTTGTTTGTTATTAAGTCACGGTTGTTAGTCTTAATATATGGAAGAAAATATATGAAAGTCTAGCATTCTTAAAACATAATTTTACTTAAAGAAGTGTAGTTTATATGAACGTAAATGTCTTAAACTACCGACAGTGAATGATTATTTTTTGTTAAAGTTGGATTGAACGAGTTAAAAGACCGGCGAAACATTATTCTGCGAAGCCGACTGCTGCTCAAGCGCTCGCCCCAGGAAGCGTCATCGCGAAACTGAATTGGCAGCTATCTTAATTGGCAGTGAATTGGCTGGCAGCTGGCAAATTGGCAGCTAACTTCACAGGCTGTTTTGACAATAAATTTACTTTAATTTTTATATATTTTATTTAATCTATCTTCGTTTTGAATAGAAGTATTCGCTCAGCCTCGTTTCCATGTTGTCAGATCACTTCACCCTTCTTAAGTCTTAATTCATCGAAGCTTTACATTACATTTCCTTTTGTTAAGGTGTTTAGCTGTTTTAAAAACATAAATGGTGCTGATATTCAGAATATTCTGTATCAGCCTAGTTTCCATGCTGAGATCCAGGTGATAAAAAATGAACCCCCTCTAATTGGAATTATGGGTAGATTTCGCTGGGGTCCATATCCAGTATTGTTCAGTATGTCCCAAACTATCATTGTGCCAAGTTTGGTGCTTTTATCACAAATTGAACAATTATTTCACCATTCTGCCGGACTAATATTCTGCCGGACTAATACCCGTGGAGGAGGAGTACTACTAGGAGTAAAAACAAGCTCATTTAAATCAATAAGAAGAGTTTATATGTCAACTAGCCTTGAACTTGTATCGTGCGAAGTAACTACATTTTGCAATAGCAAGGTTCTTCTCTGTTCGTGTTATAGACCACCCAATGCCGACCAAACCTGGCTTGTCACATTTAACGATTTTCTGGGAGAAGCAAAAGATGGATACGAGAATGTAATTATTTGTGGTGATTTTAACTACCCAAGTGTGAACTGGAAATGTGTAGAAAAAACTACTGGGTCAAACGAAATCAATTTTATTGAAACTCTTAACGACTTTTTTTAACTCAACTGACGACATCACCAACCCGTGGCGTCAACGTGCTTGATCTCGTCATCACCAGCATGCCTGATCGCGTGGAGATCCGCGAAACAGTTTCACCTAGCGAGGCCGGCATTTTCACAGATCACTCCATCATTCTGTTCGAATTACAAACCAGAGTCAAAATTCCCACCACAGCCCGCATGCATGTTTATGACTATCGACACGCTGATTTTGATGACCTTCGTTCAGCAATCGAAAATGTAAATTTGACCGCCCTTCTCGACCCATTGGTTGATATCAACGTAAATTGGACACGCTGGAAAAACTCCTTCGAAAGCACAGTGTCGAAGTTTGTACCAACAAAACGTTTAAAAAAAAGAAACGGCCCACCATGGATCACTGGTCAAATCTTACATGCTATCCACAAGAAAGAATCAGCGCGCAGAAAACTGAAACATTCCTTCAGCGAGTACATGGTTGGAAAATATAGACAATTAAGATCCGATGTTAAACGCATGATATCGGAGGCTCGGGATAACTTCTTCGTTTCGCTTGCTACTGATTTGATAAAGAATCCAAAACGCTTCTGGTCAGTATTTAAACTCTCGTCGAAAAAAGCAACCTTGGCAAAATCTATCTCTTTGGCAAACACCACCGATAACCCTAACAGAATTGTCGCTTCTAACCCAAACAATATTGCTGAACTCTTTAACCGCTATTTTATCTCAGTCTTTCACACCGAAACAACCTTATCAATAACTTTGCCTCAAAATCTTTCCTCAAACCAAAATACGTTATCCAACATCGATCTAACAACCGAAGAAGTTTTTGCCACTCTTAAATTATTAGATGAGCATAAAGCGACGGGACCTGATGGTATACCAAACAGAATCCTGAAGGAAACTGCTGCACAGATAGCTCCCTCACTTTGTTTACTATTTATTTAACCTATCTTTACAATCCGGTACCTTTCCTGAAGAATGGAAAATTGGAAACATTGTTCCTGTTTTCAAGAAAGGAAACAAAGAATTTTCAGAGAACTACAGGCCAATTTCTCTTCTTTCAAACGTGTCTAAATTACTCGAACGTTGCGTTTTGGCAAAAATTAGAGACCACCTGCTTCATTTTTTGAATCTAAATCAACATGGTTTTATTCCGGGAAAGTATTGTACCACACAGCTAGTCCAAGTACTGGAATATATTGGTCAGCAACTTGATAACGGCAAGCAAACTGATGTTGTCTACTTAGACATGAGTAAGGCTTTTGACAGGGTGTCCCACAGTCAGATACTCGAGAAGTTGCGAGAAATTAACATCGGCGGTAGTCTCCACTCATGGTTTGGATCGTATCTACTGGGACGTAAACAACGTGTCACCATACCTGGAGCAACCTCATCTTCACTGCCTGTATCATCAGGTGTACCACAAGGATCGATCCTCGGACCAATTCTTTTCTTATTGTACGTGAATGACTTACCAGACTCCGTTGTATCGTCAAGCGTCGCCTGTTTTGCTGACGATACAAAGCTCTTTAAAAAGATTGAATCTCATGTTAAGGCTGATCTTCTCCAAGCTGACTTGGATAGTTTAGATGCATGGTCAACGCGTTCTGGTCTTCGCTTCAATGAGGTCAAGACAAAACATCAAAGTATCACCCGTAAAAAGGCGCCTGTAAAGAGTGTATACTACTTGAAAGGCAAACCAATCGAACAAATCGAAGCAGAACGAGACCTAGGTGTGTGGGTTTCTAACGACTTGACATGGTCAAAACAAGTGGCGGCCCAGTGTACCAAAGCAAACAAGATGCTAGGAATGGTTCGTCGTTCAACTACAGAAATCAAATACCTTGGCGTTCGTCGAACCCTCTATTTATCCATCGTTCGACCTCACTTTGGCTACGCAACCCAAGTATGGTCTCCACAATCGGTGGAATTAATCAAGCGTATCGAAAGAGTCCAACGTCGAGCAACCAAAGTCATTCTTAATCTTCCATTTCGTTCTTCTACAACTTACAAACAACGCTTGCAATCACTAAACCTAATCCCTCTCTCATACTGGCATGAATATCTTGATTTGATTTTCTTCTTCAAAGCTGTTAGCGGTCTGGCAATCATTGATCCTCAACTACTACCTGTTCCATACCAACCAAAACGAATAACCAGATTCTGCTCATCTCCCGAACTTGTTCAATTCCGGCCACCAAAATGTAAAACTCTCACTTTTCAACGCTCATTTTTTTCAAGAATGTGCAGAACGTGGAATGTCCTACCAAATGAGTTGAAATTAAATGGAATAACAGTCAACAACTTTAAAAATCAACTTATATCTTACTACACTCTCGCGCTGGACTGTGCATACCATCCAGATAAACCTCGGTCATGGAGATCAGTTTGTCCCAAGTGCAACTCCGCCCGGAGTTTGCTTGGTGACCTTCGCTGTTGTACTTAACAGCTTTTACTATGCGGATTTTCATCGTTCTTTTATTTATTTTTCTTTTGATCTGAATTCAACTTTTTTAGTTTTTTTTGTTTTTCCTCTTAATCTATTTATATACGGGACCGCAGTAACTGGCACACGCTGTCGCGGCTACCCTTGCCACTTCTCTTAAATTTTAGTTTGTATATGTGCATGTTTGTCTGTCGTTTAATTATGTATATATTTATTTGTGTGTAGGTATAAATATTCTTTATACACTGTTGGCAAAAACATAATAAATAAATAAAAATAAATAAATATGTATATGTATCATATATTTTTTAGTTTAAAGATGGATAATAACAGTAAGTCTTGGAAGTTACGATTTGATGGTATATACCAATTTTTACCCGAGTATATAATATATATATATATATGCCGCAGGGGGTGAAGGCGTAAGATGGCGGCAATTAAGTACTTCTCTAAGGTATTAAAAAGGTTGCCTATAGGCGCAGAACGACTTTTTCCCGTAAAGGAACGTAAATTATAGCGCGCCAAACATAACCTGAATGTCAGGCCTTTATTTGTTCCCGCCTTCCGCTAAACCCAGCAAGCGCGGGCAGAGGTGCGGGCGAGCGAGAGGGCGAGAAAAATAAAGGCCTGAGGAAACTCTTAACAAAACTGTGGGGACTCCGTCCATTTCATGGACGGGAGCTCTGATTGGCTGACTAACTGAAGTAAGGATTTTGATTGGTTCATTCAGATAAACACTTGCCCAAAGGTGCACCGTCAAGGTGCACAGTAGTGCATACCGTGACAAGGTCATCGGCTCATCGCCATTTCTCGAATGTGTTTATCGTGTACGTTTATGTGACCAATTCATTCATTTAATCATTTATTATGTCGGAAAATCAAACCATAGAAGGATTTTTCGAAACCGCTTTGTTAAATTCATTGACACATTTCGGCTATGAGTCTTTGAAACCAGAACAAACGACGTGCATTTGAAAGCTCGCTGTTGACAGCCAAGATGTCTTTGCTGTTTTGCCCACTGGTTTTGGTAAAAGTCCGATATATCAGATATTGCCATTTGTGTGTGTTCTCTGAACTTCATTGACTTCAACATGGCACGGTGAGGAATTTCGTTGTAGCAGGTGGAGACCTTGCGAAAAGCATTCTACTTGGGTCCTTCGTTTGATGATCAGGACAATGGCTACTGAAGGCGAAGCCGATGCGAAAGTCCAAGTTGTTTATGGCAGTGCTGAACAATGGTTGTCAGAAAAGTGGACCCGTAAGTTACAAAACGGGAATCTCAGAGTAGTTGGTCTTAGTTGTGGATGACTGAGTTTATACGGTTGAGACCTGTTTATAATTATGTATCAATATATTAAATGGCCTACCTGCATTCTAAAATTTAAATTCTAAAACTGTATAAAATAATCCCCAAACTATTGCGTTTGTTTTTAATATAAAACATCATATCCAGTCGATCCTTTTCTCCAACGTTCTAGCCTGTGCTACAAAATTATATATTTTATTTTTAAATTATATATATTTATATAATTTAGTCGAAACTATATCAAGGCGGCTATCAAATCGTGTTTATCTTTTATTATGGTGGAATTTTGAATCAATATATATGTATACTCTCAAATTGTCAAATTTCTCGGTTTCTTATCGTATTTTCCAATTATTCGACTTCTTCTCTAGATCGGGTCTAGATACCATGGACAAACGCCTTCAATTCGAGCTCGTGTATTTATTGCAAGTCTACCTAGACTAGTCTGGACTAAAACCAGACGCGGAGAGAGACTATATATTTCTGTGGGATGAAATCAAAACATACGCTTTGTTCTTTTGACAACATGTATCAATCACATCTCGTTAATTTTTAAAAATAACAAAGTGGGCGGAAGGCGGTTTTAATAAGAGTTTCCTCAGACCTTTATTTTTCTCGCCTTCTCGCTCGCCCGCGCTCTGCCCGCGCTCTGCCCGCACTGCCGGGTTTAGCGGAAGAGCCCAGAAGAGAAAGCGTCTTGTATCTGAGCATGGGAAAGCGACAGTAAAAGAAAAGGCGACATTAAAAGATGTTGTTCTTTTACCTTCGCCCAAATTTGAAGATGTGCCACGTGGTTCCAAACGTGAGGAACTATACTCCAAAACATTTGCGGTCTCTGCGTTTGAGATTCATGATGGAATGAGCGAGCAAGATTTTCGGCAGAAACTGACTACAGTATTCGCTGAAAAACGTTCTGATCTTCCAGAACCGAAGTTCCATTTTGTAAGGGCAGTTGGAAAATAAGATCATTGACCCAAGCTGTGAAACTTACAGTGGGAAGGTTATCAAATATCTAAACAAGCAAGGTTCAGTATACATTCGTGTTGTTAATGAGATAAGAAGCTTTCAACTTTGCTATGATGCCGGCAGTGACAGCTCTGACAATGATGAGACTGAAGCCAAACGAAAAGAAAGTGATGATGATGTTTGCTAATCTCTGCATTTAGTCCTGAATCTAACACACAATGCTGTACCAGTACAAGCACAGGAAGCCCAGGTGCTAGTACCAGTACAGAATGCCAAGTCACAGTTGGAGTAAATTGTCCAACCTATAATTTATCATTTCCAAGGGAAGAAATTGCAGAACATGCAGATAACTGTGCAGAAGCTGCAGAGGGTGTCCCACAAAGTCTTCAAGCATATGGCAACTTGTTAATGCATTTCCAGCATGATCAATTAGAAAATGACAGTTTTGAGAATGAAGATGTACAAGGTGTTTCAGTTCCAGAATGTTTGAGCAATAATAATAAGGCTTGGGCTGATTGTCTTATCTCTCTTCGGGGTAAAGTAAAAGAAGAAAAGAGTAGAATTTATGTCAGGCGCAGAAGACTGTGGGATGATTATATCCATGTTGTCAAGCAGTGTATGTGGTTCAAGCCAGAGAACAGCATTAAAGTGAATTTTGTTGGAGAGCCCGCTGTTGATGGTGGTGGCCCCAAACGGGAATTTTTTACAGGTAAAAACTTAAGACTCAAATTGTTAGATGTATTGACGCAGGAAATGGTAATGATAAATTTCAAAACCAAGTCTGGGATTTTGTTTCTAGCAGAGCTAGAGAAGAAATTATTTTAAAGAAAATTATCGAGGAACGAGTTCCTTAACTGCATAACCACCTGAAACACAACCTCGTACCCAGGGTCTTATCTCCGCTGCTCCGCCCACCGCTGCGAAAAGACCCTGGTTGGGGCTGGTCACGTGTCTCCCAGAATATGGGAGATAACAAACTTTTCTTATCAGGGTCGGGTGGTTATTTTGAAAATTTGTCGCAGTACATTTACAATATCGAGCTCTGAATATCGAGGAAAGCTCATTACGCAAATTAAACACTCCATGGATAACAATCTGGTATTATTGGATTACAATTCTGAACTTCTACAAAAGCCTTCCGTCGTTCAATCCGACGAGCAGCGAATTTAAGGAGATTCTATATTCTTCGAATGGATTTCTACAGTCATCACTCATCAGCGATCTGATATTAGCAGCCTGAAGATTTTAAATTTGACAGTACGCGGATTTAAATTTCCTTACAATCAACTGAATCAAGACTATGCGAAATTCACAAATTCTTTTGGTTGACAATCGCTTGAACCTCCATTCGAACTAAAGTGTGGAAATTATCTCACTGCATCTCTTGCAACGGCCAACGCTCGCGCAATTCATATACAGATTCAACACCTTGGGCTTGCAGCTGTCAACAAGGCTTTACATTCTTATTCTATGCTTTAGAAATTCCAAGAGGTTAGTTCATCACATTTACTATTTCTTTAATTTCTACATCGCATACAAGAATTTCATACCGTTTCGTGCAGCGGCGGGCCGGTGTATTAAAGTAGGCACTTATACTTGAACTATATTGCTGATTTTTAAACTGAGCCAACCCAACACATTCATCATAATTCATAAAAGGAGCCACAAGCTCATGTTGTCAACTGTTAATTGCTAGCCTCAATCAGGGGCGGTGTGGCTCAGAAATAGGGACCGGGAAACAACGTGATAAGGGCCCACTTATCGGGGCAAATGGATGTGGCGAATGGCGATAATGTCGTAAGATCCAAACCACCCACAAACTAAAAATTGACCTTAATTAATGATTTTTACCTAGAGAATCAATAACATTTACAAGTTTAACTCCTGGAGGCAAAGCATGTTGTTTACTTCACATTAAAATACAATATACTATGTTTATGAAATATTTTGAAATGTAGCTAAATGCATTGTTAACACTTACGCTTATTTAACTTCTAAAACTTTGATCTTGGCTTGTAAGAATTGAGCTAAACTATAGAGGTTGCACAGTACGATTCGCAACGATGATTTTCGCAACGTGTTGCGCGGAAAGTTTCGCCTTGCAACATGCCAGGTACATCGATTTTCGTCCCGTGTCAGTAACATCGCCTTAAAGTTAACTAGAATTTTATACAACCGACTTCTGGACTTATGTTATACCTATTTACATAAGTAATAGTCTCTTTAAGTTCTTGGACGTGGAAGCTAACAAATCAACGACCTTGTCCATTGAGACTTTATTTAGAAGCTCGATCTCTACGCTCATCAACATTAAACTCTCCAGGTTTTCTTCGGTTAGCGATGATCGAAGCCTTGTCTTGATCAACTTTAACTTTGAAAATGATCTTTCACACTCGACCTGGGTGATTGCTAGTGTCAGCAAGAAATGATAGACAGTGTACAGCTCTGAATATGCTGTACTGTTCAAGCTGTACTGATGCAAAACCTTGTAGGCACATGTAAAACATGACCGACAGGTTTTGGCTTTTCTCTTGCACAAGGAGATGTCAGCCCGCCATTCGTCTTCACCATCCCAATCGTCCGATTCGTTCTGACCGCTGGCGCTGGCATCTTCTAACTTGTCTAGAACTTCGAATTCCTCTGGGAGGGACATGCAGAGTCTTGGGAATGTGTCCATGAAACTTTCCAGCTGAGTCACTAGGAGATCTTTGTCGACTTTATCCCCCAGAAGACTGCAGACCTTCTCTAGAGCTGATGGAGGAATACCTGCATGTTTCAGCTCTTGAAACCTTCGCGGATCAAAACACGAGAAATCTTTGTATGCATTCTCGTGGTCAAGAAACCTGGTCTTCAGGTTAGATAGCACTCCATCCATAACGACATTGAAAGTATGGACTCGGTAGTGCTCAACTTCATCCAACACAACTTTGTCTGCGCATTCCTCACCTGGCATTCTCTTTTTCTTTCGTGCGCGTCTTTTTGGAAGATTAGGGTCGATCTCGTTGATGGTCTCACTCTCATCCAACTGATCCAAGGACTCGTTAACGAGGGCGCAAAACTCCTGAGCTTTTTGATGGACGCTTTCGAAATCCCTCGAAATTGCGGTAATTTCCTTGCTCACCGATTCTACCATTTTCCAAGCTTGTAACATATCTAAACCTTTGGTCTGGAGATACAAGGACAGTGGCGTCGTGACTTTGTATATTCTGAGGAAGACGAACGCGGTCAGGATCGTCTCGAACTTTACGAAGTTATCCATCAGGAGCTTCGCTTCACTTCTTGCCAGATTTGGAAAAGTGGGCTCTTCTGCTATGGTGGCAAGAGCAAGAATCAATTCAACAAACAAGGCAGATTTGGCTGAATTTGGCGCAGAATATGGACCGAATATCTTCGTCAATGCAGCTGACTTTGTAAGCCATCTGGTTTCCCCAATGGAACCCAGGCGTCTGGTACCACGGCCTCTTTCCTTGAGAGTTTTATCCCACACACTCATCTTCTTGTAGGAATTTCGAAAAAAACGTCGACGCCCTCTGTAGAAGGCCAAACAGCGTTGTCGCAAGTGTGGTTGAGGAAGCAGCATCAGTGAGCACAAGGTTCAGCGAATGACTGTAGCACCATGTGTGGACATGCAGGCTCGCGACACTGGCAATCTTGGCTGATACGCCATCGAAAGAATCGCTAACACAATCCTTGATGTCTAAACCGTGTTTTTCTAATGTGCTCTGTGAAACATTGAAGAGGTATTCACCTGTACCAGAGACTGTTTTCACCATAGAGAGAAGTCGCTCGCAGACATGTCCATCGTTTACATAACGCACCACAATGGAGCATTGATCTTGCGTCGTCACATCGTGTGTGCTATCCATCTCAACAGAAAACATGCCTGCCGATTTTACTTCGTCAGCGATTCTTGTTGTTATGTCGTGACTCAAGAAGGTTACTAGTGACCCACGGGCCACGGCACAGCCATAGTTTCCAGACGTTTTTCTTGCTTTTTGTCGCTTCAAGTGTACTTTCTTGCTGTTCAAGGTAGTTGCCGTGATTAACATTGTTAACTTGGAGTTCATGAACCGCTTCATGCTTTTTTCCGCGGAGAGCCAGTCCTTGCTTACCCAAATAGATTATTATTCGAATAATCCTTTTAACTACCGCTCTTCTCGTCTCAATTTCCGCTTTTCTAACACTCAGGACTGAATTATCCACCAAATTAATATCTGCCGATGATTTGCGAAGCAAAAATGCCTCAACCGATGCTGAATGATTCTTCGAACATTCGTGCTCTTCAATTCTCTGATACACATGCGTAAATTCGGACAGGCCAGTGGTAAATATGCTGACTATATCGGAGTAAGCCAAACATACACTGCAGAATAACTTTCTTTCAGCATTATCGAAAGTTAACCATTGTCCAGACAATTTAGCGCCTGTTACTGCCGTTCGATTAAACGCGCGTTTGACATCAAATGGCACTTTTTCGGAAGGAGGCTGTGGATGAAATTTGAAAAAATCTTCTAGCTGCTTAATTTTGAACATTTTTTTTGAACAACGTTTTTTGAACATTTCATCAGTGTCAGTGAGCATGTCTCTTCCTGGATTCTCTTTATCGGTAGTTTGCTCGGTGTAGTTGGAGCTACAAGGCATCTCTTTTTGAATAGTCGATATAGTTTCCTCATGCACTTTCTCTGTCTCTGATCCGTCAACCAAAGTTGCAAATGTGCAAGTTTCTGATTCGTCATCTTGGCTTTCTTCATTAACTGGCGGTTGGATTTCTACACAAGAATGACGTATGTCAGGCTTAAGACAGCCATGTTTTTAACATATTAACTAATAATAAACGACGTTTGCGATAATTTTTTGGAGGTATGGCCAACCACTCAAGCTGGAATCTATGGTCATGGAATGTTACAAGCCGAAAAGTTAAAATTGCGATGAGTGACTTGTGTTTTCATTCGAGTAAACCGAGTAAGCAAGCGAGAGAGCTGATATAACAACCCCTCTTGAAGCAACAAATCCGATGCCAGCTAATGAACATAACCACTTGCCCGACGCCACTGACATTTCAGTTGCGAAGGCGAGAAACAGCATGAAGGAGATGGCAACATCGACAATGGACAAGCCAAACCAAGTGTTCTCACGAGTCGTTGCAGGGTTAGACAACGACACCCGTGCTTTTCTTCCACGTACAGATTCCATAAAACGAACTCTAAGAAATCATCGCTGTGCTAATTTCCCGACTGATCCTATGTCCCTTGAAGATCTCATAATTGAGGGTCCATGGGCAGAAACTGCAGGAGAAAATCCTGAGAATTTCCTTTTGTATGACAGTGATCCAATGTCAGATAGCAGAGTCGTGGTATTCACAGCAGGTTTATAGATGGTAATTTCGCCATGGCACCAGCTCTCTTCCAGCAGTTGTACGTGGGTCGAGTTCCTCTTGGTGAGACGGCAATTTCTGTTGCCTACGCGCTGTTGACCAACAAGACGCAGCAAACGTACGAAGAACTCCTGCAAGCGCTGGTTGATGGTTGCCGTGACCGACACTGGGACGCAGATCCCAAAACAATAATTCTTGACTTTGAAATTGCCGTCATTCAAGCTATACGATCTGTCATTGGCAACCAAGTTAGAATCCAATGCTGTTTCTATCACCTCACTCAGAGCACGTGGAGAAAGATGCAAGAGCTTGGGCTCTCCAATCTCTACCGTGAGAAAGAAGAGTTCCGCGTGCATTGCGGTATCCTTGATGCGCTTGCACTTCTTCCAACTGAAGATGTGTGCCAAGGGATGGCTTACGTGCGGGATAGTTTTCCAGTAGACTTTCTCAAAGTCCTTTTCAAACATTTTTGACCTTTCGACATTTTTGACCTTTCGGTTCCTCGTTGAAAAGGACTTTTCCCGCCTGCAGCGCGCCAAAAATCACCGGTGAATTTTTCGACCGGTGACGTAATTCGGGAAGTAATTATATTCAGGCTAAATTGCTATGCAAGTGCTATCTTTGGAAGTTGGAGTTAAACAGACTCTTGAAAACGTTTTAGTAGGGGTAGAACCACTTTCCATTGCATGTACGACAACCCGAAACACGTCAAAACAGGGCGATAGGGCGATGTACATTTCAGCGATTTCCCTTTAATTAGTTTCAAAAACCTGCAAGCGAAACAAGTCCGCCTCTTTCCTCCCGCTTTTCCACTGTCCCGCCTTTCCACTCGCCCGCGAAAACTAGCGCTAAGAGGCGGACTTGGAGCAAGTCTAGTTTTCCAGATGAAGGAGAGGCGCTGGTCCAGTACTTTGACGCTACATATGTAACAGGATCTTTCAGACGTGTTCAACAGCCAAATCGCCCACTTATTCTTCGCCGAATTCCTCCACGACTCCCTCCATCCCTCTGGAATGTGCACGATGCGACGGTCAATGGTAATCCACGCACCAACAACCAATGCGAAGGCTGGAACAACAAGTTTCAGCACCTTGTTGGACAGAACCATCCATCAGTGTGGCGGTTGATCAACTGCCTGAAAGACAAACATTCATGTGTATCGGCTCTGGTTCTTCAAGATGAAATAGGAAATCCACCAAGGAAGAGAACTAAACGCGCCTACCGTGATCTTCAGGAAAGATTGCAAAATCTCTACATTGCCAACGCCGAAGGCCAAAAATCTTTACAAGAGTTTTTACGAGGTGCTGCGAGGAACATTCGCCTTCGTGATTTATAGTTGCTATCTAAATACATATACATGGATATTTTAAGGTAGTTTAGTGTTGTTAGAAGATCTTTTACGTGGTAATTAGTGAATTAAAGTATGCAACTTTGCAGCAAATAATCGATTTATTTGTCTATTTCGTATCTTGGGTTTGCAAAGCATTTTTCAGGTGTCATTTTTTCCGTATTAGTCAACTTTATGGTGCCATTTTTTCCGGTGCCATTTTTTCCGTATTAGTCAACTTCGTGGTGCCATTTTTTCCTGTGCCATTTCTTCCGGCAACCGATCCAAAATAATTTTCTTCAGCCTGAATAAATAATGGTAGGCAGGAGGCAAAATCAGTTGAAAATTATCTTGGCAGAGCAGAAGAATTTGTAGCCAGGAAACAAATTCAGCTCAAGATAATCCTGCTAGAGCAGAATAATGGTAGTCAGGAGACCAAATCAGTTAAAAATCATCTTGCCAGAGCAGAATAATGGTAGTCAGGAGGCCAAATCAGTTAAAAGTCATCTTGGCAGAGCAGAATAATGGTAGTCAGGAGGCCAAATCAGTCCAAAATCATCTTGACAGAGCAGAATAATGGTAGTCAGGAGGCAAAATCAGTTCAAAATCATCTTGCCAGAGCATAATAATGGTAGTCAGGGGGCAAAATCAGTTCAAAATCATCTTGCCAGAGCAGCATAATGGTGGAGCCTTTCACAGAATGTTTAAGTCGATTGAAAACTTGTAGTTGTATCCAGCGATGTATATTAAATGTATTAAAGTGAGCAAAGATTCCCTTCACTTGGCGCCGTGTATAATACTTCGGGACTCGTTTTAATCTTGTTTAACTTCGCTGACCATAACTCTCTTTGTTTTGCATAGTATATTGAACATATGTAAATTATAAAACTATTTACAGACTCTGGAGTTATTAAAGAGCAAAGACTTGCAAAGACTTCAAACTATCCTGACTTTCCTTGTGGTTTCCTCCAGGGTTATGCGGAAAGCCGCTGGGCAAATATATTTCTGTTTCGTCGAAAAATATGGCACATTTGATAAACCTCGGCTAGCGCCTAGCGAGTTTGAACACCAAACTTTGGAAGCTCTGCTGGGAAGGTACAACAATGCTCATTTTGCCTTGTAGTGGTAGAATATGTTCCCAACTATAGTGTTCAAACTTCGAAAGTGTCATTTAGATCGATTTAATTATTTTAATGTACATAATTCGTAAAATATTCGTCAAAATTTCTCTTTCATGCCATATTTCTTGGAGATATACCTAATAATGTCAACATTCGAAGTTTGATTGTTGTATTAGACCTTCATAGCTAACACGTTAACACAAAAACGATGTACAAGAACACGCTTTTCCTTCCCGGCAGGGCATGTTAGTAATTTCACATTAATCCGACGCATATTTGTGTTTATAATTAATCACGTGACACTTTACTGCACAAAGTTAGTATTTAATAAAATCAGTAAAACATATTTATACAACATTAACAAAGAACCGTTCCCAGAATACATCGCTTTTGAATGAAAAATGACGCTTTATTTGCACTGCCTGTGCTGATCGCGCAGAGGACTGGACCCAGACATTAACACACCTGAGTAGTGGTATCAGCCAAACGGGAGACATTTTCAATATTGTCTACTTAATATCAGTCACAGAAATCATTTTATATAGCTATTAATAGAATATTTATTTAATACTATATTTTATATCTTCTCTTATGCACGTAGGAGCAACAGAGACAATCTCAGCTACCTTTTCAAAGTTCTTCACATGTGAGTTCCAATACTATAAGCATTTTATTATTTTGTTTTATTTTATTATTGTGGAGCATACATGTAATTTCTACAAAAATAATATAAAATGCCTTTATTTTTTTTGCCCAGAAAATTTTTTCAGATTTTGTGGATATGCTTTGTAGCCAGACTATCTAGTCAATAGTCGACTGACACTAAGACGTCAAGTGACCTCTATCCTTATAGGTATACAATTACAACCCCAGAAAATCATGCATTGTACAAGCTTATATTTATTACATTTTGGACCTTTTACCTTAATACATTATTGAAATGGCAATATTGTAGCTGGTAACGTGACCAAAATAATTTTTTATGTATTAATGAAATCATCTTCAAAAGCAAATCTTTACACTCAAACCACAAGAAACAGGTAAAACAACAATATGAAAGTGTGCATGCCAAGTTTTACCAGGAATTCCAGGAATGAATAATGTGCAGCATGATCAAACCACCTTTTAATTTTTGGCCACCATGTTGGATGACAAATTATCATCCAACATTTTACGGATGCCTAATTAAAAATAAAAACTATCACGAAATGTCACATTGCCTGCTAAAACTTTACATGATCAATATTAAAACTATGATTAAACCAGCTCCTTGCTCCTTGCTTTTGAAGGATATTTGTGCATGCATTAAAAACTTATCTTAGTCATATCACTAACAACAATATTGTTGTTTTCTCCATGGACAATGGAAGTCTTGAAAACCAAAATTCCAAACCCAATGCTTCAGCTTCTATGGCTATACTGTAATAGTATATCTACTATTTTAAGAGGATTGAGATCACATGACCTCTTACTTAGTGCAAGTTGGCTACTATTTATTCCTCATGCAGTTCTTCCTGTTAATCCATTTGTATTAAAATAATCTATTAAAATATTAATTTTACTAATTACAATTTCATTTTTATATTCTGTGCTCTTTTGTGTCCAGTCGAACAGACAAAACACAACACCATGCCCAACACAACAGTTGCAACCACTTCTTCAATCAACAAATATTAGATTGGTGAGAATAATACTGTATATTATTATACTTTAGTAATGTGATATTAATAAAGGGTTTACCCGACTTAAATTACTTGATTTGTGTACAGTATTTTTATAAAATCAATTATTTTTTTCCAAAATAATTTGAATTTGTGCCGATTATCCATCTTTCATTGGATCAGGTAAACATCCTACGATTGTAGGAATACCCATTCATTTTCATGATTTCCAAGGAATTTTGGCTTGCATTTTTGTCTCTAAAAGCACATTCAAAAGTGGGTGGGTATTATATGAGACAGCTATCTGTAATCATGTCTAGCAGAAGCTATGTTTTAGTATGTACACAAACTTGCTCTAGCTCTAGAGAAAAAATTCTTATTATGTTTTATTTTGCCAACAGGGTCCTCTGCCAACTATTCTTGGAGGAGTGCTACAGGCTGGATCAAAAAGAGAACGATCAAGTGCATGCCAGCCTAAGGTCTCAAAAATATACACAAAGGATGTGGTGTGCCTTTTGCCCCTTGAGGATAAGACAGCAGATATCCCAATACAAAGAGGAGCTAAAAGGGCTCATTTGTCTGAGATGGGGCTCATTGGACAGTTGACACAAAGCAAACGCAATCAAATTTCAGCACACAGCACGGTCACCTGCAACCAGCAGTATAAGCACATGCGCCTGTAAGTGAAAATTCAAGAATTTTCTATTATTCTCGGAGTCAAAATGGTCGTTTAGACTGGTCCATGCAACTATAAAAATTCGCATATAGGTGCACCCCCAAAAATAGGCCAAGAAAGGCAACGGTGTGTCTTGTAAAATAATATCTTGGAAGAATAAACCAAATGCAATGAATATTGCATTTCATTACTATTAAAATGAATCATTGTTTTTTCAGACAATGTTCAATTGTTTACCATAAAATGGTTTACCTATTGTCAGTGTATACATGTACTGTAATTGTTTAAAATACGTGGATATAGTATACGTGGGGGAATAGGTATTTATAACTGAAATGTGGGAACTTCTTGCCATAACTGTAATTACTCATTCTATTCAGTATTCTACATGTATTTTATATTTTTTATTTACCTGTAATCTATTTCTTTAAGGAGTTTTTCTCTCCCTTGTAAACACCCAATTCTATTCCTAATTTTATTTGGTCAAATTATTAATTGCCACTGATCTGTTTGCCCCCTTTTTCCCCCTATAATTATATATGTATTTTCTGATAGGTGTTTCCTTTAATTTTTAACTATATGTGTAGGATGAAGATGATGCGGATCGTATTCCATATGATGGTAGCTCACCATTAATACGAACCTTAAAGAACCATCTGCCATCCCTCCATCTACCACCCCTCCATACATGTTTCAAAAGTAATGGTGGGACAACCATTGGATGTCGAAGTGTCCAAGAATCTAATAAATGTTCGCCGTAATCATGTGTTTGTGGATGGTATCAAGAAAATTGGAAGGTTAAAATTTCAGGCATCCCTTCCCCTATCAGTGAAATTTGCAGATGAACTTGGGTCAAGCAAAGGGGCAGTAGACCTTGGTGGTCCAACGAGGGAGTTTCTCCGTCTAGCTGTAAATGATGCATTCCTATCAAATGGGTTTGGGGGACCTGCTGGCAGGAAAGTGCTTGTGTTAAATCAAGAAGGTACAGTACTGTGCTGTACAGTATGCATAAATCTTGAAATGCCTAATAAATAATAGTGATTAATATATTATTTTTAATATACTGTATTTTGTATACACTTTTTTCAGCAAAGAGAAGAAATTACCTTTGCGGTAAACTGTTCGCAATTTCATTGTGTAATGGTGGGGGTGCTGGAAATTGCCTTGCACCATATGTTTATGATTTCCTTGCCTATGGTGAAAGTAATTGCCCACCTTCTATTGATGATGTACAAGATCCTGAGATCAAGAACATACTACAACAGGTGATAATATATCTGTGTATTGTTTTATGTTACAGTACTGTATTGCTGCAATTGAGTTACCAGGTGGGAATTGTATTCTGGTAATAAAAATTAGTGTCCAGTAAAATTAATAATACATGGAGCCATCGTGGTGGCACTTATTGTACAGTACATTCTCAGTACATTCTCAGACAACATGTAATCTTACATTTTATTTCAATAAACTTTTTCAGAAATTTCTATGGGTGGTAAATAAATTTAATGATTTTGGCATTGTTCAAAGCAATCCGCCCTAGACTCAAATACCTAAAATTGGTCTGGCATTAACAGAATTAAAATGCCCATTTGGCTTGGAAAGAGTTAATACATCTGTCAATTCTAGCAATGACCACCCCCTCCCTGGGATACTGCCAGGCAGTTGCAACCCTTTTGTGTCTGAGCACTGGACAAATTTGGGCCATTTTATTTCAACATTTTTCCAGGGGCCGGGCATTAGTATAATACCCTTGGGGTATTGGCTGGGCACTTTACACAATTGAAAATAATTCAGCCAGGGTTGATAATTTTTGGAAATTACAGTATCGGCCAATATGACAGCACATGTATAATTGTGGAACTATTATCATTATTAAATTTCACTAATTATTTTTATCTTGATGCACATATCTGGCTGCAATTATAAGTCAGACTTTACTAGACTTGTGAGCTCAGATCCTGCAATTGATTGCTTTGGACAAGCAGGTTATACTGGTTTGCCACGGTTCGAGAACAGAGATGAACTGTTACAAGAATTATGCCATTTCTTTGTAATTGATAAAGCACGATCAGCTCTGGAGAAATTCAAGGAGGGATTATGTCATTAAAAGTTCTTGAAATCATCAGGAATTATTCCAAACCTGTTGCGTGGATATTTTTGCCATACCCCCCAAACCCTCACTGCAGAGATATTGGATGGGATTTTTAAACCATGCTACTCAGAAGAGGGTTGCAGAAAGAGAGAAAGGGAAGAGCTGATCATTATGCACTGGCGAGATTATTTACAAGAGTGCCAAGGTGAGTTACTTGCCTCTTCATCTCTCACGGTTGACGAAGAGTCTTCTCGACTGAGAACAGACTGACAACAACTTGAGCAGTGTCTAAATCATTTAGCAACCACATGCAGGCAGCTGTTTCACCAACATATCTTGAAGATTGTATTGTTATTTCCTTATTATTGTCGGTATTCTTTAATTATTATTACCCATCATACACATTCAATTTTTTGCCTTTTTTAGAATGTGAGGAAACTGGTTTGGGTGTGACATTACCCACAATCTTAATTTTTGCAACGGGAGCTGCCCCCACACAAACAACGCTACTCGACAAAAATTATGGTTATTTGATATAACCAAATCAAATCATGACAAGAAATTGGTTATTTGATATAACCAAATATTAAGTTGTGATCTTTGAAATAACCAATTTAAATCATGACAGAAAAATTGGTTATTTGAAATAATCAATTTATGCCGTATTGGTTATTTGATATAACCAACTCATAATATCACAGCCAGTTTGGTTATTTGATATAACCAAATAAATCAGGGGGGAAATGACAACATTAATGCTAAATAATAAATGAACATTTGGCGCCCCATAGAGAAACTGCTACCAGATCCAAGGAAGGCAGCAGGCGTGCAAATTACCCAATCCTGACACAGGGAGGTAGTGACAAAAAATAACAATACAGGGCTTTTCAAGTCTTGCGAAAGTCTTTTCAAGTCTTACGAACTAATGCGAAAGCATTTGCCAAGAATGTTTTCATTAATCGAGAACGAAAGTTAGAGGATCGAAGACGATCAGATACCGTCCTAGTTCTAACCAAAAACGATGCCGACTAGGGATCAGTGGGTGTTATTGTATGACCCCGTTGGCACCTTATGGGAAAGCAAAGTTTTTGGGTTCCGGGCGAAGTATGGTCGCAAAGCTGAAACTTAAAGGAATTGACGGAAGGGCACCACCAGGAGTGGAGCCTGCGGCTTAATTTGACTCAACATGGGGAAACTCACCAGGTCCAGACATAGTAAGGATTGACAGATTGAGAGCCCTTTCTTGATTCTATGGGTGGTGGTGCATGGCCGTTCTTAGTTGGTGGCGTGATTTGTCTGGTTAATTCCGTTAACAAACAAGACCTTGACCTGCTAAATAGTCAGGCGATTCCCGAATCGTCCTGTACATCTAGATGTACGGCATGTACATCTAGTGAATCTGTGAAGAGTTTTCATAATAGGCCGGTTAGAGTGTAGGGAGTCGGTCCCAGTAAAGTTTGCGCGTCGTCGGTCCCAGCATTTCCCTCTTTCCTCATTGCGTTTGTTACAGTTCGTGTCTTGGAAGTGTGATGGAGTGTTTTTTTCTCGTCTTCGTCGTGCAGGTTTGTTTTGCGTGTACATTATTGTTATAAATGTTTAGTTAAAGTGCCTATGAAAGGAAAATTATGTTTGTCTTGTTTGAAACGCTTAAAATCACATAGTAACATCCTATTCTTTCAGATTTTCGTTTCCCTCGTTCGTTTTTGAGCTATTTGAGTTTGTAAGAAAATTTGACTTGTAAGATAACTTTACATCACAGTTTGCACAATGAGTTGCCGCCAAGTCTTCTATATCTTTGTTATTATCGATAACAAAGTGTTTTTGTTTGGCAATAACAAAGATATATGTTTTGCGCCAAGTCATTATGCAAAGAGTGACGTAAAGTTTTGTTATAAGTTAAATTTACATATTCAAACAAACTGAAATATCTCAAAAGCGAAGCAAGGGAAACGAAAAACTGCGAAATACGTTTTTAAGTGTTCATTGAAATGGGACAAACACAATTTTCGTTTCATAGGCTAACAATTATAGTGTAGAATAAACGATGTGGAAATTTAACTTGGGTTTTTGCAGTTGATGTTGATGTGTTTCGACGTTAATGTTTTTCTTCTTTTTTCCTCCTATTTAGAATGAGTAGCTCTCGCAGTTTTGGATCCATATTGTCCCCCAATGCCAAAGGAGTGAAGTATTTCGATCAGTTCTTAAAGAACTTTATCACCCCCGTATGACCAAATTGAGGAAGCCATCGACAACGACCTCATTTTTAAGAGGTTGCAGACCTTTAATTGTGAGATGTTTGTCCGACCCAAAATCGGCGTGTCTGAAATGTCCTCTGCAATCTGCAACCCGTTGGAGGCCCTTTGCAGTTCTTCATGTGACCTTCTGAATCAAAGTGCCATTGGGAATTTGAAAGAGAAGTTGTCTCCGCTGGTGAATTCCCTGACTCCGCTGAATTCAAGGAATAACGCAGAGCCATCCTCAGATGATGTAAAAAAAACACATTAAAGTGTTTTGTCCGTGAGGATAAGGAGTTGGACGAGGCTATGGAGAGCGCTTTCGTGATGGCCTCCAATATGTTGACAATGTCAACGAATTATTTGGTTGGCCGAACGCTGTTTTGTAACCCGGAACGCTATGCTGAAAAGCCCGCCGTTGTTGGTGGCGGGAGTGAGGAATTTCGTATTCTTCTTTATTTCGACATGTATGGAATGATATTTTCTTAATATATGTTTATACAAGTTTTCTCATGTTATTGATGAACGTCATTCGTATTGTTTGGATTTAAGGTGACTACTTTTCACTCTACTTTTCCTTGAAAAGTTTAACAAATGCAAGTTTCATGACCCTATTCTGGGGGTTGATACTCGCATTTCCTCCACTTTTTAAAGGAATAGTAGCGACCGACCTTACAGTCCAATCGGATGTTCTTTACCGCGCGACCTTGCAATATTGTTAGCAACATTGCAATGTTAAATTGGTAAAAATACACAGCGACTCGTTGCCTAGTTGCTAAAAAATACGCACTTCGTGTCGCTTCGCATCGGTTGACTTCATTTCACCGCGCTTTGCTTCGCTTCGCTTCGCTTCGCTTCGCTTCGCTTCGCTTCGCTTCGCTTCGCTTCGCTTCACTTCACTTCACTTCGCTTCACTTCACTTCACTTCACTTCACTTCACTTCACTTCACTCACTGCCCCGCTTCGTTTCGGTTCTCTTCATTTCACGCAGCTTCTCTTCGCTTCGCTTCACTCCACCGCTTCGCACGCTTCACTTCATTTCACCGCGCTTCACTTCATTTCACCACGCTTCGCTTCGCTTCGTTCACTTTCCTTCACTTCACTTCACCATACTTCACTGCCCCGCTTCGGTTCAATTCATTTCACCGCGCTTCGCTTCACTTCGCCTCACTTGCACGGCTTCACCTCACTTCACCATACTTCACTGCCCCGCTTCGCTTCGGTTCAATTCATTTCACCGCGCTTCACTTGCACGGCTTCGCTTCACTTCACCACGCTTCGCTTCGCCTCGCTTCATTTCACTTCACTTCATTTCATTCCATTTCACTTCACTTCGCCTCGCTTCACTTCGCTTCACCTCGCTTCACTTCGCTTCACCTCGCTTCACTTCGCTTCACTTCATTTCATTGCACTCGAATTGACTTGACTCGACTCGACTATATATATTTTTTTTTGTGTGGCACAGCACGCCTAAGATTTACAAAAAAATCGCAATTTCCAGCGGAGCTGGACCTCGCGTCCACATTTTAGTCTTCCGAGCCGAAGACACTGTCAGGTTGGGAGTTTGGCTGGGGCAGCACGACTGTCGTTAAATGATAACGCAGGTGTCCTAAGGTGAGCTCAATGAGAACGGAAATCTCATGTAGAACAAAAGGGTAAAAAGGTCACTTGATTTTGATTTTCAGTATGAATACAAACTGTGAAAGCATGGCCTATCGATCCCTTAGTCTTTACGAGTTTTAAGCTAGGGGTGTCAGAAAAGTTACCACAGGGATAACACATGGCTCCCGTGTGTCCAGAAGATCAGCCCACCCTACCCACCCTAATCCTCTTGTCAAATCACGGTTATAGTTGTTTAAATATATGTCATTAAAATAAAATTAACTTTTTTAATGATCGTGAGACAGTCTGTCACTTGCTCTTTTTTTATAACATTTGTTGGATTGTTGCACTGTTCCTGAAGTTGCTTAGTGTTGTGTTGTTAACCATCCTCCTAAAATAGGAGCCATAATACTTCAGCAGAAAAAAAATTCTGTTGTTATTAGATTGTTCATCCGTGTATGTGCGGTTCATGTGCATGTGGAGAGAATTTATGGTTGAGAGGGGTTGCAAACTGAGAAATTGATGGAAAAAAATTAGCTGACTGGATAGTCGTTACCAGTGTTCGCGAGGAGGACGCTTTTTTGCATGAGCACCATTTATTTATTCCCCCCCCCCCGCATTTTGTAATTTTTTTCTTAAATTATTTATTTTCCCCCCTGTGCACTTGAAATTTATTTTTTTGCTGTTCTTTTAAACTTTTACCCTAAATGTTTTTGTGCAATTTAGTCCGGGAGCATATGTCATAAAATCAAGTCGCGTGGGAATTTCGTGATGAAAGCAAGCGACTAGTCTAGATGTGTTAAGGGGACCCTAAGGAACATGAAAAATGTTGTCGGCAATTTTGTAACTTACACCGACCGCCGCTATGGTGGGGTTAAAAAGTGACGTATATGGTCCAGCATGAAAACGAGGCTGAGCAATAAAATGCCTTATAACTATTGTGAATGGCAACAAATCGTTATCAAAATTACTCACACTTTATATTGAAGTGTATCTGACACAACTAAGTAACGTTTAGGTAATAAAACTAGTCACGTGATCATGACACCATGGAAACGAGACTGAGCAATATATGCCTTACAACTTATTTTGTACTGCGAAAAATCCATAAAAATCCACCGAAATCAAAGAAATATGTGATTGTTAGATTATCAGGTCTTATCATTCTTATTAGGAATTATCGAAACCCTGCCAAATTTGACATTTCATTATTTTCTTCCAAATTGTAAGAAACGTGTTATAACTGGATAAAATTACCCTTATTCACTGGAATAAAAACTGTATTAATCCATCAAAAATTTAAAAATTGAACTTATATATCCTGTGGATAGCGTGTTAGAGGACTTAGATAGTGCATGTGCATCCGAACCTGCTGGTATTTTTTGGTCAGCGGCTTTTATCATCAAATTAGAGGTCCGCCATTTTGACTTACAGGCCATGTAGAGTCATGTAGAATGAGCAGCGTTCTGTACCGTTATCTTTTATGGAGAATGACCCTGATTCTGGAATAGTAGAAGCCGAAAAGGTAAACCTAGTGTTTAATTTATGTATTATTTGTCAGAAAGAAAAGAATGAAAGTCTTGTTGAAAAACCAACTTCACACGAGAGAGTTTTTTGAAATTTATCGAAGAATGGGCTAGCTATGGTAATTTAAGTTATTCTGAAACTTGGGGAAAGCTTCAAAGTATCTCACCACGGGAGCTTGAAGTGAAACAAGCGTCATGGCACCGATCGTGTTACAAAGATGCTGTCCACACTGGGATGCTAAAGAGAGCAAAGGAAAGGTACGACAGGCAGTTGGCTGGTCCTAGTGAGTCTAGACGCAAATCGCGAGATGTGGCTGTCGAAGTTCCTCAGTTGACTCGCTCAAAAACTTCACCGTACAATAAGGATCTCTGCTTTTTCTGTGATGGCCAATCAGGTTATCGACAAACTCTGCATAACATTAGTACTTTTTGTGCTGGCGAATCGCTCCGTACAGCTGTGGCTTTGTCAGGCAATGACAAATTCTCTGTTAAATTGAGCACAGCAGTTGCTGCCAATGATGCACATTCCATTGACATCAAGTACCACAAAAATTGTTGGGTAAATAACGTCACAAACGTTCTCCGCAAGCCAGCATCCACTGCTGCATCAAGTTCTGGATTAGCTAGTGAGATTGCAGCTAAGATAGAATTCTTGATTATGACGGAGATAACCTTGAGAGATGGGAAGATCGTAACCATGTCCGAGTTACAAGCTGCATTCGAAAGTATTTTAGAAGCGAATAATGT
Source organism: Paragorgia papillata (assembly GCA_035771165.1). Taxonomy (NCBI): domain Eukaryota; kingdom Metazoa; phylum Cnidaria; class Anthozoa; order Scleralcyonacea; family Coralliidae; genus Paragorgia; species Paragorgia papillata. The sequence goes on along the minus strand of JAWNZC010000457.1, from coordinate 72,292 downwards.
TGCCGATCCGACGTGCAACCGAAAGACACTGAAGCAGATACTGCAGAATGAAATACCTGACATAGAGTTCCATAAGGCTAAGCGAGTCAATGAATCTGAAAGAGTGAGCATAAAGCGAACAAGAGATGCTGTAATCCAACTAGCAGAAGATCACAGTGCCGACATAGATACAGAGATGAAAGCTTTGTTTGATGCCGCTGCAGTACTTAGAAAATCTATTGGCAACTGTAAGAAGTGGAAGTTTACTGGGTCTCTAGAAAACATTTCTAATCAGAATTTGCCAATGGAACTGTACAGCTTCTTCAGGTGGGTCATACAAGGTCCGAACAACTTGCTTTTAGCTGAAAAGAAGTCCAATGAGGTGCATAAGCGTGCAACAAGTCTTGCTCAAAGTACCGTTTCTATGTGCCTAACTGAGCGACAAATTAAGTACAAGAAGTCAGAAACTCTTAAGTCGACTGCTGAAATGCCACAACAATTGGCTGTTGGCCTAGCTGTTCACCAGGCGGTCCGAAGTAAAGAGTTGATAAATATGCTGCACGGTTTTGGGATGTCGGTTGATTACAACAGAATCCTCAGAGTAGAGGCGCAGATCGAATCAAGTGTTCTCAAGCGTATGGCTCAGAATGAAGGTGTATGTATACCTCCAGGCATAGTGAAGGGAAGGCATGTCTTTTTTGCAGTTGACAATGTGGACTTTGCTGAAGACACTCCTGACGGAAAACGCACTTTCCATGGAACAGCAATGGCTATATACCAAAGATGTGACCCTGCAGACAAGGAACCAAGCTTGAACGTCGATACCCCAGACCAAAGTCGCTCAATTAGAGAGCTTCCTGAATCAATTACAAGTCTCCTGGAATGTACTAGGCCTCCTTCGCAGCCGGTCGGGCCTGTTTACCCACAGTTCGGTCTGTTTGCCGAGAATGAACTTCCGATACGAGTCAGGATGCAAGATTTTGCATGGCTTCTCGGGCGTAGTTTTACCAGAACTCCAACTGACGGCACACAAGTGACAGAAACACAGAGCACTCAAGGGTTAGAGAATCATCCTGCAAAGAGTACAGATATCCCGGTGTGGTCTGGATACAACTCGCTGATAAATAGAGCAATGCCTGTGACACGAGTAGGAACACCACCTCTGATTGCTTCACCAGCGCACGAATGGCAGACCTTACTGACTGTTCTAAAGCAGGCCCAGAAGATCAAGACAAAAGTGGTAGGTCCGACTAGGAAGACGATCATTTCACTTGACATGGGGCTCTACCAACCGGCAAAGAAGCTGCAAATGGCTCGTCAGGATCTAACCCATTTAATACTCCGTCCCGGCGAACTGCATATAGTAATGGCCCAACTACGAACAATCGGACTAGACATGTGCTGGATAGAATCGGAACTGTACGGTCCTGCAACGGTCAAACAAATCATCGATGGTAACCACCTAAAGAGAGGGGAGACCGCTCACATTATTACCCTACAGGCACTGTTCGTAATGTACCAGGAAGCGTTTTTTCAGCAAGATACGAATTCGTTTCGCTGTCTTGAGCAGTTGGCAAAGGAGCTTGGCGATATTTGCACCGATGGTTCCAAGGAACAAGTAGAAGAGGCACATACCAAACTGGTTCAAACGATTGGGTCAATGCAAATCACGGAGAAGATGGAGGTATTTGATGCTAGGCAAGACAAGATTCCATTGTTTAAGGTTGTGCGCCAGTACATGAGGGTGGTAATGGAGATGATGTTATTTATCCGAGCGGTTCGAACCGGAGACTGGGCACTCCATTTACAAGCTCTCGAGGTATTCACAAAGTACTTTTTCGCGCACGACAGACTGAACTATGCCCGAATGATTCCCGTCTACTTAGCAGAAATGCAGATGTTACACGAATCAGATCCAGAGATTTATGAGGAGTTTCGTCAAGGAAACTGGGTTGTGAACAAGAACTCCCGTGTACCATTCTGTGTAATTGGTGCAGATCATGCCCTGGAACACATCAACCGGTCAATGAAAGTCTCTGGGGGGGTTAGTTGGCATCACGTTAAACCCAAACGCCCGAACCAAGTACTTCCTGATCGCTCCCGAGCTTGCAAGGCTAGCAGAGCAAGGCAAACAGATGGCAGGTACCTTGGCCAAGACACCGACACATCATCACAACCTTACTACCGCTGTAAGGTCGCGCCAAGAAAAGAATATCGAGCAGCTGGTCACCGGCATCCGAAGCTTCACGAATCCATTCTTGAGGGAAAGTTGCGACCTCTTCAACCTGGTGACTAAGGTAGTGATGCCTGAGAAAGTGAAGAATGATCTGTGTCAGCAAAATAGTATTGGAAACGAGTTGTTTGGTGACTTCGTAAAAGAAAAGATCCAGTCAAGAAAATGCAGCATTTGGTACCGAATGAAAAAGCGGAAGCTTCTTACATGGAAAAGTAGGGGAAGACTCTGCGGGTGATAGCCAATGACAAAATGGTCGAGCTCAAGGAAGATCGCTCTCTTTTTGCGCGGATGATGATGGTTTGCAAGTCACGCCCAGAGATTGACATAAAGGAAGCTGTCGGGCAGTACGAGTTCTCCATAGTCCCAAGGTCCATGTTTGCTGCGGATGGCACCATGCTTCACTGTTCCTCAAAGAGCGCCTTAATGGACATTCTTGAGAAGATGGATGTGATAGAAGGTAACACTGAACAGGATGTGCATGCTCCTACAGAGATAGCAGTTACGCAGATGAAGGTCTCCATTATTGACGCAATGGCAGAGGTGCAGGTGCTTGGGAAACCGGACTGGATTAAGAACTGTTCTCATCTAGCTGATTGTTTCACCGCGCGCATCTTTGAGAAGTACAACGGCAGCGATGAAGTGCGACTTATCTTTGACAGGTTAGTTACTTGTCATTTTTAACGGAGATTGTTCGTTGCAAAATGTAATTGCTATTTTATCATATATTAATAATTCTGTGTTGTGGTTTTTTTATATAAGCAACTTTGTTAAACAGGCTACCATTACGATCAACATTTCATTATTAGGTACGATGTGCCATTGTCTCTAAAGACAGCAACTCGGGTGTCAAGACAGGGAGGACAGGATCCCATTTACTACAAGATCACTGACACAACACATATCGCTAAGGTTCCGTTGAAGAGGCTTCTTTCTCATGTTAATACAAAGATGGAACTAACCCAATATCTTGCCAGAAAGACCTTAGAGAGTGGACATCGAAGTGGAATGCGTGTGGTAGTGGCATGGGGCAGCCAATGTAAAGCAACTCACAAAGATATGGCATACCTTGAGAGCAACCAAGAGGAGGCGGATACGAAGCTGTTGCTACATGCTGTCGATGCTACAGCCTCGGGAGCCACAAATATCAACATCATCTCACCAGACACCGACGTCTTTGTGTTGTCTCTCAGGCGATTCCCAGAGCTGTGTGAGAACACATCCTTTGTGACCGGGAGAGGGCAGCGACATCGAAAGATACTGCTTAGTCCTATCGTTCGCTCCCTTGGACCTGCTAGAACTGCAGCGCTTCCTGGGTTTCATGCCTGGAGCGGAGCCGATAATACCGGAAGTTTTGCAGATAAAGGAAAGGTAGCGTGTTGGAAAGCGCTCCTCAAGGCTGAAGAAGATATCGTCACCGCACTTGCAGATCTCGGTACAACAGCGCACCCCATACCAAGGACCGTTAGCGCAATCGAGAAGCTTGTCTGCCAACTATACTAGCCAAAGACAAGCATTAGCAAGGTGAAAGATCTGAGGTGGTTGATGTTCCGAAAAAAGCAAGCCCAATCGGAAAGATTACCGCCCACGCAAGCTGCACTGAAAGAGGCCATATTGCGAGCACATTACCAGGCGATGGTATGGAACAATGACAAGGTACCGAATCCAGAACTGCCGTCACCAGCGAATTATGGATGGACAATGGAGAAAGGTGATTTTTGACGTACACCGTATTATTTAGTTCACATCTTTATTTATTTTAAAATTGTCTAGTGTATTTATACTTTTTTTTGACAAATAAATATTGTGCTTATTTCATTAAAGATGAATGGCTTCCAGTGATGACATGACTACAACCAGCACCTGATGCAATCCTCCATCTAATTAAGTGCGGCTGCGTTAAGGAGAGATGTTCCACGAATAGATGTCAGTGTCATAAGGCTGGACTTAATTGTACCGATCTCTGCAGCTGCAACGATGATGGAGATGACCCCTGCGATAATGTTGATGACAGCAATGATGAGGTCAACGACGAGTCTTCTTCTTCTGATGATGATGATGATGATGAGGGAGAGGAGTAGCCGGATGATGAGAATGCCTTTGCCTAAGCTTCTGTAAATAAGAACATGACAATGGTTCGACAAAGGTCTACCTTAGCTTCGTTCCCATGCTAATCACGTGACCGCGCGTATCATGGACGAGGCATGGTAATCTAACAATCACACATTTCTTTGATTTGGGTGAATTTTCGTAGATTTTACGCAGTTCAAAATACGTTTTAAGGCATTCTATGGTCCAGCCTCGTTTCCATGCTGTCATGGTCACGTGACTAGTTTTATTACTTAACGTTACTTACTTGTGTCAGATACACTTCAATATAAAGTATGAGTAATTTTGGGAACGTTTTGTTGCCATTAACAATGCTTATGAGGGATATATATTGCTCAGTCTCGTTTCCATGCTGTCATGATCACGTGACTAGTTTTATTACCTAAACGTTACTTAGTTGTGTCAGATACACTTCAATATAAAGTGTGAGTAATTTTGATAACGATTTGTTACCATTCACAATAGTTATAAGGCATTTTATTGCTCAGCCTCGTTTTCATGCTGGACCATATACGTCACTTTTTAAACCCACCATAGCGGCGGTCGGTGCCAGTTACAAAATTGCCGACAACATTTTTCATGTTCCTTAGGGTCCCCTTAACACATCTAGACTAGTAGCTTGCTTTCATCACAAAATTCCCACGGGATTACATAAGCGCCCTGACTAATTGTTTTTAAAATGTTTCCCCCATTTTTTTTTTGTTAATTTTTTTTAAAAATAATTTTCGACTTTTGTTGAGTTAGTTGGGTTTTTTCTGTTTGTTTTTTTTCACCGTAAAATGTTGTGGCATTTTTTTTAAAAATTTTAAAAAAAATTTTCCCCAATTTATTTTGTAATTTTTTTTTCTTAAATAATATTTTCGACCTGTGGCAGTGTGTTTTGTGTTGTTTTTTTCCTGAATGGTGCAATTGTGTTTTTTAATTTTAATCTACGTGTTGTACACGGGTAAACACTGTTCTGTAACAATCCTTAACAAAATTAGATTGCCACGGTGTCTTATTCTTGACAATGCAACATAAGCAAATCCACGGGGAATGTGGAGTATGTCAAGGCCAGAGAATGACTTTGGATAATGTTTGTCCTATGGCCTTCGCAATTGTGAGAGCATAGGATGGAGTAAATGGATAGCAAGTACAACGCTGATTGTCCTTGTCGACGTAAGTGACAGGGTAAGTATTTACAATTGTGCCATCACGCAGTTTCAAGAAAATAGATGCGTTTTGAACACAGTGTACCACTGCTTGTTGTCCATTGACAACGTTTAAATCTTTGTTTCTATTTTGTGTGATTATCACGCGCATATCCTTGTAGATCGATATTGGCTCCATTTCATAGTCAACCTGAATTGTGGCTAGTGCAGTGGCATTTGCAAAAAGTGAGGAAATAATTATGTTATTGATTCTTGTGGTAACATGTCTCGTGAACGTAAGAAACGTGGCATCTGGATGTTCTATGACCCAGTCATGTATCATTTCGTCAGATGGCACTGTATCTTCACATATGACTTTGTTTTCCTGAATCTTGTCAAGAAGTTGCTGCCAATAACGAATGTGTCTTAAAAATTTTTCATACTCAATGTCAAGAACTCGGTACTGTTTTTTCAATGAATAGTGATAAACAAGTTTGAAGAAGTCTTTCTCTTTAAAAATGTTGTTTACTTCGGAAATTTTGTTATCAACAGTTTCAATTGGCTGTATCTGTTGAGGGTCTCCAGTGACAACCACAACTGGTCTAACAGTTACTTCATTGATTGTGCGAAGCACATGTCTAGCAATTCTTTGTGAAACCATAGACAACTCATCAAGAATGACAAGATCAAATTGAGAAATATTCCAATTAACTTTGGGAGTTACCATGACATCAAATGGAAATTTAAAGGCACTGTGAATTGTCTCACAAACAACATTTGACGAATTAAATTTATGGCGATAATCAGCAGCTAGATTTCCTGTGGAGAAAGCCACCAGCACTCTACGGTTTTCACGGACAGCTTTTTGTATTGTTGCACATACAACTTGCGATTTGCCTGAACCGGCTTCTCCAGTGATCAAAGTGAATTTTGTGCAACAGTTTTGGGAAGTGCTAAATGTTGTTGGTTCCGAGAGTTGTAACGGTTCATGTCCTTCATCCATCTCATCGTCTGACAAGTTATAGTAACTTAAATCGAGTTTGTAATGTTGTTCTCGTTGTTGTAAAAAGTTCATGATTTGTTCATGGATACCATTTTGGACATGATCTAAAGGCCACGTTTGATCTTGCAAACAACCTGCACTAGCACTACAAAGTTGTTGAGTAGAAAGAACTTGAATTTGCCGCAAGTACAATGTATCACGTAAACTAGAAATGTGAGACATTACAGTGTCTACATAAAATTCTTTGTTGCCTTGTCTTTGAAATCGCATTCTAATGATTATTTTCCCATCGTGGCCAAAGCAGATGCGAAATAACGAATCTGGATAGGAACATCACTGAAACGTCGGTGTTGAAATTGATGAATAGAGCGATTTGGGAAATTCATTAAAAGCTCTTGGAAATAATGCTCATCGTTGAATGGAGAAAGTAGGCTAACAGACACGAGAGTGTTACCTTGGCTGTAACATTTAGGATTGCTGGCATTATGGTCAACTTCTCTGAGCCATTGAATGAATGAAAGATAGACATTCCATTGAAGATATATTTTGATGGGTTTTATTTTCCACGACATTTTCACTTCTTGGTGTCAAAAAGTCCTTGGTTCTGCCATGGAAAGTTGAATCATTGAAATATTTTTTAGCCAAACTACCAAGTGTAAATGAACAGTAGTACCACGTTGTTGGAATTCAAACCTATAGAAATAGGTGTTAATATTTTTACGCGATGGTAAGTCCCTATTATTTAACAAATGACGACTCCCCCCTTGTGTGTTTGAACCACACAGGTATCCACGAACGAGTTGTTCTAGAACATGACTGATGTGAATTGTTTCCAAACCTGAAAGTTCAGTGGGTCCACAACCTGTTAGCTCACATGCAGATTTTAGCCATTCAGGAAAGGGAAAGCTCCATTCATAGGGGTTAATTGTGATGAAAATATCTGGGTAACCAAATTGATCCACAGGATCTATAAGTAACCGATGTTGACATTTCCAGTAACCGAGTGAAAAAACTTTGGTATTAAGAGCCCTTGCTGGTGAACACTTCATTTGTCACGCACTAGATATAGCTCCAATGACTGTGCTAAATATCCATAAATCGTAATGGAACTGAAGCAGTTCGTAGGTAATACTGTAATCAATGATATCAGAAAAAACTTTATTGAAAAAGGATGTTTTTCTGCTAAGGCGAGTATTGTCTTTTTGAAGAAACGATTCGCACCAACTTGTAAAAGGATACAAGTAATGCACATTCTATTCCCTGACTTTCTGTAAGGTCGTATAAGTTAATCTCTTTATTCTGGGACATATACTGTTGGCGCTTGTTTATGAGAACAGCGTAGCACGTATGCTCAGAAGCCAAAAGAAAATTATATGCCGCCATTTGACAACGTTGTCGGTCAGCAGGATCAACTATTTTGGAAATCTTATTTTCTACAGAGTCCTTAGACCATTTCACATGACATTTCCCTTTTTTTTTTGCCTATATCCGTATTGCTGCCGTTGGTAATCTCCGCAAATGCATATGTTTGAAAGTGACAAGTTAATCAAGCATTGAGGAATTAAGGACGCTGAAGGTGCAACGTAACGATTGTTTCCACAAGTACATGTCTTTACGCAGTCTTTAACTGGGGGCCGGTTGCAATAGCAAGGTAATAATTTTTCTCGTTGAAGTGAATTGCATTTGGAGCAATATGACCATGAACAGTAGTCTATCCAGAATGCCAGATCGTCAATAGTTTTCTGAGATGACTTTTCAGTCATAGTCGAAGTTGAAATAGTAAATCGCTGTTGATGTTCTTATAGGAAAAGCTGTTTTTCGTTCACTTCACGTTGTTCGCGATCTTGACATTGGGCAAGACGTGCCTCACGTTGCTTGGAGATTTTCAATGTTGGAAATTAAATTCCAATGTTTTCCATACCAAAAAGCCTCAGCTGTTTCTTTCTGCCACGTTTGTGCCACGTTTGTGGCATATTAGATAAAAAACTTCTTAAAGAAGTATAATATAACGAAGATCTAAAATTTACAACAAAGTAATTGTAGACCAATTGAAATTACGAATACAAAAGATAGAGTGCGGGCAAAAATTAGCCGACTGTGTAGTCGTCACCAGTGGTCGCGACGAGGAGGCTTTTTGCATGACCACCTTGTTTTTTGTTTTGTTTTTTGTTTTTTTTTCCCTGCTGTACTTTTTAGGGCAAAGTTTCATAGAAACTTTGCAATATTGTGATGAGCGGCAAAAATTCACATGATAGAGGTATACATAGTGTAAACTCCGGGGGGTGCTCGCTACTGGTGCGCTTTTTAGTGGAAAGTTTCACAGAAACTAAAACCAGTGAAAATGTGAAACACTAGTATCAGTCTTTCATATACGACAAATATTTATGTCGCTTAAAGCTCGTAAAGTCCTAAAGAGCGATAACAGACAGGTTTGTACCTTATCTTAAATCTATGGGTATTTCTTGAAAGACGTAAAATTCTGGTGCATTATTAATATCTTAATATACTGAGAATGAAAGAAGTTTCCCCTCGGAATAGATTAGAATACCACTGCGCACGCGTGGTTTTGTTTGCGACTGGCGAATACAATGGCGGAGAAACGGAAAGGAGCGATCAATTTTCTTCTCGAAACAACGACTTTCTAGGCTTAGCTGCATGGCTAATTAAATGTGGTCTGGACGAAAGGATTTATTGTCTGCCTAGCAGAAGGTGCGAATAAATATTAAAAGCTTTATATTCAACTTTAATATGGTCTGGCATGTTGACGATGTTGTGAAGTCAGTTTGTGGAGTGTTGTTGGTTCGTGTCTGTTATATTTTACACGAGTGGCGCTCGAGCAGTTTTGCACGTCAGCTCAATAACAAATTCTCTATACTGGAGATTGTAGACTGTCTTCGCATTTTGATTTGGCGTTCAATAAAGAACTGTACGAAGAACCCTGGCCATATATTAAACATGAATGTTTAAGTTCTACATGTATCAGTACCTGCGTGAACTTAGCGCGTGATTGTGCAGACGATTTAACGCAGGATTTAACGTGACGCTAGCAACATAATCATCAGACGATCGTAATTTGTAAAGGTAACAAAAACTCGTGTATCTTTACATCCACTTAGCAGATTTTAGTCAATTTTTATCTGGATCGACTGGACGTCACACGATACGTATTAGTATCGGAACTCTTGTAATGCACCAAGCTTTTTATTCAAAAATTTCGAGGAGTTCAAAAAGATCTCTTGATGTTATTAAACAGACCAGAAAACAATAGCGAAGGGCACAAAAGCGTCAGTATTCATGTTTGTCGGAGTTTATAATTTTTTTCCCTTCTTGACAAGAGAAAATGACTCTTTAAGAATGCATCGAGATTCTATTTTGGGTTGTTTGTCTAAGTTTTGGTTTGTATTATTTTATTATTGGGCTTTGCTTTAGAAAATGGGCTGGCAGGTTGCGGGGTTAGCAGCTCTGTCCGTACACGTGGCAAAAATTGTTATTATCTTTGACTAGAAACTTTGCACTATCCTTGGGATCTAGTTTTTTAGTATTTTTTGCCCTGTGCAATGTGTGTTCCTTCTTTTTTTTATTTTAAACTTTTTCCCCGTGAATGTGCAATTCTTTTTTATTATTTTTTCCCTTTACCCTTTTATATTTTTAACGTTAATCTTACCCGTGCAATAGTACCCTTTTCTCCCCCCCCCCGTTTTTCACCCTGTGCAGTGTATCCCCTTTTTTGGTTATTTTAAAGTTTTTCCCTGTGAATGTGCAATTCTTTTTGATTATTTTTTCGTTTACCCTTTCATATTTGTAACATTAGTTTTACCCGTGCGATAGTACTGTTTTGTTTTCTTCTCACCTCCTACTCCTGTTCTTCTTCTTCAACATGCTTTTCCTTTTTTTTTCTTTTTTCTTTTTTTTGCTTGGTGAATGTGTTTCTACCATGTAAGGCGCTGTGCTCGTTGTAGCCGTTGCTCCACTCTCATCAATGTCTTTGGCATCACCCCCCTTTTCCCTTGTCCCCATTACGTCTGCCGCTTCGGCTTCGGCGTCCGAATCTGAAGAGGCGACAGTTTTCCTTCTTTTTTTTTTGGCTCATCATCATCGCTTTCATCATCGTCAATCATGGCAAACAGTTTCTTTTTACTTTTACCTTTCCCTTTCTGTTCTCCTTTTCCTTTGACACCTGTCATGAGCAGTTGCTTCAATGTTTTCAAACTTGGCTGTTCCTTAAATTTTTTTTCTTCTGCATCACCTGTCACTGGATTGAAAACTGTAGCATACCGGTCAGGGTTTCTGATATATGTGCGTGCGACAATGGCCTGAACGCCCATAATATATAACGCCGCCCCCGTTTCAAATGCATCGTTTATGATGTCGTCCTGGTCATCGTCGCAGCAGAATTTCATAAATTATTTGACATCGTCACTCTGCATTGCTACATCTGTTTTCGAGTTCAATAGTGGTAAGTGTGGCTCAAGTTTTTTAAAAGTATTTTGCAAGATCTTTTTTCCATCTTTACTCATAAATGATGTATCCGAATCCTTAATTCTTTTTAGATTCTCAGATATACTTGCAGCGCATTCCGAAAGTGGAAATTGCGGTCTCCCAAGCCATTCACAAGACTGAGTTTGCGTACGCTTAAACACCTTCTCCTCATCTGGTGCATCCAGACTATTATTACTTTATATTCTACTAATTACTTCTTTTTACTTATTACAACTTAACAATATGCCAGAGGGCGTAATGTTAAAAAAAGAAGTTAACACACTGAACTTTGAAATATGGCTTTTTAATGTCAAAGGAAAATAATTGTCAATAAATAAGTAATAAGTAAGTACTAGTAAGTACAATAATAAATAGTACAATGGTTATCTGGAAAACGCGGGTAGCGGGTAACCAGTTGCGGGTAGTCATTCGCGGGTAACCAGTTGCGGGTAGTCATTTGCGGGTAAAATGGAAAATGCGGGTAGATATTTGCGGGTAAAATGGAAAATGCGGGTAGATATTTGCGGGTAAAATGGAAAATGCGGGTAGAATATGGAAAATGCAGGGATTTCAAATTACCTCATTGGAAGTACACTTTCACAATGTTTAATATCGCGTGAAGACTTTAACTAAATTAACTTCATGATTTAATATCCTGGCTAGGCGCAGTTAAAGTAGGTACTAAAGTGGGATTTTAACACCGCACCGCTTTTCTTTATGGATGACCAAAATCGAGTCATCATTTGTACGAGATTTACAGTACAGTCTCAGTCGACTTTGGAATCAGTGAATTTCAACAAAAAACAAATCTACAGTTAGTTAAATGTGAATGTTTCTTCAAGAATAGTACTTAAACTGTACAAAAACCTTACTTTACTCATTCCACATAACTTCAGGGGGGGTTTACACTTACCCAGAAGACCTGATAATTCAAATATTTCAGCACATGTATAAAATGCTAAAACTCAAAGGCAATTAAAGATGCAAGTATGAAACTTACCACATTTGTGCAACATGCACCAAGGAACAAATTAATGATTCATTTTTTTGATTGGACCCTTGGTGTTACCATGGTAACAATAAAAACATCCAAAAAGCTACTTTCTTGTTATCTTTCCCAGAATTTGGTATATGATAAAACGCTCTCATTAAGTTTTCAAGAACAATTCTGTGAGCAACCTGAGAAAATTTCAGCCAAATCCATTAAAAGCTCTTTGAGTTTTAGCATTTTAAAGGTTAAAATGTGTGGAAATCTTGTTTTTCGGAAAATCAAAGGTAAAGTTGGACTAACATGTCTTCGCATGATACCCTTAATTACATATATCTTGTTACACAAACTTTTATCAAACAGCAAACTATTCATCCATATTTCAAAGTTTAAATCTGTCCAATACACTACTTAGCAAGTTAACAAGTTTGGCTTGCCTTTGGGCAATTCTTTTCTTTTTTTCTACCAGACTGGCTTTTCTGGCAGCACCAAGCATTCTCTTTTTGTCCTTTTTTATTCCTGCTTGCTCAGTATACTGGCCATGTGGTATCTTGGCCAACTTCATCACTTCGTGCCGAGCATCTGACCCACTGTCAAACTGAAGACAGCAGACACTCCAGCCATTTCAACTGCCTTAGGCCCTTTGTATTTATGTTTTGGAGCTTTTGTCCAAACAATACCATTTAGGCTTTCATTTTGATTTTGTGAATAACCAGACAAACATCGAAGGAGCAAAGATCGTTCACTAAGTCGGGTGAATATAGGAAGAACGAAGTCGAGGAAAACTGGATCAAGGTAGTGGACCTTTGGATCAACCTCTTTCTTTGTCCTAACATATTGACACCAAGAATCTGCATGCTGAGGGCAAAACTTGTGTCTTTTTTTGGAATCAGGCAACAGTACACTATGGTGAAGTACAGCAAAAATGGCTTCTTGCATACTTTTTATGGAATTGTTTATTTATTTTTCCAACTTGGCATTCCGATTTACATTCCTTCGTATAGCTTTGCCATAGTACTCTTGCAATTTGTCAATAGTTTTGTCTGAAAGTCTGTGACCTTTCCATCCACTGACTTTCCATCTTTCAACTTCCCTGTTGTTTTCTTTTTCAAATCCCTGAGAGCAGTTCCAAGCCTTTTCTGTACATGGCCAATACAGTCCAGTTTCCTAACTCGATAACAAACAACACTTTGTTCTTCATGCTCTTTCTTCCATTTCTTATAGTTATTGGAGTTTATCCACTTCTCATACTCCTTACTCTGTCTGTTCATTCTTTCATACTTCTCACATGTTTTGCAACATCCATACACATTCCATACAGCTGTATAAGCCTTAGAATCACCATCACAAACCATATACTTGTATCGCATCTTGAAATCCAGATAGCGTTTCCACAACTCCTCTACAATTGAAACCTCCATGTTACCACTACTGCCATCATAGTTCTTTGTGCAGTGTTGCTGATGACTGGCATACCATTCTTTGTATTCTGTCGAATCTTTGTCAGCTTTCTGCTTATTACATGCTGTACAAATCTTCGATCTGAAACCGTAATCAAGCACTTGGCCTTTCTCTACAGAGATGACAAATCCAAATCCATAGTTAGCTGTGTGTCCCCTTTTGGACCAAGTACCATCAAAAGTGACAGCAATGTCAACTATGTCATCATCTAAGATGTCCAGATTATCTTTTTTAAGTTTACATCGAAGCTTTTCTCGGGTGGAACCAAGGTGTTTCTCAATAGCTTGCTTGTGGGCATCATAGAGAACATTGATGTGGGTGTTCCAGGCTTGAGATGACATTGGTTGAGGCATATTCAATATGCTACAAATTGTAGCCATGCCCTCTCTGCCAACGCCAGTTTCTGATGCTGCATATACCAACCGTCGCTTTATATCAGTAGCATTATTAGGATCCCACGAGTTCCCAGTTGACTTTGATGTGGGAAGATACGTTTTCTTCTTGCACTTCGAGCATTGCAAACAAAACAGAGCACTCTGACCATAACGTTTTGCCTGATCTTCGACAAAAAGAATATTTGCATTTTTACATTTATGGTTATCTTGAAATGCTTGATGAACATTGGACAAATGAAAAAAACGATAACCAGGATCTTCAACAAAATATGGTTTTGATGGATCACAATGCTCATCAATTTCTACATCACTCTCACCTGAGTCACTTTCACCAACAAAATCACTGTCACTAGATTCAACAGATGCCATAATCTTCTTTGCACTAGCTGTTATTGCCAGAATTTCTTCACTGTTGCTGTTCAAATTCCCATCTAGTTCAGAAATGGCCGAAGAACTACAACATTCAGGCAAATTTTGGGACTGAACTGGCTGGTCATCCCGATTCTCATTCGTTTGTTTTGCCTTCTCCCACGAAGAAATACCACGAAATTTGTCTTTAGACTTTCTTCTAGGCATTCTTCAAACAAAATGAGCATCAAACTCTGACTTTTCTTCGTAAATTCGATCGAATATCTTTGAAACACAGTGAAAATGACTACCAATGCAACGTTGGCGAACGTACGCATAATTTCTTATACGATTATAACCCCCCCTGAAATACATTCGTTTCCAGACCTCTTAGAAATATATGTTGAACACGTCCAAAAAAAACTTCATGAATATTCATCCCTTTTTGACCGGATTTCTTGCCGTTTTTGAAGAAAACTTTCTCCGTTTCCATGGCAACGGGAACTGGAAAATTATATTTTATAGACGGTCGTCAGTAAAAAGGCTATATCTTAGAAAATAAGCGGAATTTTAACATTCTGTAAAAAGTACCTTTACAAGAAATGTTACCACCATAAATTGAGACTAATTTTCAAATTTTGCCCATGTAACCAAAATTCAGGGTAGAGAGTCCCCTTTAATACTTTTTTGTTGATTCCAAATGGATTGAAATCAAAGAAGACATATTCAATCATGATTGCATAAGGCTCAGTGCACAATGCAATAAATCTAGCAATGTTGGTGTTTTCTTTGAGTTGATACAGCAAACGGGGCTCTTTCAAAAATGCTCGCGTGCTTTCTCGGTTTTGGTCCTTCAGCTTCTTCACCACAACCTGTTCATGTTCCAAGTGGTTTGCCACTTATACATTTCCAAACGCGCCACTAGCAAGTTCATCCACAACTGTGGCATCTCGCCATTTAAATGTTGGAATGTCGCTATAGGGATCAGAACTCTGACTTTTTAGCGTCAGTTTCGGAATTTTAAAGGAACCCGCCATTATAAGACAACGGCACTTCTGCGCTCCAAAGCATTGGACGGGTGATGTATATCGGCGCACGCAAAAGCTACACCGACGCTACACACGTTTTCCGGAAAGCGAGGTGTAAATCAGTTGGGGTCCGCTTTGTCGGACGAGGAGTTCTTGGCGTGCCATGCACCTTGGCCTAGCCTGTGAGCCGGCTCTCCTTTGGGGGATTGGGGAGAGGAGGAGAAGGAGAGCCTGCACGCGTAGTATTGTTTTTTTTTAGTAGTAGCGTTCCAAATTGGGACGCAGCTCACTGATTGGACGAGATGCTGATTGTTGACGTACAACCATATATTAATAGACTGCTGGTAATTTGTAAAATATTAAGTGCATTTGTGTCTGAAAGATATTTCCATCAGGTAAATATTTTTAATATCTTTGATCATTTATCAAGGGTTGTACTAACCGTATTAAAATCATATTATTAGGATAGACCCAGATCGATAGACCCGAATCGTTTTGAAACGAAATACTGACGTTTCGATGGGAGTCCTTGCTTGAAATGTCAGCGTTTCAGATTCGTTCCAAAAATTTCACCACCTTTTGCCTTTGCCACGGTTGTTAAACACTTTAGTATAGTGTGAAAGCAAATCGTCCTCTCATGGATAAGTCAATTAATTGAAAATTTGGTATCAAAGGACAACTTCCCACAATTGAGAAAATATTATCTATAAAACAAACGATAAGGTTCGAAACACTATTCGCCTGCAATACACACAGCTTTTTGTACCGTCCTGTAGCTCTCGGGACACGATTATTTATATGACTGAAGTTCCTATGGCCAGGCAAAGTTAAAGTCTGAAAGACTCCGGCTCCTTCAGTTCTTCCACTCGATATGTGAAAATATATAGAGATAGGAAAAAGTCAGACAGGACGTACCGAAGTGGCACGGCGGGTATACGGCATATCATTATCTTGTCATTTGTGGAACAAGATGACTAGTAATTTCACAACTACACATCGTTGAAATATATTGTGTACGTATGTTGTTATAAGTTGAATGAGCTTTCATTTGATGTAGAGTTCAAGATTCTGCGTTTTATAAAACTTGTTATACTGTCCAAAATGTGCGAACCACTGTTCCAAATAATATTTCATTAGCGTATTAGTCTGGCGAGGAAGTAAAACCGTTTTCTTTGTTTACATTGCATGTCTGGTTTGTGATTGGTCGCTTTTGACAACCCGTTAGAAGGGGCGGCACTCAAATTTGATAGCTATGCGTGCAGGCTCTAATTTCACCTCCCGCCCTACCCAAGAGCCGGCTCGCAGGCTAACCTTGGCCATGCCATGCTGACATGCAACGTTAAATGTATACTCAGACATAAAATTTACTACGTTCGATGATTCAGGAAATTTTATTGTTTTTACTATATGGCTATTGTTTGCGATTTAAAAAAATTTCTGACAAAAATAATTTTAACGCTCTTCACTGAGTATGACGTGTAAGTTAATCACTCACTACACAAACGTAAACGAAGCCAGCGCGCGCAGTCTCCAGGCGGTAATGATTTTCGTCTAGATACTGCAAGCCTGCTTTACTCCACTTTGGTTTTCTTGTTTTTTGTTGAAAATGTAAACGACCTTCAATACACTAGCAGCAGTGTTTTGATCTGGTTTTCCGAGCGTTTTTGCACAGGTTTTTGAGCTTTTTGAACAGCTTCAAAAACGACCCATTAAAATTTCTTCCTGATTTTTAAGGCTTAAACAACGTTGATTTTCTAAATAACTACTACGCGAATGAACTTATAAAACGGGTTGTTCTCAAAATACTCGCAGCGCGTGTTTTAAATATCGCATTAATCACTTCGTTTTATTAACTCTTTCCTGTACGAATTGGTATTTAGTATTTTATTCTGGCTAACGCCAGACGATTTCATTCACCTCTGGGGAAGCCATCGGACAGGAATGAGCTAAAGCAATCTGTCTGGAGAAATCCGGATCTACCCACATTTTCCATCTTACCCGCAAATGACTACCCGCAACTGGTTACCCGCAAATGACTACCCGCAACTGGTCACCCGCTACCCGCGTTTTCCAGATAACCAAGTACGAGGAAAGATAACCCTAATGTTGAGAATAAAGTAAAATAATTCAATGCTTCACTCCGTAACCTATGTGAAAGAAGAAATTGGAACATGATAAGCAACTCTAATATAGACGAACGCGGTTTAGATAGGTTTGGCTTGCATCTCAACCGCTCAGGTAGTGCCCTCTTTGCTAAGAATCTAATTAACACTATACGGCATTTTTAGTATTAGCTGTTCTAATTTTCTAAATGAAGATACTGCCGGTCCTGCATCTCAAAATAATAACCTTTTAATTAATCAATTTGCAAGCATACCTGCAAAAGGCTTGACCTTACTTTATATTAATATTCAAGCAATTACGAATAAGCTAGATCAGATCAGGCTTATGGTGACTGAATCCTCCATGAGTAGACAAAAAAAAATATTATGTTTTGTTTTGCTGAAACACACTTAAATCAAAATTGGAGTGATGCAGAACTCCAAATAAATGGTTACGACTTTATTAGAAAAGATCGGACATATGCCAAAGGAGGTGGTTTACTGATATATATTCCTACATGTTTAAATTACAAAGATCGAAATGATATTCAAATTACTGATGTTAATAATCACTGCTTGCTCGAATATGTTTGGTTGGAATGTCAATTTCCTAACTCTAAACCATTTCTAGTTTCTATTATGTACCAACCAGGTAATAATACCCAATGGAGGGATCAATTTAACTATATGCTAGGACTGATTGATAAAGAGCAAAAGGAAATTATTATTTTAGGTGACTTTAATACGAATTTTCTTGATAAGAAAGCTTATAAGTTCTTTCACATTATGACATCTAAATATCAACTAAAACAAGTAATTCAGTCTGTTACTTGACCTTCGTCTACAACTGATCTTTACATCAAGGGATGATTATGTTCTTAAATCAGGGGTTCTTCCCATTGTTTTAAGCGATCATTTACCGATTTTTATTACTAGAAAAGCTAATGCTCGAAATCTTGATAAACCGGATTGCCATCATACCATTAAATACCGTAGATCTAAGAATCTGGATATGTCCAGTTTTCTTGATGATCTTCTGGGTATTCCCCAGAATGTCTTTGAAATATTTGATAATCCTAACGATTTGTTAGAAATTTGGCATTCTCATTTCATTAAAGTTCTTAATGATCATGCTCCATTAGTAGAAAAGAGAGTTCGCTCCAACCGTTTACCCAGATGGTATAATTCTTCAATTCGTGAGGCGGGACATAAAAGAGATAAAACTCTTAAATTATATCTTAAGACTAAAAATCCCAATCACTGGGATCAGTATAAAAGTTGGAGAAACAAATCAGTCCACACTATTAATAAGTCCAAAAACTCGTACTACAAAAAACTCTTAACTGATAACATTAATAATCCACGCCAGCTATGGAAAATTCTAAAAAATATCTTACCCTCCAGCTTTACTCCACCTCCGTCAACTTTAATTGTCGATGATGTAAAGATCATTGACCCTAAAAGAGATCAGTGATCTTTTCAATGCATACTTTTCTTCTATTACTGAAAATCTTGGCATAATTATTCAAACAAATCAAAACTACCCATATCTTAATAGTATAAGTACTTGTGAATCCATCTATTCCTTTAATGGACATTGCTGATGTAATTAAACTATTAAATTACTTGGATTCGAACAAGGCAACTGGTCTTCCAGCTTACTTTGTCAAGATTTCGGTTAACTCTATAGCTCCTGTTATTCTTCGGATATGTAATTTGAGCATTGACTCTGGTATTTTCCCAGAAATATGGAAAAAAGCTAAACTGATTCCTATTTACAAAACAGGAGAGCGGACAGAAAGAGGAAACCATAGACCCATTTCTCTTTTAGCAGTTACCTCAAAAGTACTTGAACGACATGTTTCAAATTCATATATGAATTATTTGCTATCTAATAATATTGTTTCGCCAAATCAACATGGTTTTAGAGCCCAACACTCTTGCGAGTCTTCCCTTATAATGATTTACGAGTACCTTTTGGACAGTATTGAACAAGGTCAAATGAAGGGTATGACTTTAATTGATTTCTCGAAAGCGTTTGATCTTGTTGACCATCAAATTCTAACTTATAAACTAATAATGTACGGTATTTCTCCGTTGGCTCTTGAATGGTTTAAATCTTATTTAACGGACCGTACTCATCAAGTGCAAATCAAATTTACCTTGTCAAATCCAGCTTCTATCAAATCCGGTGTACCGCAGGGTTCGATTCTAGGACCCCTTTTCTTTCTGATTTATATTAATGACCTCCCCTTGTGTTTGACTGACTCGAGTCCATTTCTGTTTGCGGACGATTCAACCTTAATTACTCGTGGCTCCAATGTTGACGAAATAAGTAATTTGTTAGAAAAAGATGTGTATTCCACGTCTCAGTGGGCTAATTTCAATAATATGGCTCTAAACGTTAAGAAAACCAAAACTATGATCTTATATTCCAGGCGTAAATTTCCCGATGCTTCTCCGTTAGTCATTAAACTAAATGAAAAAATTATTGAGGAGGTGAAGACTGTTAAGCTGCTTGGAATTACTTTTGATCAGCACCTTAAATGGGATCACCAAATTACTAATATCTGCAACATCGTTTACTCCAGACTATATCTGTTGAAACGTATTCGTAATAATCTTACTCATCGCTGTCGTATTACAATTCTATTACGCTTTGATTCATCCTCATTTTTTGTATTGCTGCACTCTCTGGGGTAATGCCAGTAATGAGCTTTTAAATGACTTATTAAAACTACAAAAACGTGCCGCTAGACTAATACTTGATAAAAAACCTGATGCTCCTTCTATTGAACTATTCCGCCAATTGAGGTGGATTCCTATTCATAATTTTATTAAAATGAGAAAAATTCTTCTGGTATTTAATACTTTAAAAACGTCTTGGCCGCAAGATTTATGTAAATTATTCTCCTTCCTGAGGGATTCTCATGATGTGAACACCAGGTCATCCATCACCGATTTAAAACTTCCTCGGGTTAAAACAGAGATGGCAAAGTCTAAATTATCCTATTGTGGTGCAATGCTCTTCGATTCTTTACCTAATGAGTTGAAGGGTATTGATGATCATTCAATCAGCTCGTTTAAAACTAAACTAAAATAATTTTTCATTAATTTAAACTTTGCTGTAGACCATGTTAATAAATTTTCTTGTAACTCTTGCAAGCATGTTGTAAAATGTCGTTGTTACTTATCTTAATTTTTTGTATTTATGTATTATATATATCTTTATAATTTAATTATACGAGGGCCATTAGGCAGAATACTTTCATAGTAATAATGTATATACACAATACCCTCTGGAAATAAAGTTTTTATTATATTATATTATTATTATTATTATTACAATAAGTAATATATACAACATGAGCGGCCGGGTTGTATCGGATATACAAGCTCGAGCCGAAGGCGAGAGATTGTATATCTGATACAACGCGGCCGCGAATGTTGTATATTACTTAAGATATGAATGCATCTAAAGAATCATATTTACCAACTATTTTAGCGATATACTCTATTTTAGTAGAGAAAATCGAAGCTAAAGTTTATGTAAATCAGGACGATGCTGTATCCGATTTACAACCTCTGCTACGGTATTGATTTCTTTTGTGTTTTCTTCATGAATTATTAATGAGTATTTTAATAAGTAATAGTAATAGGTTATCTGGAAAACGCGGGTAGCGGGTAACCAGTTGCGGGTAGTCATTTGCGGGTAACCAGTTGCGGGTAGTCATTTGCGGGTAACCAGTTGGGGGTAGTCATTTGCGGGTAACCAGTTGCGGGTAGTCATTTGCGGGTAAAATGGAAAATGCGGGTAGATATTGGCGGGTAAAATGGAAAATGCGGGTAGATATTTGCGGGTAGAATATGGAAAATGCAGGGATTTCAAATTACCTCTTTGGAAGTACACTTTCACAATGTTTCACAATGTTTAATATCGCGTGAAGACTTTTAACTAAATTAACTTCATGATTTAATATCCTGGCTAGGCGCAGTTAAAGTAGGTGCTAAAGTGGGATTTTAACACCAACTTTCAGATTTCCGCACCACAGATTTCCGCACCGCTTTTCTTTATGGATGACCAAAATCGAGTCATCTTTTGCGCGAGATTTACAGTACAGTCTCAGTTGACTTTCGCAGTTAAAAATAAAATATTCGGTATTCGAAATGAATTAGCATACGCGCAGACTCTACACGATGAAACCAAGGTTAATAAACAAGATATCAAACACACTCATAGACGATGGTTCTTTTAAATAGCAGTAATATAGTAATACGAATTTATACAAAATAATTCATGTACCATCCATGTGCAAATTTAGTTAGGTGTTAAAGAGCTCTCGCATCTCCGTTACATTACATTATATTGCATAGCATTGTATTACATTCATCTAGTAAAATCCTACGTAAGAGTAAGTGTCATAAACGTCAAGTAACTCGTAATTTTACTGTAAAACGCGGCGCAATAACAGCGCAATGAGATCCGGATTTCTCCAGACAGATTGCTTTAACTCATTCCTGTCCGAGGGCTTCCCCAGGGGTGAATAAAATCGTCTGGCGTTAGCCAGAATAAAATACTAAAGACCAATTCGGACAGGAAAGAGGGCTTATGTACCGTGTAAGAACTCACCAGCTGCGTCACAACTAGCGACACGTCACGATTCAATCAATTCAATCAACTAGTAAAGTGTTGAAGCCGCGTGTGGTTTGCGGTTATATACTTTCCTACGTTGACAGGTCGACAGGTTTAATGTTCAGTTGCGCTTTCTATGCCGACAGGTTTAATATTTTGAACTTTCTATGTCGACAGGTCGACAGGTTAATATTTTTCGCTTTTCTTTGTCGACAGGTCGACAGGTTTAATGTTCAGTTGCGCTTTCTATGTCGACAGGTCGACAGGTTTAGTGTTTTGAGCTTTCTATGTCGACAGGTCGACGGGTTAATATTTTGCGCTTTTCTTTGTCGACTGGTTTATTTTTGCGACTAAAGCAAACATGTTTTTTACGTTATTTGAGTGTAAATGAATGATTCTGCTGGACAGAAACTTGCTTATTGTATCAAAAATTATTTATGAAAGATATACCGCATTAGCGCGTGAAGCACCCTATAAAACATCTTATTTCTTGCATTCAGTGGCGTGCGGTCATGTAAGCGTAGGCAAGCGCCGCTTGCCTAAATACTGAGTAAAAAATTTCTGGACCAATCTCTGAACAAAGTCAGTCTCTCAAGGACTCAAACTAAATCTTCTGCCTTCACCAACGGAACACTGTTTATACGCGATTTTAATGTCGTGGTTGCATAACACTTGTTAGTGTTTGCGTGACTGTTCTGGATGTTTTGTCTAGAAAGAGTCAAGTGGATTAAGAAGACTTATCTTGATACACCCTGCTTAAGAGTTTAGATTATTTCTTCATTATTAATCAAGGCAAGGGCCGCTTGCCTTCAGAGCTTAAAATGAACGATTGCGCATGCGCTAATTTAGGTTTGGCCCAATTGGACGAATATAGAGCAAAAGCAAGCGGCGCTTCTAAGGGACACCGCTTGATAGTTGATTGGCCAACACACACGTGTGCTACAATGAGCTTGCCTCTGGGCCCTTACTCCTTTAGGAATGCCACGCATGCAAAACAGCATAAGTCGGGTTTTCAATTTCAAACAGGCCAGATGCAAATTATACAGGCGCCAAGGCGCGTTGTTTTAAACCACACACATTGTACATCGTTCAAAATTCAGAAATGAAGTTATGAAGGGCAAGTACTCGTTGGTGATATTGTTGGTCAACCGTGAATTGCGCAGCAACAAAAAGGTAGTGTACCTTCATATAAAACTAGTTACAGCAGTTTCAGGTGATTCGCGCCCACAGGATATAAAAGTTCTTAGCGACGATAGTTGTTTTTGACATAAAGGAGTGGTTACCAAATCACGCGTTTCAACAATATTTAGTATATATTATCTGATTAAACAGCCTATTCCTATTTATATCTCACTAATATTGGTTTAAAACGGTTTTGATGTTCTTTCGGACATCGGTGGTGTCGGTGGTTTTGTTATTTTGCGTGATACAAACTCGCGTGATACAAACTCCTGATACAAACTCGCGCGAATCACCTGAAACTGCTGTAATTCACTTATTTGTAGTATGCGAATTGCATGAACTATATTTAGTCTACAGAAATATTCAAATGCGCGCAAACATGCGGTATGACTATATATATATATGATTGACTTATTGTGCAATTCTGTCTGATAATATTTAATCTACAGTAGAAGACTAGAAGATGCAAAACACGTTTTGCTGTGGATTATAAGTTGCATTGTCATTTAATTGCCTTCGTTTTTTCCCGAATTACTTTAAGAACAAATATGCAACATATGAACATATAGTATACATTCAACCAAAGATATATGCCACATTAACGTCTAAAACAAAACACAACACGACAAGTTCTTGTTAAACTATAGAATCCCAACTTGGGTTAAGGTTACTGCCTAACGTGACTTTTATACTTTTATTTGATTGAGTTTAGCTGAATATCAAATAATTTGCAAATATATCATAAAAATAAATAAAAATAGGAACAATTATTATGCCAGTGGTAAACAGGGAAGTGTTGTCGTTACGTTGTACTTTGACACGCAATTCTTAATCTACTTAATTCCTTTGACACTTGAAAAGAAAAGGCAGATTCGTAGCCAAAGCTGTGTGAATTTTCCATGCTTAAACTCCCTTCTGTAAAAAAAATCTATAATATATGCGAATAAACAGTAGCTTAGCAAGTAAAAAGGCAATACATGTTTGTACACATTGTCTGTGCTCCTTGTCAGTTCTCTTAGTTGTGCCCGGTAGTGCCGAACTTTTAAGTGAAACATTGATTGATATGTTTCATTAACAGTAAAACAAAGTTCAATTCACATTAATCAAAGACACAAACAAGTTACTTGTTCTATTTTCAAACAAACGATGAATTGTTAATTATAATACTTGGTGTATAAGTTAACGCAAACTAATACTATATACTTTCACATGTAATGTGTATCGGTCGAGTGAGTACAAGACTATTTGGTATACGTAAGCGCTGGAAACGAAGACAATAGACGAGTTACTTTTTGGCAATCCCTCTTTTCACAGATTCGAATTTTATCCACGGCCTAAGGTACGTACAATTGTTATATCACGTTTAACGTGCTATATACTTTATCCACCGCAATATTTGGGTATAAAACATTGTAAATTAATCGTCGCTAATAATTGTCTCGTGCAGTAACATAAACTTTAGGTTAGGCGCAATGCTAGACATCGATCGTGCATGTTCGTGCTTTTTAATACATTGCATGTGGGGTGTTGCAGTGACATAAATGTTTTTAAATAAGGAACACGTTATATTTTGTTTTTCACAGTAATTAAGTAAGTAATGCGGGAAAACAATGAATTCGTTACGTTTCGTGACCAAAAATCTCATGTCTCCGGATTTATAAAGGTCCGTCTTTGTTGTAGATGCACGGATTACGTCCTTTTTGCATAGAGCACCTTTATTCTTAGATGTTTTAGTTTAGCTATGAATCGTTATTGATATTGACTAAGAACGTAATTATGAAATAAAATAGATATTTTTAAAGAAGGGTTTTAGCATGGAAAATTCACACAGCTTGGCTAATAATAAGAATCTGCCTTTTCTTTGCAAGTGTCAAAGGAATTAAGTGAATTAAGAATTGCGTGTCAAAGTACAAAGTAAAGAGAACACTTTCCTGTTCACCATTGGCATTGATATGATCGATAATTGTTCCCATTTTTATTTCTATGATATATTTGCTATACAGTCGAACCTCTATTAACGGAGACCTCTATTAAGCGGCAAACACCTATCTAAAGTCCCGACAATTATTTCAGTTAATAAAATCCTATAGTTGTAACCTCTATTAAGCGGACACCTCTATTAAGTGGAAAAGCGGACACGTGGAGTAGAAGATTAACGTTTTCTTTCAACAATAATAATTTTACAAGGCATGCCAATAATCTAAGGCGACATATAGTCTCACTAATATAATGTTGCTATTTTTTATTCTTTCCTTATAATAGCCTGCGTAGCAGACGGTCGTTTGGGAGGAGGGGGTTTTGAGGGAGGCCGAAAGCCAGAGAGGCGGGAAACGTTCAAGGCAGAAAACCCTTTCCGCCTCGCGTGTTTCCCGCCTCTCTGGCTTTCGGCCTCCCTCTAAACCCCCTCCCCCCTTTTACATTTTACATGGTTTGTGTTTTTTGGGAATCATGCAAAATTAAAAACGGCCTATCTGAAGATACGGAAAGGGGGTGTATTTGTAGAGTTAAGTGTTAAAGTAGCCGGCTGCGTGCAGACTTCACACGGAAACGGGTGAAGTCTGCACGCAGGCCAGTGTTAAAGTGGGTCTAAGGTGGGCTTAGTCAGTCTAAGACCGGGGCCAAACGTCGAACTTTTCATGAGTTGGAGTTAGTCCAAATGAACTTAAACAAAAGATCGTCGTTTGGCTCGGGCCTTAGTTAGGTGGGTTAAGTGTAAATTGGGTCTACACCACGGCGTCGGCTTGGAATTGTATTAAACCACTTTGAGTCGGCACTCTAATTTGGCTATACCTATAGGCTATACCATGATAGTTTTCCAGCAAGCTTGAGTATTTCGCCTGTGAGAAAAAATTACTTCCCGTAAAGACTGAGAAAATGACGTTAATAAGAAATGTATTATAATAGGATTTTTCGTTCATTTCTTATGCGAGAACTACAGTTTGTCATCAGATTTTGCCTAGTTCCTTCGCTTCATGTCCACATCAGTTCGGCATTAGTTATTATACATACTTTATATTATTCGGCTTTTACAAACTATACACCAACGCATATCGTCCGAATTATTTCAATAAAAATACATGTCTTTTACACAATGTCATAAATTCCTGATGCTTTTGTTGTAACTCTCAGCAACTACTATGCACCTGCACCTTGCTAAGATTAGTGTACGTTTTCTAGAACTAATTCAAAAAATAATTCGTGTTTTCGCCAACCTCGAAAGTACCAATAATAATAATAATAATGATAATAATAATAATAATAATAATAATAATAATAATAATATTAATAATAATATTAATAATAATAATAATAATAATAATAATAATAATAATAATAATAATAATAATAATAATAATAATAATAATAATAATAATAATAATAATAATAATAATAATAATAATAATAATAATAATAATAATAATAATAATAATAATAATAATAATAATAAACCCCCTCCCCCCTTTTACATTTTACATGGTTTGTGTTTTTTGGGAATCATGCAAAATTAAAAACGGCCTATCTGAAGATACGGAAAGGGGTGTATTTGTAGAGTTAAGTGTTAAAGTAGCCGGCTGCGTGCAGACTTCACACGGAAACGGGTGAAGTCTGCACGCAGGCCAGTGTTAAAGTGGGTCTAAGGTGGGCTTAGTCAGTCTAAGACCGGGGCCAAACGTCGAACTTTTCATGAGTTGGAGTTAGTCCAAATGAACTTAAACAAAAGATCGTCGTTTGGCTCGGGCCTTAGTTAGGTGGGTTAAGTGTAAATATAATAATAATAATAATAATAATAATAATAATAATAATAATAATAATAATAATAATAATAGTACCAATAATGAAACTACGTTAGGATAAAGAACTGTAAATTGTTGGAAACTTAAACTTCCCAGTTTACACTACACTATACTTGACCTTAGCCCTTAGGATATCTCACTTTTTAATTCGCAGAAAACGCCAAATACAGTTTTATAACACTGTTACGCGAAAAAAGTGTTGCCCCCCCAAAAAAAATAAGTTCGCCCTTCGATCCCCCCCCCCCCCCCAACTGCGAGGCCTGCGATCTACGACTGCAACCTCAACGGCGACGTCCTTCGAAACAAAAGAATTGTTCATGCAAAACCAAAAATTAATAGTTTTCAGACCCAAGGGTATAATCAAAACAGCCTCTTTGCTCTATACAAAAATATTCTTAAATATAAGTCAGTACTTCAGTCTCAAAAGAATTTGCGTTTTAGTATCGTATATACAAATACAATTTAAGTTTGATACAATTGTTGTTGAAAACTTATAATATTACTGTCGTATAAGGGTTCCGTATTTGGGTATTTTGCGCGGGAAAGCGGTAACAAATCACGATTTTATTTGCTACATGTTGGTAATGGACAGACATATTTTCTTCAGATGTCGCAGACCAATAGCGCTAAGCGAGCAAAGACTTCATGCAAAACCAAAAATTAATAGTTTTCAGACCCAAGGGTATAATCAAAACAGCCTCTTTGCTCTATACAAAAATATTCTTAAATATAAGTCAGTACTTCAGTCTCAAAAGAATTTGCGTTTTAGTATCGTATATACAAATACAATTTAAGTTTGATACAATTGTTGTTGAAAACTTATAATATTACTGTCGTATAAGGGTTCCGTATTTGGGTATTTTGCGCGGGAAAGCGGTAACAAATCACGATTTTATTTGCTACATGTTGGTAATAGACAGACATATTTTCTTCAGATGTCGCAGACCAATAGCGCTAAGCGAGCAAAGACTTCATGCAAAACCAAAAAGTAATAGTTTTCAGACCCAAGGGTATAATCAAAACAGCCTCTTTGCTCTATACAAAAACATTCTTAAATATAAGTCAGTACTTCAGTCTCAAAAGAATTTGCGTTTTAGTATCGTATATACAAATACAATTTAAGTTTGATACAATTGTTGTTGAAAACTTATAATATTACTGTCGTATAAGGGTTCCGTATTTGGGTATTTTGCGCGGGAAAGCGGTAACAAATCACGATTTTATTTGCTACATGTTGGTAATAGACAGACATATTTTCTTCAGATGTCGCAGACCAATAGCGCTAAGCGAGCAAAGACTTCAGTGAAAAACATCGACGAAATATATTCCCAAGCAAAGAAAATCCAATTTCCATGGTCAGACGCGGCTCCGGATAACTTTGTGAATTGGTTGGAAAAATTTTCAAGGGCAAGGAACGTCGTCAAAGAATTCGTTTTGTGGCCATTACTTAGTGCTATCTCCGCTCTTATTTCACCGAAGACGAAGGTTAAGGCATCAAGTCTCTACCCAGAACCGGTAAATATTTACACTCTGTTTCTGGCAGAATCTGGGTCAAATAAGTCGACTGCTTTTAGTTTATCAATCGATCCTATAATTGAATACGTGGAAGAGAAACAGAATACCGTGATTGTTGTTGAAGATAGTTCACGTAATGGGTTGTACGAACACCTCAAAACAACCAAAGGACAGGGACTCTTGGCCAAAGACGAAGCTCATGCATTTTTTCAGAAATTACTTTCATGTAACGGACGCGATAACGGAAAGGAGCTAAACAGTGAACTGATGTGTAAGTTCCACGATGGCAAACCTTGGCTGATGACGAAAGGGAGACATGGTAAACGTGACGGTCCGAAACAAACTGGCGTTGCATTTTGTGGGGCTAGTCAGCCACGCTCCTTCCTTGCAAAAGGCGTTTTTGTTAAAATGTCTAAAGCTGGCGATGGACTCTTGGAAAGAATACTGATTGCAGCTCCAAAGCCACATCTACTTCCACCTAATCAAGTACAACAATTCATCGGCCAACTTGAACTGACACAGTTGACCGAGTTGTCACGTGTATTTGATAATATCTACCATCTACATCAAAGCGAAGAGACCAGGATATACGAACTTTCTGAGGCAGCAAAGACCGTATACAACAATTACTGTGCCCAAGTGTTTGAAGAGCAAAATTTGAAATTCGAGGGAGAGAGGGGAGCTGGTGAAGGTTCTTCTTCTTCAAAGGATACCAAACATGTAATTCGGTTAGCCGTCATCCTTCAAGTATTGTTCCACGGAATTGACAAAGCACTTGGATCAATATTGCCAAATGTTCCTCTGCCACTTGAAATCAGCCAGGGGAACATGCACTGAGCAATTGCTACGAACGAATACTCTGTGGATGTGAAAGCAGTGCTGAAAGGTGTAAGTATATCCGATATGTTTTCCTTTTGTTAAAAATATTCGTTCACAACTTTAATATTTGGCCGCTTGGAATTACCTTAAATTTTGTTAAACATGTCTACACCGACAGTCAAAAAATCCATGAACTTACATATGAGCTTCTGTGATAGTATAAATTCATTTTAAATTTCTTAATGATTTCTTAAACGGATCTCATGATTGATTTACATATCTGGTGTTAAATGTTATTTCATTTCCCGTTAGATTCGGTAAAATTCAATTGAAATCCGAAGAAATAATCAATCAGTCACTTGGTAGGGCTTTTATGATTTGCCGAATGTCGAATTTTCGGCCTTTTCTTCTAAACCTTTTGAAACACGACCGCGTCTGTCTGAAGACTGGTACTAGAGTATTTCTGATGTCGTAACGGTAACACACTGAGAGAAACCAGTCCATCCACAAGACAAGAAACCAATACTCAAAGTATCCCAAACCTAAACTCAATAATAGTTTCGAATATGAAGTTACTTACATAAAAATGTCACTGTGTTATCGGTAGTACCCATTCTTCTAAAAACGCGGTCGTGTAACAAAAAGTCAACAGAAAAAAAATACCGTAAAGGGGAACTGCACTCAAAATTGTGGGGTTCATATGAAAGGCCTTACTGACTTAAGATTATTCCCGAAGTTTCAGAGTTTCATTCAATTTAATAAAGGAGATATCGCTAACTGAATTTGTAAATTTGTCGATTTTCGGCGCCATTTTGATGCAGACATTGCTTGTCAGCGGCCTCTCAAATTAATATAACTTCACTAAGTGCTTCTTTCTCGACAGTGGTGTACTTTTGAAAGTGATTATATAGTAAATGTTGACTACCACGGGTAGTAGATTGGATTTGCCAACACTTGCAAATATGGCAAATTTGGTTGCAAACATGCCGCTAACATTTGCAAGTACGTCAAACATGATGCAAATATTTTGCAAATGTTGCAGATACGAAATTCGCACCGGTGCGAAGTTGCAATTGCCGAATTTGCAATTAACATCGAATTTGCATTATGCAATTGCACTTTTGCGCCGGTTGCAAACTAGTGCAAATTTCACTGTTACTATGTTTGAAAGTTTGAAAATGTGAGCAAATCCATTTTTTTATCCAGTATACACCGCATAAATTAGATTAATTATCTTACAAAGAGCGTTGAACGACAACACATTCACTATATAATTACCTTCAAAACACCACTATCGAGAATGACGAGAAAGAAGCACTATAAGTGATGTCATATTTGAGAGCCCGCTGACAAGCCAAAAAAATCGACAAATTTACAACTATCTCCTTTACTAAATTGAATGAAACTCTGAAACATCGGGAATAACCTTAAGTAAGTAAGACTGTTCAGTCATATGAACCCCACTTGTATTTTGAGTGCAGTTCCCCTCTTTGATCATGCGCCTTAACCTCTAATTATATTTTTTTCAATTTTTCAATGTTAGATGATAAATAATCTTTCGGAAGAAAAAATACCTCAAAAGGTTTAGTTCCCTTTACATATGGCTGTGATGATGTTGAAGTTATGGTAATATCACTTTCGTTTTCAACGGATAAATATCCCGCTGCATTGACAATTATAAAGTATAAAAGATAAAGTACAATTCAGTGTACAGCTGTATTTCTGCCTGTTTGACTTCAATTACGCTTCTATAAGCCCGATAACAATTCATCGAAAGAATAATATGCAG
The DNA here is from genome assembly GCA_035771165.1 of Paragorgia papillata. NCBI lineage: Eukaryota > Metazoa > Cnidaria > Anthozoa > Scleralcyonacea > Coralliidae > Paragorgia > Paragorgia papillata. The sequence goes on along the minus strand of JAWNZC010000457.1, from coordinate 41,305 downwards.
TAACTTGAAATTTAACACTAAGCTACCGATTTCGACGATTTACAAGCAACCAAGTCGAGTATCAGTTCAAATCATATCGCCTTGTATAATGTACTGTACGACTATTCAGTATATGTTCGTAATGTATTGATAAGGTTGTTACACAGCAGTGTCGTTTTGGACTTTTGTCGTTTTGAAAGTAAAATAACTACTTATATAAGTATACCACTATTTACTTATGATTACTTATTTGTAGATTTGCGTAGAAGATTTGAGTGCAACGGAAAGTTCAAAAATTTACCGAAAAATTCTTCTTCATCCTGGTGAATTTGTAATTCCGCGCAGGATTTACAGAGATTGTAAAGCAGTAGATGCGAAAACCATGATGATCCGAATGAATGAATTGGTAGACGAGCATTTGGGATGCCTTGCTCAAAAGACTCAACAACAAACCATCTTCTATAAAACAATTCCGTCTGCAGACATAGAAGAATCGTTAAAAAATCACGCAGTTAGCTTGCGAGATTACCGTGTCAAATTCAACCAAGTAGACTACAAATGTTGTGAACGACAACGAGAGGCAATACACCGTGCAAATCCAGAACGGATCGTTATCGATGCAATGCGTACAGTAATGCAAGCCGAAAACGACAACGAATAAATATATCGAATGGAACTGAGTTTTTTTTAAATAAAACTCACAAACACTTCAAATTAGTATAAGGTGCATCGAACATGCAAATGACAGGGATATATGCTCTCACAATTCGTGCTAAAGCATACGTAACTATTTTAATAGCTGTTCTTGGCAAATATACTGTTAGACACCTTTAGTTTAATTTTTTATTGCGCCAAAAACAATAACTGTTTTCATTGTTTCACCATATGTTTTTCCTAATTGTTCTGGTTCTGTATATTACTATTGTTAACTGGAGGTCAGGAATGTATCTGAGCATGTGTTTTCCGCCTCGACCTTAATTAATAAAGATGCTATATATTCATATATTTCGTTTAATTGCATTCCCTCGTCATATTATTGAGATAGTTTATAATCAGCCTGCAATAAGACCTATTACTTGCTGAATTCTGCGTACACAATGTTCAAAATACTTGATTTATTTTTTGAGGTGTGTCACGTCAACATAATTTCATACATTCATAGATTTGGGTTCCCATTTCACCTCGACTTCGGCGCCTATAATTGTTATATAGAAAACTCGGGTGCGTTGTCTGTTTGTTAAAAATAATGTCACTCAATAATACACCTTTCCGATAATTACGTCACGCTGTATGAAAACGAGGCTGCATAGCCAAGTTTCACAATTTTCGCCTGTACCGATTTTGCCCCTTATAAAACAAGGACCATAATTTCTAAAAACATTTTCCAACCGACAACTTTACAAAATTTAAAACAAAACAAAACAAAATCCAAAAAGCAGCATCTTGTAAAAACTAAAGAATTGAGAAAATAAACAAGACGAGACAGTAATCGAGGTGATATTTCGAATCTATTTCAGAATCATTGTCCAACCTGGTTTGCCGTCTTGTTTATTTTCTCAAATCTTGAGTTTTTACAAGATGCTGCTTTTCGGCGTTTGTTTTGTTTTATATTTCATAATTTCTAAGCTACAATTCGTTTAAATATACAATGTATATGTATGCATGTTATTTCATAAACTTTCATTCGTTGTACATAATTGAAGTTTCTGCGTTATGTGAATTTTATTAAAATTTGCAAAATGATCGCACAATTTTTAACGCACTTCTCACAAGTGTTATAAATTTCAAATATTTATAATTATAAATATGTACAACTTTGAGCTATATCAAACAGGTTATTGAAAAATGCAATTTGGGTTGGAAATGTAACGTTTCTAGCTAATCGGGAAGTTTATCACTATTATTAGTATTATTTTTATTATTATAGAAAAATTATAATAGTGCGAACATTTAAAACATTTAAAAGTAACGCAAAAGCGTGTGCAACGTGTGCATGGGGTTGACATTCTCCAATAGTAAAACCATGTCTTGCTTGCATGTTACTAATGGATGTCGTTACACTTGCGTTGCAGCACAATTCAGATTACAAGAGAGTGCTACTTCCCCTCTTGAGGACGATAGTTATATTTCTGCTCATTGTTTTCGATGGCAATGGTGAAGCCATTCCTCTTTCTGAAAAATGCAGAGCCCATGTTAAAAGGCTTATTGAAGTCTGGATGCAGAATCCAGTTTTGTTTCCAAATCGAGTAAGCGGTTCAATGATTTATAACACATGTGACCAAAACGATCCAACACATGTTCCAGATGACACAGTACAAACTCGAATTGACTTGTCCGCATTGCTCAAAATTAGATATCGGTAACTCGCTTTATGCTACACGATGGAAGGACGGAAAAGCCTCACACGATCAACCACGTAGACTTTTCTGTATTCAAAGACCAGTTGTTTTAGTGAGTAGAGTTTATCGTTGCACAGCTGGTCACCAGGTATTAGCGCATGATCCTTGGCTTCTCCAAATTATATCATCCTCCACGGAAGTCCCTTTTGTCCTCTTCCATAGGAGTGGGGTAACTCGTGATCTATACCAATACGTATTTACACATGTACAAGCTGGTGTGAAACTTACTGACATTGAGAGGTTTCTTGTACAAATGTACCACGATGCAACAACGGTATCTCTACGCGGAACTAACGGACAGAATCCAGTGGATGATTTACAGTGCCCAGGCAGGCGAATAACAACAAATTGCTTTGTCAGAGCGTATTTCGAGTACGAAAATATGTACGCACAACATATGTCGGATATACCATACACGTGGTCAAACTCGACCTTTTCCACGCAGTGCAAAGAATTACAAAAAAAATTCCCAAAAGAGGAAAGAAAGGCAGTACCATCAAAATGATTAGACGTAGAATGATAAATGACTTAACAATGGTTTTTCGAAACCCTTCGGATCTTGGTTGGTATAGAACCATGAATACACCTTGAGCAGGAAAGATGCTTGAACAATTAGACGACTTTTTGTCAAAATGGAAGGATCAGACGCACTGTGAAGAAGACATTCTTCCTGATGTCGCAGTTAAAGAACTCGAGAGTTTAAGGAAGCACATGCAAAAAGAGTGTCTATCGGATATTCCCCCGTCTTGCGGATCAAACAGAAACGAAGCAATGCACAAAACGCTTCGTAAAAATATTTCCAGACAACGGATTGGTGTCCAATTAGGAACAGCACTTCTAGGAATAAGCTTTCTCATATGGAATGAGAAAAGGAGTAAAAATGCCGAGGGAAAAGTAAGTGTTTGTTCAATCCAAAATTATTATTCGTCGTTCCTTGATACTGGCAAAACTCATACCAAAGAAAAATTCGGAATTTCAGTATTGGAAAGGCAAAACATACTATCACAAATTAGCAACGCAGAAATTCACACTAGTGATATCAGTGATCCTTTTCAAGATATATTTAACGACAACACGGACAATGATAAGAGTGGGGATTACGATTCCGACAACGATGACGAATCCACGGTTTGTGATACATTCTTGACAACAGCATCTGCTATTTTAAAAACGGTTTTGTTAAAACTGCACCTTGTTATTGATCTTTCTTCCAAGATAAATGGGAAACCAAAAGCTTTCGCCAAGGATATTCACTTCATGAAAAGTGCCCTGTTACTCCTAAGCAACTCAAAGTTTACATCAAATGAAGCAGCCAGCAACAGAGTTGACTCCATTTTAAAAGGATATGGTTTAGAACGTCTTCAAACACCTAAGAACGGTAATTGCCTATTTTCGTCAATTTCGTTTTTTATTAAGCAGATGTTAGCAATAAATATAGACAGGAATGAAAATTGTGACGTATTGTCAAGAGAACATTTCCAATCCATGGGTTTATCGACTGACCAAGACTTACAAGAAATTGCCGCGCATTTGCGAAAACTTAGTAGTGAACGAATTTCTTGGCTGCAATATGCAGGAATACTCTTCATTTTTAATATCAGCCGAGCATATGTCGTATGAAGAAACAGCAAAAAATTTCGAAAGCAATGGATTTTTCGATTGCGAGCTTGGCAATGCAGTTATTCTGGCTCTTGCAAATATTCTGCGCGTTAGTATTGTCGTCTTCACTTCACTAGAGAATTATCCAGTTATTACAATTGTTCCAAACAATGAACCCATAACAAATACTCCAGCATATTTGGCATTTGAACAAATCGGTGCGGGACATTACGATGCAGTCATTGAAAGTACAAGACAAACAATTCCTCAGGACGAGGAGAGCGAGGAGCTCAGCGGTGATAATCGGCACGAGACTCTTCATCATGGAACATGTTTAAACACTGCAGCATCCAATCCCGGATGTCGATGTGGTTAAGGAGGAGCAAAAAATAAACAGCACAGACTTTTTTTGTGCTGAATACAAGTCCGGTTGTAAGTGCTTCCGGAGTCTTAAAGGATGTACAGCAATGTGTGGTTGTTACAATTGTGCCAACACATATGGAATACGATCGCCATCCATGCAAGGTTTACCTGGCGCCGAAGTACAACCACGAAAACGTCGCAAGCACGGAATAAACATTGAAACTGGAAGAAACTTCATGATAGGTAAGGGAGAGAATGTGGTGGAAGCTCCTTGGTCGCTATTTGAAGAGCTTCTTTGTGTCGAATGTGCTCTGCACATGGGTGAAAAGGAGGACATTAATACAATAAACCTTGCGAACTTTTACAATAAAATAGTATTGTCAATTAAAGACAATTCTATCAAATTGCCTAAAGACGAATCAATTGTTGTTGAATTACAGAAGCTCGACCAGAAAGAACAAAATGCTGTAGACTATCTCGTGAACAAATTATTTAGAGATGATGTGCTGTTTAAAGAACAAATGAAACATCAAATAGAATTAAATGTCAAATAGACAAGTTAAATATCTCAAGATATGTTTTCCGACATATTAGTAATTGCAGTTTAATACAGTGATGTTTTCCAAATTTTAGAAGTGGGGGGAACGCTCACTAAAGTCAAATGGGCGTGGCCACCTTAATTTTTATTCCAATTAAACAAACTAAATTAATAAATTTTATATTAAAATGTGTATTATGAACAAATTTGTTGTAGCAGTTGGACTTGTATCGTATCTATGTATTAAAGTATTAGCGCTGTTCCCCCAACGGACCCAATGCCCCCAAACAACTCGTTGGCTATTTGATTGTCAAACGTAATCGATAATATTAAATGCTGTTATAGTTCAATGCTTGCATATAAGCCGATTATACAAATTTAAAGTTAATCACAATCGCTACTGCGCATTTACAGAGATACTCATGTTCGGGTGAGTGAAATTTGAAATCCGCGTTTTTGAAATTCGAAATCCGCAATTTCGCCTGAGTGAGCTGCTTGACTGTAAAACTTGTCGAATGCTGAAATTTCGAAGTGTTTCGCTTAGAAATTCACAAACTTTACGAAGAATAGTATTTTGACTGTGTTCTTAATTCTTCCCATGCAAACGAATGTGCGTGAAAATTATTGTAAAGCGTATGACTGAACGTCCGAGAAATATATTATTGTAAACACTAAAACACACGGCGTTTCCGTGGACTTTATATTAAACCAGTGATGTTTTGCAGGGGGAACGCGAGGGAACGGCGTTCCCCCACTATTTTTGTCGGAGAACGCCGTTCCCCCTGACATAAATTACGGTGGGGTAACGCCGTTCCCCCTAACAAAAATTATACGTAATTAAACGTATTGGAACACCGTTCAATACCGCACTATTTTTGCTTTGATTGCGTGATAGGGACTAGTTTTACTGATACAAATTGGCGGTGGACACATGCATGCGTAGCATGCCTATTTTTATTATTCACTCGTTGTGAAGGATCGCTAAACTCGCTTCGTTCACTCGTTCGTTTGCGATCCTTCACAACTCGTGAATAAAAATCGTACGCGCTCACCAATCATGAAGTAATCTCTATATATCACTATATCAGTATTGCGTATATTCGTTGAGTTCTAACTCGGAAAGAACGAAAGCAATCGAATGATTGTATGATTATAAGACAATGCAACAAGGGTGCTTCACGCGCTAATGCGGCATATATCTTTCATACATAGTTTTTGATACAATAAGCAAGTTTCTATCCAGCAGAATCATTCATTTACACTCTACTAATAACGTCAAAAAACATGTATGCTTTAGTCGCAAAAATAAACCAGTTGACAAAGAAAAGCGAAAAATATTAACCTGTCGACCTGTCGACATAGAAAGTTCAAAATATTAAACCTGTCGACCTGTCGGCATAGAAAGCGCAACTGAACATTAAACCTGTCGACCTGTCAACGTAGGAAAGTATATAACCGCAAACCACATGCGACTTCAACACTTTACTAGTTGATTGAATTGATTGAATCGTGACGTGTCGCTAGTTGTGATGCAGCTGGTGAGTTCTTACACGGTACATAAGCCGGAAAGAGTTAATAAAACGAAGTGATTAATGCGATATTTAAAACACGCGCTGCGAGTGTTTTGAGAACAACCCGTTTTATTAGTTCATTGGCGTAGTAGTTATTTAGAAAATCAACGTTGTCTAAGCCTTAAAAATCAGGAAGAAATTTTAATGGGTCGTTTTTGAAGCTGTTCAAAAAGCTCAAAAACCTGTGGAAAAACGCTCGGATAACCAGATCAAAACACTGCTGCTCGTGTATTGAAGGTCGTTTACATTTTCAACAAAAAAACAAGAAAACCAAAGTGGAGTGAAGCAGCCTTGCAGTATCTAGACGAAAATCATTACCGCCTCGAGACTGCGCGCTGGCTTCCTTTACAGTGAGTGATTAACTTACACATCATTTTCCAACAAATTTTAGCCATTGCTTCATACTCTCGCGTGCGTGATATACTCAGTGAAGAGCGTTAAAATTATTTTCGTCAGAAATTTTTTTAAATCGCAAACAATAGCCATATAGTAAAAACAATAAAATTTCCTGAATCATCGAACGTAGTAAATTTTATGTCTGAGTATACATTTGGCATGGCATGGCCAAGGTGCATGGTGGCGCCGCCAAGAACTCCTCGTCTGACAAAGCGGACCCCAACTTATTTACACCTCGCTTTCCGGCAAACGTGTGTAGCCTCGGTGTAGCATCATGTATACATCGCCCGTGTCGTTGTCTTATAATGGCAGGTTCCTTTAAAATTCCGAAACTGACGCTAAAAAGTCAGAGTTCTGATCCCTATAGCGACATTCCAACATTTAAATGGGGAGATGCCACAGTTGTGGATGAACTTGCTAGTGGCGCGTTTGGAAATGTATACGTGGCAAACCACTTGGAACATGAGTTTGAGTTGCTGTATCAACTCAAAGAAAACACCAACATTGCTAGATTTATTGGAGTTTGGATTTTGGTCGAGGGTCGAGTGTCGAGGGTAGTTTGTCGAGGGTAACGGTCGAGGGTAGTAGGTCGAGGGTTGTAAAACACGCTAAAATTATTTTTGAAATGCAATAAATAAGAATTATAGTTATGTTGTCTTATTTCGTGTTAAGCGCAAGGGGTGATTAATCAGATTATGTTTGCCCTGAGGTGTACAAATATCTTTCATTAATATAACTTCCTTTCGCGACATTTACGCAAAGCCAAAGTGAATGATGCTTCAATGTTTCGGAAGACTTCTCAAAAGGTTTCACTCAACTTAATACTGGCCTGGTTATAAACCAGGAATTTGTATATTACGGCCTATTTCCAGCGTCGAAATTTAATGTACATTAGGTATATGCAACTCTGTTGATTATCACTTACAAAAATAGCGCGGAGATTTGGGCCCATTTGGCTATGAGTTTGAGAAAAATTCGGCGCTGTTGAATCGATTTATTGTAGCCAACAGCATGTATTAAGGGGTGAGTACAAGGGAATTCTAAGCATCAAATAGCCTCTGGATGTTTAAAACTCTGAAACCCATGAATCTTAACCAGTGGCGTAACTATAGGGTCATCTGTCGGTAAATTCTGATTCCCTGTCGGAAATTTCCATGCGAGCTTTTTTTGGATGCTATCATAATAAACCTCAATACCCGTTTCAATGACACAACAGTCGGTGTATTGAAATCTCTAAGTTGCCTTTCTCCAGATCAACCAGATCAGAATGGCGCCAATATTGACTTATCTTTACTTATTATCTAACCATTTACAGTTTTTTGTTTGCTAATATGATACGGAAAGACTGCGTAATTGACGACCAATTAAGATAAATTGATATATATAATGATTGAGTAGAAATGATGTAATGTTATATAAATTAATGAATAAATATGGCATTTTGCTATTTGGCTACGCCCACATGACCACGCGCACTTGTCAGAAAATCTTAATGCTTGCACCCCCGCTTAAATTCCTAGTTACGCCACTGATCTTAACGGAACATAATAATAAGTTTTGCGGCATTCTTGGCCAGGTGTATATAGCAGGCTGTCATCCTTAGAACCATACTTCATCATTAGTGGAGCGCGTAGTAATTACTAAGTATATAGTTATTTCTTTTGTATAGCTTTGTACTGTTTGTAATTTTACATTTCAAATACGATATACGGTCGAATGTGACAATCATCGGAAAGGGATTTTCTGTAAATATTACATTTAAAAAATTATAGAATTAGTCAAACAACAAAATAACTTTATATGGGCAAATCAATAAAAAAGGAGACTTTTAAAACCCCTTATAAGGGGGATGGGGGTGAAACTGATACCATCATTGCATGGGTGCGCAAGCCAGATTATCATACAATGTTTGCGGTTTTCGTTTGAGTCAAAATGTTCGCGGTTGTGGGCCCCACAACAGAACCGTGCAATTGGATGGAAAACAATAATTTCATTTATAAGACAGTTTCAGATACACCAAATTGCGATCTTACTCTAGATCTCCAGTAGGGACAGTTTGCCCCGCAGACAAGCTAAAAAGTATTAAGAAGCCAAGCTGTCTATATCCATGACACTTCGTTTTCCGACAATGACGATTGATGAAACCGCCATCTCTGTCATTTAATACCACACTTAGTGGTATTACACTTTCGGATTCTTGTCTGATCCAAGGGCTCAAAATTCTTATAAAGGTTGCGTTATTCTTTGTATTGGATACATTTTTGTTTAAAAAGATGTCTAAGCCGGTTATACTCGAAGGTTGTGAAAGGTAGTAGCTCCAGTGAAGATGAGTCAGAACGTTTCCCCCTGAGTCAGCCAGGTGCAGGTTTGGTTAACTGGTTAGCGGAATATCAAGTTGAAGAAGAACACGTGGCGCTACAGAAGGTTATAAATTTAAGCAAGGTAAGGTAGCTGTAGTGTTTTTGACTTTTTCATTATCCACAGAAACAATGTTAATTAAAGAGTTCACTCGTATTCTACTACCGATATTATGATTATTAGGGTTCTTTCTCAACCGATATTATTGACCTAACCGTGTCTCCTGCAAAAGAGAAGCCGCCTGTGAGACCTGTCGATGGAACATCTAGCCATGTAAGAAAAATTTCGAGTTCTTTGAACGTTTTGTGGAAAACAGTGTAAATGTCAGTAATGGGTAATATAAGCTTCCGAAAAAGTATCGGTCATGAAATCAAGATTCGAGTTAGAGAAAACGAGATTTCAATGAAATGGTTATATTTCTATTCTAGTGATCTTTTGAAATAAAATCGAAATATAACCATTTTATTGACGTCTCATCTTTTCTGACTCGAATCTTGAGTTTATAAGATGACATTCTCGTTTTGAAATTGTTTACGAATACCCCTGGTAAAAGTGAAAGCAGTAATGACAGTAGCATTAGCAACAGTGAAACTAATAGTAATGTCGATGGTGGATCGTGTAAGCAGAGAAAGGTTGGTGTGGCATTTTGGGAGGGCGCTGAAGAGGAAGTTGTTCAGCAGTTCCCTGACGACATCGACGGCGATATGATTTATGTAATGAAAGACCTTACAGAGCAAGACGAAATACATTCAGCATTCCAAGATGGCAGAAAATGTGAAAAAAATTGTCCTACCTCTTGGAGTGGGCATTCCCGTGTAAGGTATGCGCATTGTAAAGGATCGCATAGGTGTGTTGGAACGAATTGTCGGAAACTGTTGCTATTTTCGTGATTATGTCAATGTAAGCTATAATTAACTTTAATTATTCGTTGGACGAGTAAAAGTACTGGAACGAGAGCATGGGGAGCTTGAGACTATCAGTTGGGAAAGTGAAAAAAATAGGGAAGTTTGTGAAGTGAACCGTGAATAACTTGTGAATTTTGTGAACCTTCAATAAATAATAACACTTTTGTGAAGTGTTTCACCTCGGACGGGATTTAAGTGAATTATTGTGGCTCGAACAAGAGCAAGAACCTAACCGATCAAAGCCAAACAAAGGAAAGCGACAAACTGCCCAAGAGATTACCGAGAGAAATTACAATCGATCAAGGGAAACCATGGAGACTAAACTACAACAGCTTGATGGAAAGCTTAGAACACTAAAATTTACTATGAGTAAGAGTAATGGTGTGATTGAAACTGGAAACCTCGAAGTTATAACCAGACACGAAGCTTCGATTACAGCCAAAATCGAAGCGAGTCATACTTTGAAGGAAGACATTGTTGAGCTCAAATTCAGTAAGGAGGAATCTGAAGAGCAAGTGCAAGACTGGGGTCAAGATAGTCGACGAGCAGTTGAAAATAGCCGACGAGCAAGCACTGGAATTACGACGCTTGAAAGACAAAGTTGCAAGAGAAAATCGAACATTGGAAAAAGCTGAGTCAGACAAACAAGAAATGGCACTTGAGAAAGCGAAACATGAGCTGAAAATGAGTCGTGGACGTGAGCTATTGGAGCAACAACTACGATTTCAGAAATCGTTAGAAACTGGCCAACAGAACCAGGTGAAGAAAGCTTTGTCAACAAAACTGCCAAAACTATCCATTACACAATTCGATGGGAAATGTGCAAATTGGTTATCCGTTTGGAACAAGTTCGTCGCCGACATTGACAATGCTAATCTTTCGCCTGTGACGAAATTTGCATATTTAAAAGAGCTTGTCAAACCGAAAGTAAGGGCAGACATCGATGGATTACCGCTTAGCGTCGAGGGATATGAGAGAGCGAAGAACATCCTTAAAGGAGAGTATGGTAAACCGAGTGAAATTGTTAACGCTTATGTCCAGAACATTCTTGAGTTGCCAGTCGTGAAGGGCGCTGACCGTTGTGAGGTAAATAACTTTTATAAAACTCTGTTGTTTAACCTACAGTCTCTTGAAACCCTTGGGAAATTAGAGCGAGTGAATGGAATGACGAGAAGTGTGCTTGACAAGTTACCAGGAATAAAGAGTGATCTAGTCAGGGGGCATGAAAGCTGGCAAGAGTGGGATATACCTCATCTTGTTCAAGCATTAAAGCAATGGAGAGACATAAACCCCAGTGATAAAGAGAGTGGCAATGACAAAGACAAAATGAAGCGAAAAGAATCGAGGGAGAACAGAGAAAGTCTTTTTAATGCAAGTGTTCGAAAACGCTCGTGCGTGTACTGTGATGATGTAAACCACAGTTCCCGTGAGTGTACATGTGTGGTCAGTGTAGATGAAAGGAAAGGGATTCTAGCTAAAAATAAACTTTGCTTCAACTGCACAGGCCCCAAACACCGAGCTAGTGAATGCAGAAGTACAATCCTTTGTCAGAAATGCAACCAAAAACACCACACTTCAATCTCAACCGTAAAAGAGAGCTTGAAGACAGCCACCGAGGGGGGCACAAGCCAAGTCGTTTATCCTGTTGTCAACGTGAATGTGGAAGGAGTGATATGTCGGGCATTACTTGATACTGGGGCAGGAAGCTCCTATGCTTCTGCTGCATTGCTGGACAAACTTCCAAAACGACCACAGTCCAAAGAAGCTCGGCGAATAGAGATGATGTTGGGCTCAACTACTCGTGAAGTTGCTATTTCTACCATCTGTGTGGAAGCTACAGATCAGAGCTATAAAGATGAAAGTTGATGTGACAAGGGTCGACCGAGGGAAACTGCTTACGATCGAAAATCCAGACTACCAGAAACTCATTGGTTCATGTAAACACCTTCAGGGAGTACATATGGAGGATAATGACCCTAAACCATTCCTGCCAGTGCATCTAATTCTAGGTGCAAGTGCCTATGCCTTAATCAAAACCTCAGAAGCACCCCGTGTTGGACTTCCTGGAGCACCAGTAGCAGAAAAGACTAAATTAGCATGGACAATAATGTCTCCTGGAAAGGAATTCGACCATTCGAGAATGCTCTTAACGCTATCAACCCAGAGGGATTATGAAGATCTATGTCGATTGGACGTGTTGGGTCTGGAAGACAAGCCCGAACATGACCAACAGGCAATGCATGCAGAATTTCGTGAGCAATTGGTACGAGATCCAGAGGGATGGTATGAAACGGGTTTACTTTGGAAAGGAAGCCACCGTCCTCTACCAAGCAACAAGGCTGGAAGCCTACGTTGGCTGACACAACTCCGAAACAAGCTCCGACGGATAGACAAAACAGAGATGTATGCTGAGGTGATTGAGCAGCAAAAGTCAGAAGGGATAGTTGAGACTGCAATGGAACCACCAACAGGGAAATAATTCTATATCCCTCATAAACCTATGGTACGAATGGAAGCAGAATCAACCAAGCTACGTGTTGTCTACGATGCGTCAGCCCGAGAAACCCCACAAGCACCAATGCCCCTCCATTTCAGAATCGCCTATGGAATGTGCTGGTGCGCATACGCTTCCACCCAGTGGCCCTGACAGGAGATATTAAACAGGCGTTTCTTCAAGTTCGAATCAAGAAAGAAGAGAGATTAGATTCCATTGGAAACCTAACAAACAGTCCAAGGTGGAAACATTGAGATTCACCCGAGCATTGTTTGGTCTGGTATGTTCACCCTTTCTACTAGGCGGAGTGGTAGAATGTCACCTGGAGTCCTGGGAAACTCGTGAACCAGAGCTGGTAGCTGAATTGCGTAGAAGCCTCTATGTAGATGACCTACTGAGTGGCAAACCAACCGTGGCAAGTGCAAAAGAGTTGAAAGAAGGAGCCATCAAGATCTTTCAAGATGCAAAGTTTACATTGCATAAGTCACTGTTCCAAGGACTTTGACAACCCAATGCGAAGCCATCCAAGAAATCGAGCTCCACACATTTGGGGCTGCAAGTGCCAAGGAGTTTGTGCGACCGTCTATGCAATTGTGAAGCAAAGTGCTGGTATTAACGTGGGATTAGTCGCTGCCCGAGCAAGATTAACCAAGCGAGATTTGACAATCCCGCGTCTAGAACTCGTTTCCGCTCACATGGCAACGAATTTAGTAACAAATGTACGACAAGCGCTCGACGAAATGCCTGTCAAGAGATGCTATGGATGGTTGGACAGCACAGTAGCGCTCCAGTGGCTAAAAGGCGGAGGAGAATACAAGCAATTCGTAGCAAATCGAGTGAGAAAAATCCAAGCCGACCCAGATATCACCTGGCGTCATGTCCCAACCCCGCAGATTTTGGAAGTAGGGGAGGAAGAGTCACTGACAACCAACTATGGTGGAATGGACTGTCGTGGCTTACTAACCAAGACGAGTGGCCTCAAGATATTGTGACGATCGCAACTCGTGAAAGTGAAACAGAGACCAAGGCAACAAGAAAAGTTTTCAATGCTGCCATAGAATCGACGGACCGACTTGACAAGATTTTGTCAAAGTTTTCACAAAGGAAAGCCATTCGAATCAACGCATGGATCTCTCGGTTTACGCATAATTGTCGAGTGACCAAGGAAAAGAGACGGTCGGGACCTTTGACCAACACCACCTTCAGCGCCGTCATAGCTACCCATGGTAACATCAAATAAACTGTTGGTGTCTTTTTTTATCCACGGTTTTTCGTTGTTGAAAAGGAGCGATTTTCTAGCGTGTTTTACTATTGAAATCTCACTTTCGGTAATGATAGCCAAATTTCTGGCCCAAGATAATGCTTGGTCCAGCAGGTCTTCAGAAATTGAAGGGTAGAAATTAACAATGTCAAACGAAATGAAGGTATGTCTGCTTTTCTCTTCAATGTTGCCAAACCATTAGATTACTTCTTGTGTGTTTCTCCATTGATTTACGTTCAAAATGTTCCTTAACTTAGAGTTGATTTTATCAAGAATTACTTTGCTGAGCTTTCCGGACTCACTTTTAGCAGGATTAATTAATCGGCATGTTGGGTTGTTTTCGAAATTATCCTTATGGTCTTTGAGTGAAATAAATGTTTCGCGTTTTTTCATGTGTTCAATACGGTCGCCGATTCCCAAGTTATTCGAAATGTGTTTCAGTTCATTGTCTATCTGTTCTATGGTGCCCTCTGATCCATGTTTATATGTTTTTGTTATATTGTCATGCAAAAGATTGTTGTATGTATCGAGCGAGGTTTCATAAATGTTTCTAGTTTTGTCGGCGAAAACAAAAATATTAGGTGACGAATTAATTTTCTTCAAATCGTTTGCCAAAGATTCCTGAAATGGATTGCTCGTGTGCCGGAATTTGGTGTTTTCAATGAGTTTTATTAAGTCGTCTTCGAAAGGTTTAATATCCAAAACAGTGGGAGGTGTTTTGTTAGAAGGCAGTCCGAAATGGTTATTTTTTGACGGGTTTCTATCACCATTGAGAAAAAAGTGAGCTTTCCATCTCATACGTTTTATTACGCTTTCACTCAATTTCTTACACGGGAGGATCAAAAAGATGCAATTTATGTTTGGACGAAAAACTTTTCATCATGAAGGCAGACAAACAACTCTTACTAAACAAAAGATCAGAAATAGTTTCGACCTGTCGGCCCAAAAACAGATTTCGGATCAACAACCTAAATAATCAAACGAATGCGCGCAACGTTTCGACGCCCACACCCACGCTCCAAACGGTCGGCACTTAATAACATAGGGTGAGGCTACCCTATCATTCGTGTGTCCCTCGGAAAGGTCTTCGGAAAATTCTTCGGAAATAATCAAAATGGCGGAATTCAAACCATGAGTGAAAGAAACGCTAATGAAATCAGTTAATCAGTCCGTGCTCGGAATGCATCCCAGTGTTTTCAGTACAGAGTATTTAATGTAGACTTTTGGACAGTCGGTTCTTGGACTTTTATACAGAAAGACTTGCTTGTAAGTATATTTAAAAGTAAAATAGGTGGATTAGAATACCGTCAGGGGGAGGTACGCTGCAGTCTCTGAGTGTTATATTATATATTATTATATATATTATATATATATATATATTTCTAAAATTCATTAATAATTCATGAGGAAAACACAAAGAAAAATCATGAGCGTATCGGATCTATATATGTGATATAGACTCGCTCTAAGTTTCTCGCTGGTTTTTAACGGCTGAGATAAGCTTAATTTTCAAAATTACTACGCCAATGAACGTATGAAGTGATTCTTTTTAGAAGCCATTTAAAAACCTTGCAGTACGGGCTTTATCGGCTCTAAAACACTCGGCTATCACCTCGTGTTTTATATCCGATAAAGCCCTCCTGCGCGGTTTATAAATAGTACATATATATATATATATATATATATATATATTATTTATATTATTATATATTATATATGATATATATTATATTATATATGATATACCTTGGGTTTGATTCCCACTTGGGGTAGTCAGATTTTTCACATTATTATTATTATTATTATTATTATTAATATTATTATTATATTACATTTGTTTCAAATAATTTGTTATGGAAACAAATTATATGTTCAATCAATCTATATGTTCTGTTCAATCAACCTTTGACATTCTGGTGTTAAAGTATCATATTTTGTATTTTGTTTATGAACTTTTAATGATTTTAGAAGGTCTATTTTAATATAAATAGTTTGGCCATCTGCCATCTGGCCTGTCTTTCCAAATTGCTTCTGACTCATAGCCACAAAGGTTAAGGATATTATTACAGGGTGGTGTGAAAATGTGAATTATAGTTTATTTAAACTTTATTTTTTATATTTTATTTTACTTTTTCTGTATTTTAAAGTTTATTTTATTTATTTTTTTATTTGTTTTACTCTTAGCCAAAGGTAAGCATTACTTCATGCACAGGGCCGTCGAGAGCCAGAATGGGCCCCAGGTCATAATTTGCGTGTGGGCCCCCTCCGATATTTTTACCAAGGTTTTACTGGGCCCCAGCGGTAAGTTTTTGATAATTATTATAATATATGATATATCTTCACAGACATTACCCCAGGCCCTGGGGTAATTACTCTGCCTACCAACCCCCCCCCCCCCTCGACGGTACTGTTTGCACAACAGGATGAGGAAAGCTATCAAAAATTAAAAAACATTTCACTATTTCTAAGGAAGATCAGCCACTAAACTGCACATGGTGCTAAATAAAAAGAAAATAGAATTGTTTGAAGATATGAATTTTATATTCTTTGTTTTCACAAGTCGAAGATAAAATTCATATCATTGTGCCACTGTCTAATATCTATATATGTAATATGTAATATATAATATAACACTCAGAGACTGCAGCATACCTCCCCCTGACGGGTATTCTAATCCACCTATTTTACTTTTAAATATACTTACAAGCAAGTCTTTCTGCATAAAAGTCCAAGAACCGACTGTCCAAAAGTCAACATCAAATATTCTGTACTGAAAACACTGGGATGCATTCCGATCACGGACTGATTAACTGATTTCATTAGCGTTTCTTTCACTCATGGTTTGAATTCCGCCATTTTGATTATTTCCGAAGAATTTTCCGAAGACCTTTCCGAGGGACACGAACGATAGGGTAGCCTCACCCTATGTTATTAAGTGCCGAGCGCTCCAAACGAATGCGCCGGACGTTTCGACGCCCACACCCACGCCCCAACTAATGCATTTAAGCAGCCCACTAACCGATATTTTTCAGTCGCCTGATGATCCCGTTTAGGGTGAAACCTCTGGTAGCGAAGACTTTAAGGTGAAACTATACTTCATACTTTGTATTTTGCTCTATCTATATATGGTATTGAGCACTCTCTAACATTTCGTGAATCAAAACTCACTTACATTCGCACCCGTATACCGGTTGTGCACTCTTGTTTACGTAGTTTTGTAGTTTTATAGTATTATACCTTAAAAATGCGAAAATTTCGGTTTGACCATTCACTGAAAAACATTCCAATACCACCACAAGATGCTTATTTGAAAGATTTGATCGAAAAAGTTGAAAGCGTAATAAAACGTATGAGATGGAAAGCTCACTTTTTTCTCAATGGTGATAGAAACCCGTCAAAAAATAACCATTTCGGACTGCCTTCTAACAAAACACCTCCCACTGTTTTGGATATTAAACCTTTCGAAGACGACTTAATAAAACTCATTGAAAACACCAAATTTCGGCACACAAGCAATCCATTTCAGGAATCTTTGGCAAACGATTTGAAGAAAATTAATTCATCACCTAATATTTTTGTTTTCGCCGACAAAACTAGAAAGATTTATGAAACCTCGCTCGATACATACAACAATCTTTTGCATGACAATATAACAAAAACATATAAACATGGATCAGAGGGCACCATAGAACAGATAGACAATGAACTGAAACACATTTCGAATAACTTGGGAATTGGCGACCGTATTGAACACATGAAAAAACGCGAAACATTTATTTCACTCAAAGACCATAAGGATAATTTCGAAAACAACCCAACATGCCGATTAATTAATCCTGCTAAAAGTGAGTCCGGAAAGCTCAGCAAAGTAATTCTTGATAAAATCAACTCTAAGTTAAGGAACATTTTGAACATAAATCAATGGAGAAACACACAAGAAGTAATCGAATGGTTTGGCAACATTGAAGAGAAAAGCAGACATACCTTCATTTCGTTTGACATTGTTAATTTCTACCCTTCAATTTCTGAAGACCTTCTGGACCAAGCATTATCTTGGGCAAGAAATTTGGCTATCATTACCGAAAGTGAGATTTCAATAGTAAAACACGCTAGAAAATCGCTCCTTTTCAACAACGAAAAACCGTGGATAAAAAAAGACAGCAACAGTTTATTTGATGTTACCATGGGTAGCTATGACGGCGCTGAAGTATGCGAACTAGTAGGCCTTTTCATTCTAAACGACCTAGGGAAAAAGTTTGGCAACCAAAATATTGGCCTATATAGAGACGACGGATTGGCAGTACTAAAAAATAAGACCGCACGATTGGCAGACAAAACAAGAAAAGATCTTCACAAAAGTTTCGAACGGTTTGGCTTAAAAATCACGGCAGAAGCAAATTTAATTTCAGTAAACTTTTTAGACGTTACTTTCGACCTAAGCAATGGAAAATACAAACCTTTTCGAAAGCCCAATGACGATCCATTATACATAAACAAGCAATCAAACCACCCACCAAGCATTTTAAGACAGCTACCTACATCAATCAACAAGCGCATTTCCCTCCTCTCATCTGACGAGCGGACATTCCATGAAACCGCACCAATTTACCAAAATGCATTAAGGTGCAGCAATTTCAACCATGAGCTAAACTACACACAAGAAGCACCACAGCAAACACGCAGAAATAGACACCGCAATATCATCTGGTTTAACCCTCCATTTAACAAAAATGTCAAAACAAACATAGGACGCAACTTTCTTAGCCTTATTGACAAGCACTTTCCACCAGGACACAAGCTTCACAAACTTTAACAGAAACACAGTCAATATTAGCTATAGTTGCATGAACAACGTCAAGTCTATTATCACGAAACATAATTCACGCACAATCAGGAAAAGCAAGCCACTAAGCATAGTCAATCCAAGATGAAAAGCGAAGTGAACATAGACAACGCCTTGGTGTACAGAGGAATGAAGGTGTCCTGGTATGCAAGGGTCGTCTTCAAGGTCAGTATCCTATATATTTACCCGACAGCCACCTTTACACTACAAAACTAGTGGAAGACGCTCACCAACGCACCTTGCACGGGGGAGTAGGCCTGACAATGGCGAAAATTCGAGAAAACGTCTGGGTTCCGAGACTGAGACAAGCAGCGAGAAAAGTCGTGAAAGGATGTCATGGTTGTCGACGATTTCAAATTAAACATGTTGATAGACCGCCGCCGGGAAACATACCAGTGGACAGGACAGAAGGAAACCGTCCCTTCCAGGTAGTTGGAGTTGACTTCGCTGGCCCTATAAGATATCGCGTGACCAAGAAGAAAGAAGGAAAGGCATACATAGTCCTCTACGCATGTAGTTTAACTCGGGCTCTCTACCAGAGCTAACTACGAGCATGGAAACCGAAGAATTTCTTTCCACCCTCAAGTGGTTGATCGCTAGAAAAGGCAGACCTGAAAAGATATATTCAGACAACGCAAAAACTTTCACTGCCGCCGCCAAGTGGTTAAACAAAGTGCAACAAGACGAGAAATTCCACAACTTCTTGGTCAACGAAAGGATCAAATGGCGGTTCAACCTTAGTCGGGCCCCCTAGGGGGGGGACAATTTGACGCATGGTTGGTTTGGTAAAATCCGCCCTATACAAGTCTATTGGAAATGGCTGCCTCAGTTGGAAGGAACTTCAGGATGTGCTTTTGAACATCGAGGTAACCTTGAACGACCGACCTCTTGCGTACCAAGAAGACGACGTGCAGATGCCAACATTGACACCAAACAGTTTACAGTTTGTTGGATCTACTCATCTTCCTGATTTAGAACCCCATCATCAAGTCGATTCAGATTTACGCAAGCGGGCAAAGTATTTAAAGAAATGCAAAGATCACATGTGGAACAGGTGGACCAAGGAATATTTACGAGCCTTGCGCGAACGACGCAATCTGAAACATGATACGAAGCCATTTAGTCTAGCTGTGGGGGACGTGGTTATCATCGCTTCCGAAGAACGCAATAGAGGTAAGTGGCCACTAGGAGTAGTTCAAGAGCTTTACACAGGCAGAGATGGAGTAATTCGTGCAGCCAAGTTGAAGACAGTAAATGGCCATCTAGAGAGAGCAGTAAACCACCTCTATCCTCTTGAACTGTCATGCGACATACAACCCACAACCAACAGTGGTCAACTCAACGCAGAAGCTCCTGTTTTCCGACCTACGCGTGATGCAGCAGTCGCCGCTCGGCTACGTGTCCAAGAGCTGGCCAGCGATGATAAAACCATTGAATGATGCATAGACAGAACTATCATAAGACTCTTGTTTACATTTTACGTTTTACAAGTTACAACAACATTGAAGCACTCAGTTTCCTTTGAAAACATATATCTCTGAAAGAGCTATGTGGGGGGAGAGTGTCGGAAACTGTTGCTATTTTCGTGATTATGTCAATGTAAGCTATAATTAACTTTAATTATTCGTAATTATTTTTGGACGAGTAAAAGTACTGGAACGAGAGCATGGGGAGCTTGAGACTATCAGTTGGGAAAGTGAAAACAATAGGGAAGTTTGTGAAGTGAACCGTGAATAACTTGTGAATTTTGTGAACCTTAAATAAATAATAACACCTTTGTGAAGTGTTTGAGATTTGGGAGACGAATTTCCGACAGGATTGTCCTTTTAAAGTGCAATATGGAGTGGTAAACACCACGCAATTTAATAAAAAGAATAACGGGATGGTCGATTGTAAAGGATGTGGGAGGAATGCTGAGTTTGTTCCCTGTTGTGCTCGGAGGTATATAAGCTATAGTAAAAAGTCTGTAAACGTTTACCACTGTGGACACCACACTTGCCCCGTTATTAAACCACGATTAAAAAACAGAGATCAGGTGCAACAGGTCCTCAAAGATAATCCAAACATAAAGCCAGCGGAGTTACAATCTGCAAGTATATTGTGTGGTTTCCGGCAGCAATGCGATTGGCGGTATATAGAAAAACAAGCAGAAGCTACCTTGGACAGACAATGGATTTCAAACGAAAAAAAGAAGATAAAGAAAGAAATCGAGCCAGTCGGACATAACTTTGAAGCGGTCGTCACTTTCAAGCAATATTGCAACAGAAAAGATGAATTCTATATTTATAAAGTGAACGACAGGCGAGGTAACGCAGACAAACCTTCTTTTATCTTTAAGTCGAGTAGAGAGAAGGCAAAAATGGCGTTGGCTATGAACAGAGAAGGCGATCATTTTCTAAATAACGAATTCTGTTTTTTTTAGGGACCGGTCATAAAGTAACTGCTATGGTGGGCCGGAGGTAAATCACAAATTTCGCCAATAATTTTGGTGACCCATCTTAGGAAGTCGATAAAAATTTCAAAGCCCATCTAATCTTACCAAATTTATTTCATGGACCCACCCACCCTTTTCCAGCCACCTTGACAACATTTGAAGCAATATGTATAGGATATTATTTTATTTTCACAAGTGTTAACCTTCATCTGGTGTTGTTTGCCATACACTTTATTGAAGGTAACTGTTGAATACTGCAAACCAATGAATGGCAATGTATGGTGGAATTTTCACAATTGTATTAGTACATACAAGTCATACATAAATTAATTTTATATACATATATTTTAGTTTATAATTTATTAACTGTAGTTGGGAAAATACACTTTTATAATAAAAAAACTTACAGGTAAAATTGTAAATATACACCGGCACTGTATGAATATACATAATTCCACCAAGCTCGACCAACACTCATTCATCACCAATTACGATACTGAGCTGCTCTCCAGTTTGTTGTATTTGTTGAGATTCGACCACTTCTTGTTGTTGTAAACAAAGTATTGGCTTCAATAGCATCATTTGCTGTTTCATGTTCTTCACTACCAGATGATGAATGAGAAAGATAAGTATCTGCTAAAACTATGTCATTTGCACTATCCCCAGAGTCAAGCTCAGAGTTTTCTGATTCTGTGTCACATGGTTGATCTGTATCTAGATCATCTTGATCCATATCTATCAATGGTTGATCTTCAATACCTGCATCTAGCTCCACATGTGTTGTAGCAATATGTCTCTGAATTATACGTACTTTCTCTGCTTTCTTTAATTTCAATTTTCCCTGCAGTTTATAATTAGATAAGTATTTGTCCAGAACATTTACTTTGAGGTTTGACAACAAACCTTTCTCAAATAATTCCAACCAATTATATTCTAAAAATGTTTTCTGCTGTTCTTGCTCTGACAATTGTTTTCTGTTCTCTGCTCTTTTCTTTTAATCTCCAAATAAGTTAGGTGTTCAATATATTTTCTCAATTTCGTTTTCTCAACAATAAACTTTTTTGAAAATGTGTCCACCTGTTCCTCACTTTCTAGCTTTTTTTTCTTTCATTTGGTCAGCTGCTTGTTTTCTGGGCTGGAAATCATCAATTTCCCTAGCTTCACCATCAACTTCAGTTGGGGTGCTATTAACATCCAAATAGTGAAATCCATCACTGGTGTAATCTGGGTAAGGTTTTGGCACCTTACAACAAGCAGGTCCAATCCAAGTATTTGTAGCACAAATTTCACAATGCTCACAAGTACATTTGACATACTCCATGTATTTTTCTCCAACTTCAACATGCTGGTCAAAGAAACTTTTCAGCATAGTAAAATAATTCCAACCAGGGCATTGTTTTTTATCTACCTTTATATCTGTGGTAGATAAGAAGGCTTTCAAATGATCGTGATTGTTAAAAAACAAATCATCTGAATCTTGCGATGTATATGCTTTCATGAATCCTCCAGGAGCAGTTGCCCCATCAATTCGGTAAGTAAGTTCTTCACATACCTTGAAAGCATTGTATTTCATTCTATCATGTTCGCTTTTCTCCAGTTCATCAAAACTCATGGCAGAAATTTGTTCTTCCGTTAGTCCCTCATATGATGATTTGTATTCCCAAATCAAAGCTCCACCAACGTAACTCTGGCAGAAATTTGGCAGAAACTCATGGCAGAAATTTGTTCTTCCGTTAGTCCCTCATATGATGATTTGTATTCCCAAATCAAAGCATCACCAACGTAACTCTGACAGCGTAGCGTTCAACCTCGTTTTGGCTGCTATTACCATTGGCCAAATGATGTCTGATATAATAATCAATGCCAGTCAGTAGAATGATTTCAGCACAACGAACTTTCACATCATGATTTGTTATGCCTACACCTGGACCAGCATCAGTGAACTCGTGAATTCTAGACTTGAATTCAGGTAGACATTCAGCTAGAATTGTCACATTTTGCCTGCATGATTTGAGAAGGGCTTCCATGGCATTCCAAATAACAGAATGGTGACAATCAGACTGCAATTTCCCCCAACAATTCTGTGGATGAATTAACCAGTTCAGCAAGAGTGTTCATGTCTACATCCAAATAGTTATTACGCTCTTCTTCAAAAGCATCTTGGAAAGATGTCAGTATACGAACAAGACTTGTAGCTCTAAGGATTTCATATTGACGATGAGCACAACCGAGGTTTGGTGATATGTTCAAAACATCAGACTTGTTAGACATGAGGCAATACAACTTTAACTGATCAACAAGCTTTGTAAGCGATGATGTGGATGATTTGAGTTCACTTTCATCTACAACAAAAAGTACTGCCTCTTCATAGCGTAGTCTCATGTATTCTGAAGCCCACACAGAACCATTACTCCCAACAAAATTCTTTGGCCTATTGAATACTATAACTTCAGTATCTGTCATCTTTAGTTGATCTTTTGAACCCAACTCTTTATTAATTTCATAAAGCATGATCCGGTTTACACCTGGAGTGGCATTTACCAGGCGCTCTGGAAAATCATACTTTGGCAATACCCTTTGCTTTGAAGGATCCGATGGTTGAATAATCTTCACATTTCGAGCGCTCTGCATACCAGTGCCAGTTCCAGGACATATATAAGCTTTATCATCTCTTGATATGAATAGATTGTGCTTCATCTTCTCTTCATCATCTTCACATCGTTCCATTAGTATTGCTTTCTTGAAGGCACGTTGGTGATGTGTGAGAATGTTCTCATTATCTTCTAGCTTTGGTGGCTTCTTAGAACAAAACAATCCCAGTCCAAGGTTTTTTTTGCTTGCAGTGATCTGCGATTTCTTGGACGGGCTCGATTAAATACAGTTGTAGCAGATTGAATAGGCTTCAGGCCACGTAAAATTCTACTGGTGTTGGCTAGTCTTAAGAAATCCTTCTTTTTGACTCCATGATTCAAATACATAACACTGTCATGTCGACGTCCATGGGCTGTGGCTTTGTTTTCAATGCACTGTAAAACATAGTTTTCATCAGTTTCATCCATTGCACGAGGTCTGCCTGTTCCTGACTTTCTCATACCAATCCGTTTCTCCATGACAAGTTTACGATGCTTTCGTTTTACCATATGATTAAGATTTTTCCTGCCAGACTTGTTGTCAACCAGTTTGTGAACACTTGTATATTGTTCTGTTAAATCATCAATAATCTCTTGCAGTTCATGCAACTGTACCTCATTCGACTTATGGCATTTTTGAGCCAACTTAAATTTTTCTTTCTGTATGCGTTTGCCAATGTTTGCTGCTTTCCGTTCAAAATTTCCAACAACGAGCTTACGTGCATCATTTTCAGCTGTCTTTTTTTCTTGTATGGTTTCCAATACAGATTGGGTATACTGCTGTATACGAGAACCAATCCCAAGTTCTTGTGATTCCTACTACGAGTGCCACCCAACGCCACCTTCAAAACTTTTTTATCCCATGCGGAATCCATGCTATTCAACATATCTTGTAGCAAATCGCGTGAAATGATTATTCGACCCTCTTCGACTTCACTGTTATCATTAGAGTACACGATGTCTTCAATAAACAGTTCTAGATCCACATCAGATGATCTCAGTAATATGTATTTGCTGCTGATAACATAAACAGATAGTCCATGCTTTGGGTGGCAGAGCAACTCCTTAAAAACCTTTTGGCGATTTGTATCTTTAAGACTTTCTGCGGTAAGACCGGGTGAAAAGACAAAAATAAAGCAAATGCTTCGTCAAATTGAATGTAAGAGAATCGTACACTTCTGTTTCCAGCGTTTGTGATGCAAAGCAGTTGCTGTAATATGGCACGCAGTCCTCTTAGGTTTATTTCTATGCGCCATGATCTCGGGCGACTCTGCCATGTTCATCTATGGCATTGATATTTTTCGTCAGTAAATCCTCATTCTCATCCAACTTACAAGTTTGAAGAGAACCTACAACGTTTTTTGTCAGTCGGGAATCTCTTCTAATAGCAGTGCGCACTTTGTTTATATTTAATATTGTCGTAGTAGTCATGTTTATTCATGATTCATGACCGAAGTCAAAACGTATTATAAACGTATTATGGAAATAATGGAAGGCGCTAGAGGGTCATGTGATATGAGGAAAAACCTCTGGAGCTTGCAACGCGGGCGAAGCCCAATTCAACGCCCATGTTGCCAATATCAGCGGTATTCCTTCTGCATTACCCTCTAGCGCCCAAAGCGAGTCATTGTGATCGTTCAAAGTTTCAAATTCTATAAACTCTGAGTCAGAAATAATATGCTAAAAGAAATAGAGGCAACAAAGGAAATTAAGAATTTTCTGGAGAGAAATAACCTGGCACAATATTGTGATTCGTTTTCGAATCTTGGTTATGATGATCTGCCACAGCTTCTCGAGATGTCCGCCGAAGATTTGACTGTTGTGATTACAGAAGTTGGCCTTGTTCATAAGCCAGGTCATAGAAAACGATTTGTTGCTGCCTTGCAAATTTTGAATTCCAAGTCGAAGCATGGAGAGCCAAGCCACTTTGATACTATTGCCCACTCAGTGAAAGACAAAATTTGCACTGATATGTCTACATGTAAGTTTTATATTTTATAAATTTCATATTTCCGCACATCCTTGTTTAATTTCTCTTGTAGTTGTATATAATAATTATATTGAAATTGAAAGGCAAGAAGAATGTCAAGAAGGGCGCTATTTATAAATTCGACTATTAAACTCGTGTATTTTACACGATCGAACTTGATAAATAATATTTAAATACTTTTATATGTAAATCCAACGTTCTGTTTGTTCTTTTAAATATAGGGCCAGCAACAGCTAAGGATCTATGGATCCCAAATCCATTAACACCTCAGTTAGAATTTAATAATGCTGTACTGATTGAACTCTATGAAGCTATCTATGATTTAATCCCTCCAATACAATTTAAGAATGAAGTGCTCGAGCAGCGTCATGCTCGATGGAAAATCCAACGGATTGTTAACGAGTAGAAAGAAAGAGTGAATAATTTACTCGGTGAAGGCAGCAAGGATGGAAATTCTCAGAATATTCAGAGATTCTCAACTGATGAATTAGGATCAATTCAAACAGGTGATGGTGCCAAAGCAGAAGCAGCTAAGGACATCATCGATTCAGCTGTTTCCAACATTTCAACATATATTGACATCATTATGAAACAACGGTCAACTTTATTTAACAAAGAAAATAATGTGAAGTCATGGAAAGCTAATGAATTGAAATTTTATGATGATAGAATGGCTGACTCAGAAGCCATGAAATGCAAATTAGAAGAGTGCCAAACAAAGATAATCACCAATATTGGCACCCTAAAAAGAAAACTTTCACTTGTTAATGATGAAGTCGCTGAGAGCAAAAGAAAGCGTAAGCGACTGCAAGAAAACAAGCGAAAAACAGAAGTGAGAAGAGAGAACCGCTTACATGCAAAGGTCAGTGAAGTTCTCAAAATAATTACAGATGGGAAAATTGTATTTGATGATATTAAATCCCAGAATACCAAAATTGTGAAAGCTGATGTATGCCCAAAGAAAGATCTTAGCCCAAGGTATCATCTGAAAGCTTTAAGCCACTTAATTGAGAATAAGTGGTTTGATGACGATGCTTTGCCTGTAGCACAAGGTATGTTAGATGCACTAACACACAAACAGGAATTAATCTCACAAGCAAATCATCAAAGAAAAGAAAAGACTAAGGAAAAGAAAAAGCAGCCTTCTATCCTCAGCATGTTTGCACCTCTACCATCTAGCCCTGTAACTCCTCGTACATCTATGGATACATCTGGTGATAATTTAGATATTGAACATATAAACAACTCCTCGCTTTCATCAGAATCAGATGATAATTGAACAAAATTAACATTATATTTGAGTATTAAATATGAAAGTATATGTCCGTTCAGTTGTTTTTTATAATTATTTAGTTTGTTCAATTCTTTGTATATACATTAATATAAACTTATAATATATTTATTTGTATAGTATTATTTAATATTAACATTTGTTGTTATCTGCAGTGTGAAAGTTGGGTTTTTTTCTTTTGCTGAGGCCCAAACAAGGAATAAAATGTTTTTCTCACTGCAGGAGGACTGGGGAGAATGTGTCTTAAAAGCCAATTTTTGTTGTATAAACCTCACTATGGGTCGACCTGAAGTGTGGGAAGAGTCCTATCAGCAATGTTTAACAAATATACATTATTTCTGCTCATATATGCTGCATAATATATCTATTTAATATCCCATTTGATAATTTGGATAGTTTTGTTTACTTTTATTAATATCTTTATTTTCTGAAGTAGACGTGGGTTTTTGTTTGGTGGCCCAACCGTGGACATACAAAAAAATTGGCGGC
This sequence comes from Paragorgia papillata, assembly GCA_035771165.1. NCBI lineage: Eukaryota > Metazoa > Cnidaria > Anthozoa > Scleralcyonacea > Coralliidae > Paragorgia > Paragorgia papillata. Next base: position 13,765 of record JAWNZC010000457.1, on the reverse strand, counting down.
CCATCGAAACTGCCCAAAGATTTTCCATGGCCCATCCCAAATCACTCCAGCCCACTCTAGCAGTTACTTTATGACCGGTCCCTTATGGAAAATACAAGCGATGTCGTGGCTTCGTTACATTGACTGCAAGTGTGTACCATGTTCTTTTACGGAAGCAAGTCACCTTAGCTGTAATGGAAGCGAAACCCGAGGACACTGAAAATGTGGCTCTATTTTGGGCTTTATTTAATGAAGTCCTGAAAAAGGTTTCTGGAGATAAGAGTGATTTTTTAAACCAACGGGTTGGTGTACAGACATGGCGGGAGCAAACCTAGCTGGTCTTAGTACCGTCTACGGAGATGCAGCAAAGTATCGTATCAAGTCGTGCGAATTTCACTTCAAGGACCACAGAAACAAAAAGGCTAACAAGCTGGATCCTGAAAGCTCCGAAGAATTTAAAGAGCTATGCGGAGAACTTCTCGACAGTGTTACCGAGAATCAATATGACAGTGTCAAGAAACGCCTAGATTTGTTTATCTCGTCAAGCAACAAACGTGCCTTTCTTGAAAGTTGGTTGTCATGGCGGCATGACAGGAGAGGATTTATATTCCGTGCCTTTGTCCCAAATAACGCACCACATATGAACCAGGCTGAGGTCATTCATGCTGGCTGGGCGCATAAAGACCGTTCCAATTTGTCTTTACTCGAGGTCTGTCAAGCTGATGTTAGAGACGCAATAATTCTAGATGTTGAACTAAAAAAGCATACTCCAGTGGAAATGCCACTGGAGGAAGTGGTCCGTCGCATTTCCAAAGAAAGCGGAAACAATACGTACGCGAAATTGATCAGGCCAAACAGCTAGGAGCTGAAATGTTCCAAAATAACGGAGAGGATAACGGCCGGAAAGTTGACCCAGCAACTTCTTTTCACCCCATGGAAAAGAAAAAACGTTCTAAGAAGAGCACCCCAAAACGAAACAAGCAAACAATGATTACAGGGGCTTCCACGTGCACAACAACAACTTCTCAGAATTCTTTCTTAAACATTGCGCCTTTTCGTCATCCATCTTTTCTACAAGTAAACCAGCCATTTCCACTGCCCATGATCAGCCCAACTGTTCAAAACAATCCGGTTTCAATATCACAACCACCTTCTGTGACATTTGGAATTGACCATAATGCATCTACATCTGCTACTCAACAAGCAACTTCCTACCAGGAGTGGCATTCTGGTATGTCACCTCATCAATACGAGATTGTCTTACTCCCAAATAACGTGAGAAAGTGCTATGGTTGTGGAGCCGACTTTGCCGAAAAGTATAGAAAACCACCGTTTAACGTGATTGTTAGACACGTCGATAGAAGAGTTGTAAAAAAATGAACAAACGGGAATGTTAGTTTATGGCAACAATTGTAGTAATGCATATTATCATCTTCTGCAATTACACATGCGTAAAAATCCTGTTTTCACTGGACTCGCCTTTATCTCGAGACTTTTCTCTGCATTGGACAACAGGCAACGTGAAATTCTAAATGATTGCGATTTTAATATTGTTATTAAGTAGTTAATTCGTAAACATGATTATTTATTGAAAATCAATGTAATGATTTGTTTTGGGAATACGCAATAAAATCTAGGTAATACTTATTAACTATTTCTTGTTATGACTAATTAAGTTATTGTGTGTTGGGGGAGGGGGGTGTCAGCTGCTTTCATTTAATTGTCTAAAAAATTCTATTACGAGCATGGACTTGTTATTCGGAAAAAAAGGAATCTGTCTGAATTAATATATAATGAATAGATATAAACCTTCTCTGACCAAAAATATTTATTAAGACGAGCTTTCGGTTGCCAGTCTTTTGGTCTGAGAACGTTTATATCTATTCATTATGTATAATCCTGGCCGCGCTTCACCAATTTTTTGATGAATTAATATACTTTAAATAGAGAATGATATATGGATGTGCGAATATATGATAATTTATTTCTAGTGTTGAAAAATAGACCCAGGAAACAAATTTCACTTCAATGAGCGAGTGACCGTCGACCGGGGTAAATAACAAGCGTCTCGCTAATAAAAGGCTATTGCGCGTTTTAATGGCGCTAAACTGTTAAAGTGGTGTTCTTCAATGAGTTGCACAGCGCCGAAGCACTTCTTATAATTTATGCATGACAAGAAATTTTGTAATATATGTTTTTGTTATTATGCATACCTGTATTTACGCACATAATTTCCTTCTAGCGGCTCAAAAACCTCAACATAGGCTACACAAAAAACTGGGGCGGAAGTTGTTTTTTTTTCATAAAGAGGTTCGATACGCGCAGCATAGTGTTTACTCGGGACAAGACATCACATTACTTCTTCGTGTTACCCCTGTTGCTGTGCCTGTTGTCACTGTTTCTGAGCCTGTTTCCCCTGCCGCTGTGCCTGTCACCCCTTTTCATGAGCAGCCTGAGTTGCAGTCGTATATGGTTGCTGATTTTCTGTAAGTATTTATGCTATCTATACGAGAGAGTCTTGAAGACCAAGCTGGCCAGCATTGCAATCAGGTTTAGACTGGCCATTGTGCCATTTTGTGCAAGGACAATGACTCTATTGTGCTAGTGGAATCAATGGCTAGCTATTGTTTTGGCGCAAGATGGCACAAATATCACCAGTCTAAGCCTGAAAGTAATATTAATGCATCAGAGAAAGTTATAGTTAAGCATAACCACCCGCCTTGGGCATTTGAAAACAAATAATTGCGCTGGGTGAGGCATTAGATAATTATGTATTCAAAACCTTAATACTTTTAACTGGTGCAAAAAAAACCAATAACATGGGGCATGAAAGGAATACTGAATTCATGTACACCCTCTAGCACAGCACAGTATAATGGTTTGAGTACATGTATATTGAAGCAATGCCAATAATTTGATGTTTTATTATACTTCAGTTCTTTAAATATTAAGTACTTATTAACCGAGCGCGAGGTCCGTACGGGAAAATATTTTGCTTTCGGGCTCGGTCTGTACTCAAAAGATCGAAAGCAAAATATTTTCCCGTACGGACCGAGCTTGTGAGGTTAATAAGGAATTTATTATATGTCTCCACAACAACGGGAAATAATTTAGAGAAAACATTATCGTCTACAGTACGTCTTCCTGCACTTCAGCGCAAGCGGAGGCTGAGCGGTCTCATAGTCGCGATTCGATATAATTGACAACAAAACCAAAAGGGAAAACATTTTGAAAAGAATATAATTTTTAAGAATATAATTTTTTTTTTTTTTTTTATAATTTTTAAGAATATTATTTTTTTATTTTTTTTATAATTTTTAAGAATATAATTTATTTATTTATTTATTTTTTTTATTTAATTTTTTTTTAATTTTTAATTTTTATAATTTTTAATTTTTTTTGTATGTTGTTTTTGTGCGGGTCCGTACACCGAGTCCGTACGGTAAAGTACGGACTCGCACGTTAGCCAATCAGCGTTCAATACGCCAGTTCGGACTCGCAAGACATATAATAAAGACTAGTACATGTATATTCAAAAAGGTCATGGCAAAATGAATGGGAAAATGTTATGTACATGTAGACAATTTGCCTTTTGGTTGAAAACATCCTTATTTGTTTTTTTGTCCTCACTGTGAACTGGGGCAGTTTTGAACCGTTTATTATTTGAATTGAAAAAACAGAGAAGGGTGCCAATTTTTTTAACCAAAAAAATTGTGGTTAAAAAAAATTGCTACCCTTCTCATTTGTTTGAGAAGTTATATCATATTCGGGTGTATGATATAACTTCTCAAACAAATCAGCAGTTTATTAACACATTTAAAAACTACATCTCGTTAGTTGATTTTCTTTGTACACGGCCATAAAGACACAAATTTGATAGACTAAGCCGACGTACAGTTTCTTCAGTACAGTAGCGCCGATATTTTGAATCCTATTCTACCTGACTACGGTATCTACTGTAATCCTATGAAAGTAGTATTTTCCCAGCTTATGACAATTCACTTTATTCTATTTAAGGGAAACGCAGATCAAATGAAATTGACAAGTTGAAGGACAGCCTGCACAAAGGTATCGTAGATGGTATGTTTAAAGTATTATTAGCCATATAATAATTTTAAATGGAGCATATAAGAACCCAGTAAAATGTTGTGATTAAGACCACAATTTAAAAGCCCGTTTCAGCATAAATGTAAAGTATGTAACCATAAAAAGCTTGTATAAGTCATATTCGTACGAATAACTTGATTTATCAACTTTACCCAAAAGGGATTTTAATGCATTTTGGATTTGCTGTTATACGGAAAATTCTGTGTGTAATGATAAACTGAGCTTTCTGGTAGTTTCTTCAACATTTACAGTATACTACAATCTTGGAGAAAAGTAGTTGTAACAGTCAAACCCTTGCCCCCCGATTCAATGTTGTTATTTTAAACTTTTCGCCAACATTGATTTTGGGGGAATTGAAAGGACGTTGCAACATCGATTTGGGGGGCGGGGTGTTTATAACATTATTGTCCAAGATTGTAGCATATCTTGTGTGTTTCTTTGTTACTGTACTTCTTCAAAAGTAACAAAAAACAATAGTTTAGAAAAAATGGCGTGCTCATTGCCATTGGTTCTCTGTCTCTTTTAGGGAAAAGGCATTGTACAACATCAAACAAGGCAGGTTCAGCAGTTCCCCCACGTCAGAGCACAAAATAATGGTTGTTTGAAGTGATTAAGAAACAAAACGGCTCAGTGGAAAATTGATAGCGGGTAGTATTGTACGCGGGTATACTGCATGAAACTATATCTTGCATAATGTGTAAAGACTATATTTGCGTTTTTTTTCGGCAAAGTGCATACAGTCTGTTTCCCAACCATGTAGCAGAATTCTGTGTATGCGTTTCTTCTTTTTACCATCCTGTGAAACAAAAACATGTGATGCATATACGGCATAGATAACATGATTCTATTTAACCGACTTGCCCAAACATTCACTTGTTCAGCAGCCATTGTGTTGACAGACTTTGACAGGGAATCGTCAGGGTTATACTTGACCTTGCACGAGGGATCTTTATGGTTCTGCAAGTGCAGGCGATCAATAACCTTCCCGACTTTATGCCACATTTTGTTAAATGGTGCATGGAGAGGTAAATCCTTTCGTGAGATACGGAGGGAGTCCAAGTGGCACATGTTGTCATAGGCTAACACCGTCTCCTCCATTGCTTGAAGCACTTCTTTATCACTTTTCCCGCTCGCTTTCAACGCCATAAACTTATTAAATAGCCAAACAATTGTTATCATAAAGGCCTGCGTTGGTGATTCTGACCTGAAATATAATTGAATTTTGTGAGTGTCAAAACACGGAAAAAATATTAGTATCAATATTACTCACTTATACAGAGGCTGCCAGTATTCAATGTGACCACCAGCTGAAGCTATTATAAAAAATTCCCCTGGACCACTTCTGAAGACGAGTTTTCCCAACAGTATCTTTATTACACGTTACTACTGCAACCTCTTCACAGTCTTCTATCACTTCAACATGGTTTGCCAGGAAATTTCTGGTACCTATGAAAAACGTACAATTTAATAATTTTTCAATGTTTATACAAAGTTGACACCTGTATCACATTAGGATAAAACTTATGTGTATTAAAGTGGCAGTACGACCGAAAATCGTTAACGATTTTTGCGGCTTAATCACTTCTTATGCTTAGAAGTTATACAAATATAAGAGTAAAAGCAACTTTAAGGTTGATTTGAGTGCATAAACATCGATTAAATGTCGTATAATTTGGCATAAAATCACTCCGCCATTGCGTTTTTGGAGTCCGCGAAATCAGACAGCGGTACTACTTTGTGACGCCAAACTATAGAGAACGTCTTGTTGATTTGTTATACCTGTTTTGTTACAAACGTCTTCACCTTCCGAGTCGAGTTCTAGAAACTCTGACAGCGGAAAGCGAAATTTATGCGGACATTGCTGGTATGGATGGGGTCAACAATGAAGTGTTTGACAACGATCTAGAGCCGCTTGTAATGACTATATGAGGAAGAAGCGCACCAGAGGAAGCGCACATAATTTTAGAATATGAAGGAGAATACAAGACAACAACAAGAACAGCAGGAATTTTCATTTTTCAAGACGTTTTATTAAACCATGAAGTCCCAGTGCAATCACGAAGTCCCAGTGCAATCATGGTACGTAGTTATTAAAATTTTATTATTGAGAGAATCATCGGTTGTGTGGTTAGGTGTATAATTAAAGTGTTCGTGTTGCTCTCTTGAAGGTGTCGTTGCTGTTGTGAGATTGGAGCCGTGCCGGAAAAAACTAACAGTGCTTGGACGATACGGAGAATCAAATTCGCTGTATTACCGAACATCCAGGATTCAACGTCGTTTGTTTACTACGCATTTTATTATGAGCCACGGATATATTTTACACACGGCGTTCGACGTCCGACGCAGACCTGATTACATTTCTAACATCATGCATTGACTCCCTCTGTGACTCTGTTGTCGTATTTACATGTAACATCTAGAATGAATCTAAATCTAAATACGTCATTGTCACCATACTGTATATGCATTTACATGTAGCTGAACCATATCATAGTATTTTGCTATTACCAATAGTTGTATTTTATTATAATATATCATGAATATATGTAACATTTTTATCCGTTTATATACCGTCTACTATTAACTGCGCGGCCCATTTTTTTGTATCTGAATAGTACTGCCGTCTTTCTACTTAAACTATTCTTTGTTTTGAATAACTGGACCTTCTTCAGGCATTTGTTTTCTCTTCCGATTTCCAGTAGACTACCCTAAAATTAAAATATACTGGTTGAGTGGTTGTCAAAACAAACTACATGCATTATATTGTTATTGAATACTGTCATAGTGTCATTTTAACAGCGGCGGCGCGCAGAAGTTTACTGATTTACGTGTGAAACTGCAATGTATTCTCTTGCATCTGTACATTCTTGTACGATACGGGTTTCTTCATTCAGCTAACTGTTTATTACATGTTATGATGTTTCAGGAAAAATTGAGATTTACCTTACATAACCAACTTACCTCTTTAGGGCTTCATATCTGGTGCATGGCATTTCAGGTGCACGTTCGGCGCTGCTAACATTTCTAGCGTTTTCTTGCACGTTTTTGCGAACTGAACAATTCTTTAACGCCTATAAAATTTTCAAGGTCCACGCAATATTTTTATTGTTAGCTACATGTGTGAACAAATTTGATCCGATAATGAAACACGAGTCATAACAAGTTTGTGCAGTTACTCTTCGTTGGCTTCTCTTCGACGACGGACTTTTGGTTTCCATATTGACGGGTTTAAGTCATATTTAGGCAACGAAAGCTCGCACCTTTGGCCTTTCTAAACAATGATCAGCAAAATGCGCAGAGCAAATAACAAAGTTGGTTCAAATTAGCGCGATATGTTTTAACCGAAAATAAACCCAAACAAGACGCTTTTTAGTTGTGGGGTTCTGGTGAAGCGAAATGCCAGCATTACGATCAGCGCAGTTACAACACCCTTGAGCAACACAAGGGGATGGTGGCATAATTTTGTATTGCTTTTCAAAAAACTTTATTACATATAAAAACGTAGAATAAGTCGGGAAGACGCGTTTAAACTATGTACGTATATAGTAGGATATATGAATCTTCTTGTAGAGTGTTGAGTAGATGACGTCACAACGAGCTACCGCTATTGATAAATTGCAGGCTCAAAAAAATTTCGAAATCAAGCCAAGTGCTCGTAAAAGATGCTTGAATTCTGATAGAAAACATTTTCTAAAATCGTTTTTAAATACATGGTAAGTCATATTAGGACCATAAGAAGTATTTTGGCTAAAAAAAACGCAAAGTGAAAATTCGATCGTACTGCCACTTTAACTAATCTTCTTATTTCGAAGTCTGTTTGAGTTTACATGTCACCTCTACATGTGATTCCAATCAATTAAGTCACCACTCACCAAATAATTCCCTAACACTGTAACAGGTAGCGATCATTCCAATCACAATCATGTGGGGTTAGCCAGTTTATTGAAATGTAGTAAATTTCTCCTTGGGCCAAGATGTAATATTTCATAAACGAGTGCGAGTGTTTTACCAGGGTTTCCAAACACGCGAGAACAATTGAATTCACGAGGCTGTTCACCAAGCGATTTTTATAATTGTTCTCGAGAGTTTGTAAAACACGAAAGGCAATGAAAACACGAGGCCGGTACGGCCGAGTGGTTTTTGTTGTCTTGAGTGTTTTACAAACTCGAGAGAACAATTATGAAAATCGCGCGGTGAACAGTCGAGTGAATTCAATTGTTCTCAAGTGTTTGGAAACCCTGGTAAAACGCGAGCCACGAGTTTATGAAATTAACTTCTCAGTTGACAATAGTCTATTGTTGTAGAATTCCCTAATTAGATGGCGTGCTATTATATAACAGGGTGTGTTGCTCAAATTATTAGCATATACGTTAGTTCACCAGCGAAGGTGAATATGAATTCGGGAAGCAAAGATGGCCGTTCATTTCGAGAAGCTAGGACATTAACAGAAGAGACAGAAGCTATTCAGACCGCTATTCCTTGTTCTACCCGATACAAGAACAAGTGGGCTGTCGATGTGTTTAAGGAATGGCAGTATTACAGAAGAACGAAAAGCCAGACAAGCGACGAGGTTGATGACAATGTGCAAACTGTTGACACGGCTTTGGAAGAAATGAATGGCGAAAGCATGGCATATTGGCTTGGGAAATTTGTTCAGGAGGTTGTTAGAAAGATGGAGAGAGATATCCACCACGTAGCGTTTATGGTTTAGTGGCCGATTTGAAGAGGCATCTTGACGAAAAGAATGGTTCATTAGCGTTAAACCCTTTGGATAAGTCGGATAGACGGTGCGTTGCATGTTTTTTGTGTATAGTATACTGTAATTGTTAAGCACATTGGGTTTCTGATTAGTAATACACCGTACTGACTATTGTATAATTTTTACGTTTTCAAAAGCTGCTGGATTGTGAAATGAAGAAGTCTACGAGGGAAGGAGTGGGTATGGCTCACAAAAAGGCTGAGAAAGAAGCTATAACTGATGAGGAAGAAGATAAATTTTGGCTTGCGGGACAATTAGGCACGAGTACATCTAAAAGTTTGCTTAATACTGTGTATTATTATAATGGGAAGTTGTTGGGCCTTAGGCGCGGAGAGCATCGTAATATAATGCTCAATAGTTTTGGAGTAGGCAGTAATTATATCCAGTTTGAAGAGAATGTTAGCAAAACGTTCGTCTTCTGGTACCCTTTCAGCGTAACCTCTTTGAATAACATCGTTCATAAATGCAGTGTAATCTTGCCCGTATCTCTGATCCTTCTTCAGGCGCTCCTTTAACTTTCCAAGGCGATGCAAGACTGAAATCTTGTTGTTTGGTAAATTTGGGGTAGTCTCTCCGAAACGGGAGGGGCATCTGGTAGTGGCCGTCTGGTTCTTGGTGGATATTCTCTTTCATTTTCTTGAGAAACTTCTTATCGTCCAGAGAAAATGCTTGCCCATTTGCCCTTTCGGAGAAGTCCAACTCTAACATCTCCTTGACTTGGTTTTAGGTTGATTATTTCTTTGGCCTGAATTTTGTTAGCAAAATTGCAGGTTCTTTTACCAAGGCTGTCTCGCTGCAACACTTCCCTTGCAATGGTTCGGTGGGTGATTCCTACAGGTTTCAGCATCGATGTCATCCACGTTAGCTTTACCAACCATTCCAATTATCGCCCAGCCCAGGTCGGTTCTTTGAGCATACGGATCGTTTCTTTTGCCAGGGATAACTTCACGGGGTATAATAGCACGAGAACAATTTGAACCAATGAGAAGACCTATCTCAATGTCTTCTCTGTAAGGCATTAGACAATTTGCAATCTGTTGGAGGCGAGGCCATCTTCTTGCAGTCTGAGGTCGTGGGATCTGTTGTTTCTTCTGACTGGGATGCTTTCACTGGAAAAGGTCTTGGGAAGTTTGATTGTAACCTTTCGACTAATATCACTATTGAATCTTTGTAGTCGATAGCGGCTTATTTTCAGCATGCATCGTGGATAACAACAACTGGGTTTTGTGGCCGGTGAACGCCAAGCTTCTTGATCGTGCCTTCCCTAACAAAGGTGGTGGTCCTGACTGATCGTCCAAAATGGCATAGAAAAGTATCTCGTTCTTTGGATCATCCACATGTGTAAGCAGACAGGGACAATCATTGAATTGCTCTGATCTTTGTCATGGTTGCCTTTCATGAGTGTCTTAGTACAATGTGACGTCGAACTCATCCAGACAATCGCTTGGACCATCATCACTGCTGATATTTTCGGTACGGCCATTCTTCACGTCTCCATGAAGGGAGGTTGGGTGGGAATTTATTGCAGGTGTCACAGGTATTCTTCTTAGGGCAATCCTTAGATATATGGCCTTGGGTCAGGCATCCAAAACAAAAGTCCTCTTTTTTTTTGCAAATTCCTTTCTTTCTGCGATGGGTTTTCTTTAAGAACTCCCTACCTGTGTCGATGTTATGAGGGCCCTTGCAGATGTAACAAGATTCTTCTTGATTTGTCAGTTCGCTTGCCGTCGCAGGGATCACGCTCTTGTTGTGTGTTTCTCGCAAACGTGTTCGAACCATGGACTCTTGATTGATCCTGTAGAGGTTTTCTTGCCACCCTGAATTTCTCATCATCTCTCAACGTTTGAACGGAAATAACCGGAATCACATGCGATATCCGATTCTCGGACTAGGAAATTTGACAAACTTCGCGAAAGGAGGGAAAATCTTCTTTTCTTCTTCCACTGGTAAACAATTCGAACTCCATCGATCCACAATCCACCTTGGAAGTTTGGCTAACCATCTTACGGTTTTCATGATCATCATTTAGGATTGAAAGACTGCTATTCTTATCCATAGCCTTCTCAACAATGAACCAGGAGATCTGCATATTTCTGTAAACCCACACTATCCGACTATCCGTTGCTGATATCTTTGGCCAGGCATCGAGTCTTTTTCTGTAGGCAGTTGCCACAGCAATAGGATCTCCAAAACGTTTAGCGAGCATTTCCTTGGCTTTCTCGTATGCATCCTCTGAATCCAAGAATAAAAATCCATCTATGACATCCTTCGCCTCTCCACTTACATATCTTCCAAGGAAATGCAATCTCTCTGTCGACTTAATTGCTCGGCTTTCGATGAGAGTTTCCAAGGCCTTGATCCAGATTGGGTACTCCAGCTGGATCTCCCTTGAAACACACCTGGGTTCCAGGAAGTGGAAGTGCCTGTTTTGGATTTTGACTTTTCCACCAGCAATCTTTCATGATAGCTATCCAACTGGCTTGTTTCAGTTGTTTCTCGTATACTTCGTCCTTGGTACCCCACTTGAAAAGTCGGTAAAGGGGGAATATATAGCAGGAGCAAAAATGTTCAAAAGAGGTATTTTCTTTTCTTCATGTCGGTTTCAATAATTCTTGGTGATACTGGTGGTAAATCATTGTGTTGGAGTACCCAACAACCCTGGTGCTCCTTTGTCTGGACTCTCAGATATTTCCTTGGTTGCACTGACGAAGGAATTCCTGCTATGTGTTCCTTTGAACCATTCCTCTTCTGGCAAGTTTCCCTGATCTGTATTAAGAGGAAGGTCAGATTCTTCTTGTTCAAATCTTGCACACACGTCTTTTCTTAAAACTCGTATCAATTCAACCCCTCCTCTAATTTTTAAAGTTCTCATGGTTGGTGCTTGATTTCTTCTCCGCACTCTTCCTCCCTTTCTATTTCCAGCCTTTTATTTTCAATTTGTTCCAGGAGTATTCCGACTATTTCCAACTCTACGCTCTTGTTTCTCATTGAGCAAGTAGCCATTTTGGCCTTTAGAGTGCCGCAACTTCCCTCTTCGAGAGTCAATCGCATTTAAATCGGGCAACAGTGGTGGAGCTTGATGAGGAACAATGGGGCGACGTTACTTTTCTTGGATATCCTTGAGATTGTGGCTGGTATTCCTTGCCCCTTGTAAGACATTGAACTTCGATCACAGTCTTCTAACTCAAGATCACCAGATTATCTTTCTGCCTTCTTTCAATATGCCGGAGTTTTCACTCGCGCGATGGATTTCATAATCCCCCCCTTGGTGTGCAGCTTAGAACCTTTCTGGTTCGGACTCATTGTGGCTAGCTCCTAACGCCTCTTCAGCCTTTGTCCAGATCGTACAAGCGTTCTCCTAGGACACGGCACTGCAGCATGTAATTTTGAGACATCTCGTTCGCTCACCAGATGAAGCTGAAGTGAATTGAGTTGTCTTTTTTCCCGCCAGGCTCCGCTTGGTTGAAGTAAGCGTCTCTCCTAAGCGGCTGTGAGAAATACTCTTTGTGCCTTAGCTGTTGCTCTCCTAGTCTCGTGTGCTGGAACGTGTTTTGGTTCTCTTGCATTGCCATCGGATTTACAAACATTGTCTGTAGATTCGCAGATTACGTTTGTCGTCTGAGCCTAGAGGTGTTTGACAACTGAATTGTCCTTGGTTCCATATTTATATTAGCAATAATTTCTCAATTTTATTTGTGTGTGGTTTTCCCTTTGGCTAGTCCTTTTAAATCTTGAGAGTAATCGTTTGACTGTAACTCCTGACGATAATTATCGCAGATTGCATAGGACGCTACTGGGTCAGGAGGGCGTTTAATAAAAAAAAATAACTGATAAACCACAACAAATCGAGTAACCAATAGATGTATAATAGTTTAAACCGTCAAACTAGACAATAGACAACAAAAGTCAGCCAAATTACCATTAAATTATGCGTTAAAAGGCGAACATTTTACAAAGATAAGATCCAGCGGACTAAATGACTTCTTACCTATATATAATATATATATATATATATAATATAAAGGTGAGATTATGGTTCACAGAAAAGTTTAGAGAGTGCTCAATACCATATATAGATAGAGCAAAATACAAAGATATAAAGTATAGTTTTTCCTTCTAATTGTCTTCGCTACCAGAGGTTTCAACCTAAACGGGATCATCAGGCGACTGAAAAATAATCGGTTAGTGGGCTGCTTAAATGCGTTTAGTTGGGGCGTGGGTGTGGGCGTCGAAACGTCCCGGCGGATTCATATTGGAGCGTGGGGGTGTGGGCGTCGAAACGTTGCGCGCATTCCATTTGATTGTTTAGGTTGTTGATCCCGAAATCGATTTTTGAGTTGCCGACACGTCGAAACTATTTCTGGATCTTTTGGTTAGTAAGAGTTGTGTTTGTCTGCCGTCATGATGAAAAAGTTTTTTCCGTCGCAAACATAAATTGCATCTTTTTGATCCTCCCGTTTGAGGAACTTGAGTGTTTTAGTAAAGACCCAGGTTATGTCGAGAAACGTTGTTTTTTTTTCCCTTTTAGATTCCAAATGTATTTCGAAAAGTTTCCGTCTCCATTTGAATACTTTTTATTCTGGAAAGATTTTAGTATGGTTACGATATCGCTCTTTAAATGTAAACTTGCTGTCATGCCAATGTATTGCTTAGTGAGTTTCGTGTTGCTTATTAGGAAATAGATGCCTTGTATACTATGTTGTTTGTCGATGCATTGCCCACGTAGGGGGCAATTGTCCTTAATAACCTGCAATTGCAACTCTGCTTGTAAACATGCTTCGTGGCTTGCTTTTCCTGATTGTGCGTGAAATTATGTTTCGTGATAATAGACTTGACGTTGTTCATGCAACTATAGCTAAATCTTGACTGTGTTTCTGTTAAAAAAGTTTGTGACGCTTGTGTCCTGGTGGAAAGTGCTTG